>CM071937.1:84616619-84874583 GCA_016081115.2 Rehmannia glutinosa
AGTTACGTATTGCTTACTATCTCGCAAGCAGGTTACGGCGAGATTTCGAGATCAAGATGGATAATCGCAGTTCTACACCACACCCCGCCGAGTGGCGATCAAGTTATATCATATGATGGAGAAGAAAAGGACTCGACATTGTACAAAAAGTTTAAGCGTAAAGCTATGTAGTATTTCGATGCACGTTAATTCGACATTCTCTATGCCACCCGCTCAATAAGTCGATACATGGAAAATCCAACCACTACTCATAAAGGTCACAAAAGATTCTTCGCTATCTCAAAGGTACGATCAATACGCTATTTTATTCAACAACTAATGATTATAAACTTGTCATGGCGCGGATAAAGCCATCGTGTCCGGGAGACGCCGGAGGATCAGCACATCGATTTGTGTTCTTCATGGAGATACCGTGATTCACTTGATGTCGTTAGCAAACGATAGTCACTTCCTCAACCTCGTGAAGTTGAGTACGTAGGGCCGCGACAGCCTTGTGTTTGCTATGCAAAGCCACGGTGAAATTTGTCATGAATCAAATGACACAAGAAGATTCAACTAAGATTTGTGTCGGTATAACAAGTCATTTGCATCGCGAGAATCCGTGTTTCACGATCGGGCTAAGCACATTGACACTCGCTACCACTACATACTTAGAATGCATATCGAGAAAGGATGTAATAGATATGTGAAGTCTCGCGACTAAATCATGGGCTATCTTCACCAAGCCACCGGGCACATGAAGACTAACAATAATTAGAAGTTTGAATGACAAATCGTTTAAGGGGGTGTTGGAAATTAACTTGATTTAGCCCATAATATCAATGCAAAGATTAATTTAGATGTTGTAGCACGAGAGCCTGCCCAAACGGCCCAAGCTTCTAGAATATATCACCCAGAAAAGTCTTTATGAAAATATCTTAGATATTATATGGTAAAATCTGTAGAATATTCTAGTAAAGTAGATATTTTGGAGGATGATTCTTAGTGGATGAATTATAGCCATTGCATCAAATAAATCCTAAAATTTATCAAGTTAGGTTTGTACTAGTAAATAGTGTCTTGAATTATTTGTAACAAGCCAAAATTTATAAGAATCATTACAAGCAAATATTTCTCCACCAAAACTCTCTTACATTTCTCTAGCATAACAATCCTCCTCCTACAAAGGGAAAATAATCCCTCTCTTCCAACTTCCAATTTCTAAATAACCCTTTTCTCTAAACTGAGATAACCTCCTCCAACACATAAATATCAGTTTCTAGAATACAAAATTATTTATAGATATCAATACAAAGCACCCGAGGTTTAATAATTACAAACAAACTGCAAATTAATTTTCAAAATTAGCAAAAGCATTCTGAGGTTTGATTCGTTAAAATTAAGGGTATATTGTAATATTTTATAAATATGAGGGGAAATTTGAAATATGTTTAAGCAGAAGGGGTAAATGTTAGACAAAATAAAACCTTGCTAGGTATTTTTATAATTTCGTAACTGGGAGCACCTGATCGATCCTCGCACATTAGAAAATTTAACACAAAATAGCCCTTTGCCCAATGGAATTAGTTTCACTACTTTCAATGCCCTAGTTTTTGTGCTGCATTAGTAAAGCATAGTAGGCCAGGGCTTTGTTACCCTTCCCAAAATCACCCAATCAAGAGTAAGAGACCAGTCAGTTTTAAGCATCCCCTTCGCATTTCAGTGGTTTTTCTGAAAGTTAGTCGGTTTTCTGTAATTAGGTTAAACCTCAGGTACTTTTGTAATTAACCCTTATTTATATCAGATGCATTACCAAATATTTACTTGGGCACGTTCAAATAAAACATATTACAACTCAATTTTTTAATTTTTGCTTTTCTTTGATTTTAAATTCTATTTAGTGATTTTTATTCACTGTTTATGTGTTCAATTTGTTGAATTTATATTATTTTTCCTGCATCCATGGTTGTATAATCTAATTCCTCTTATTTATTCCCAGCTCTTTTGTGGATATATTACCCATATTTAATTCAATATATTTATATAGATTTTACTATTTCATCTACAACAATTAAAATTATTTTTTCTTAATATGTATTTCTCGCATACTGGGTGTGGTGGAGTACTACTTAATCTTCCAACAAGGTATAGATTAGAATTTCAATACAAATATTCGAATTGATTCATATGTATTCGACTATAATTCAAATAAGAATGACAAGGAGAGTAGGTCTGCAAATATACAGCATTCTTAAACCAGTTGTGTGCTAAAGGTTTAATTATGTCACTTTGTTTTAATTTCTGTATTCAATTTTAGTGTATTTCTTTGACTCCAATTCAAACTTCTTACAGTTATCTAAAATGACTAGAGAGCTTATATTTTATAATTTGTAAAAAATAATTTTGAATATTCATTAAAAAAGAAAAACAAAAGTATAGGCACTAATCAAAATGGCTACTTACACGATCCGACGCTTAAAAAAACAATACTTTGTGGATTGAGATCACATCTAGACCCAAATTTATGTAAAAATAAATAAATAACTGAAGTTGTGTGAATTGAATTAACGATCACCTTGAGTTGTGAATCCAACTTACGGCCCACTTTATTCTTTTAAACTCCCCAATCTATCATAAAATCATGCATCGCTAAACAGGTCCATTTAATCTCCGCACTTTTCTGTAATAAAATCTACTAAAAAGATTCAGCCTTCAGCAACAATAAAACGTCAAAACAACAATATGCTGCAAAACGTGGCAAGGCCTTTTAGCAACAACAAAGCCTCAAAACAACAAAATAAACACATAAACAACTTAAATGCATTTCACATATATAATGCTAAAAGTGATCATACGACATCAAAATAGAGTCACCATCCTGATCATCTCATAGAATCAAAAATATATAAAAATAATCCTCGATCCTAGCTAATAACCAAAACTTGGATTAATAAAGTATTGATAAAGAAGGCATTAATTGTAATTTATAACTATTTAAAGCAATTAAAAAATGGGCTTTTAAATTTACATCAATGAATGAAAAAAGAAAATGACTTAATCAACCCTAAAATGAGACTATTACTCATTTCTTATTACTCAGATAAACTCTTATATGGCAGGTTCAAATTGAAATTTGGGTGGTATATGACGTGACGCGTCTGAAGACACCACTTTCTTCCGGCGCTCTGGGGATTGCCGTTGGGGAGGTTTTGGAGCTTTTATTAATGGCCCTTTCGATTTTTCCTTCGTAGTGCTTCCGCTATGGTCAGCTTATGAGCCGCAACCATAGGAAAACACTTGTGGTACCGTACTGTAATACCCTACCGTTGTTGACATGAGTTGCTGCGTGGTGGTTGTAGGCTTGGGGTGGTGTGGTTTTGTGTCGCCAAGTGCTTGGTGTGATTGGAAAGTCTTACCGCACAATGTCACACTTGTGAGGTGAACTCCTCATGTTTTATGGAGAAGAAGAATTCCCAACTTTCTTGACGGTGTCCGATGCAGGTTGCCGGAGGAATCTGCAGCGGCGGGTGGGCCAGGGAGAGGGGATTTTTGTTGCCCCCACGGAAAATCAGTTAAGCAGCAGCGACTGGCTGGCTTCTGGGCCATTGATGATTTCATGGAGGAGGGATCGGTATGCTTGACGGTGCCGGGAGATGACGATAGCACAAAAACCTCCAATGACCGAGACCGAGTAATAAAGACCTCGGCGTACAGTTTTCATCTGCTTCGTAATTTCGCGGAGGAAGAACATCTTGTGGTGGCGCAAACTTGAGTTGATCATATTTTCAGGAAGATCCATAGTATATTTTCTGTGTGTTGTTACGTGAAATATGGCAGAAAAATACAACAAAGGAGAGATAATTATAACTCGTAAAATTGGTATGAAGTGAGATGAGAAATTAATTTAGAGTGAGTACTGTTATGTGATCGATATATAGAGAGAGTTGAGAATCAAATTTGTAATTGTTTTTAGAATTGAGACATGAATTGAGTGGTATTTGGAGCAGGAGTGTGAACTGACTAATATGAATAAGGAAAGTAGATATAAATATTTCGGTGCCTCAGAGTGACAGAGAATGAAGTTGATTATTGCTAGTGTGTGTGAGGAATATAAATTATATCGTATAATAATGTACGATTTCAAAGATGAGAGATTAAAGTGTGTGTTATATATATAGACAGAGATATAATTCATTATTTTTTTTTCACGACGCACTCACTCGCTTACTTCTTCGAATAATAAGACTTGATAAACCTTGGCCGACGATTAGTCAAACTACGCTAACCAGGTAGTCCACAGACTATGTTTCATGATATTACACACCAAGAGTTACGAAAATCGAACTCATGCATCTTTCAGCCTGGCTGCTACCACTCTACTCCAATTAACTCTTACTATTCATGTATATAATCTTATTATTAATAATTCTATTTGTATATGATTTGGAGAAGATAAATTGTTGATTGCTAGTGGGAGTGGGTGTACTTTGTAGAACTGATATCAATAGAAAGTAATTTAATAGATTTATATTTCATGCCTGAGAGTGAGATATACATTCTGAGATAATTCATGCTAATATTGGTTTTAAGTTTAACTAAATAATTTTGGAAAATAAGAAATTGGAAATAGATACACAACTTTCTCCATCCTTATATATGATGAGTAGCTTATTAATAACTTTCCATCTTTTAAATACTGAAATTAATTAGAAGCTTAATAAATAAAATACCCCCAAATCCTAATGCTGGGCAAATTATCAACCTTTGGACCAATTAATTATGACCGATTCCCAGTGCAAAAACAAACGTATTTAATTTTTCCTTATCTTAATTACTCCATCCAGCCCACAATAAATAAGTGATGTCTTGGCGGATAAAGTTCATATTTAGTAAAATATTCAAGGGTAATGAGTAAATATTTTTCTGAATTATATAGCTATTAATTCGTTAGTAAATTTTTTATCATGTATCATTTTTCAACTCACATTAATTAAGTGTATATGTGTGGTATTTATTTTGACTCTTTACTAAATATTTGTGTATTTTACTAAACGCATTAATTTACCGAATTGAACTAGCTAGAGAAAGCAACAAGTTAAATATTTTCAAGATCTTCACACCGAACTTACTCAAAGCGTCATACATTCAATGACATTTGAAGTTTTGTTTCCATGAGAATCTACTAATTTAATGACAGTCTTGATTATTTTTTTACACATTATAAAAAAAAATCAGTGAAGTGCATGTAAGCAAAAGCTATCCTAAAAATTACATATTGTCCTTTAAAGTTTATTATATTTATTAAAATTTAAATACTATAAATTTTAAAGAATGTAACATTGCTGTTTAAGTTGAACAAATTAATAAAATATAGATGAAAGTCTATAATTACAGATTTTGAAGTAATTTTTTATTAAAATGATAGATAAGACATGCAAATATAAATGAAGTTTATAGGGATTACATGTAAAATATTATACAACCAAACAAACCACAATCTTACTAAATTTCATCTACTCTGAGAGAACAATTTTCATGAAATGAGTTTGAATTAGATCAAGATATAATTGTCACATAGGAACGCCAGTTTATTATCATGCATGGACCATATTGATTGGATTTCTCTGAGGCCCAGGAAATCGGATGGGCTTTGGGCCTTCTTGAGGTAATATTCAGTCTTTCTCACAATTTTACCATATTACCCCTATTTTTCTGGGCTGCCTTACACTTACACCGTTCACGAAAAAAATTTAAAAGAAAACTAAAAGAAAAGGAACTTTAACTTTTAAGTCGTGAATGCCATTCTTCAATCATTTGCGCTTTTCAACCTTTAGAAAATTTTATAAATTTCATTATTATATACAAATATATATATATATATATTAATTTTTTTTTTTGACTGAAAAATTTAACTTCATTCATTCATCTTAATCCAACAAATTACAAATAATGATGCGGAAAGTGTTTCGCAACTGATGTTGCATATGAATTCATTGTTGCTGCTTACACAGCAACTACTACCGACTTCCTAATGAAAAACAAATGCTGCTAAACTAATGGCAAATCATTACAAATTTATACAATCACCAATGATGTTATTAGTGCAAATTACTATAAGCCCAATTCATACATCGCTTGAATAAACACATAACGCAGTCCATTTCAATTGATATCTTCACTCAAGGAAATCTCTCTCGATCCAACCTGAGTGCCTCGTGAATTGAAAGAGGGGGTAACCCTTGAAGTCATATTATTTACGGCCTTGAGATTGCAATTACACCTCAATCATGTGTTCAAACCTCACTAACAGGAGGAAAGCACGGAATAACCTCCGCAAGGATCGATCTAATTAACGGCTTTTGTGTCCTCACTAACGTGGTATCTGTGAGTTGACGGATTTAGTGAATGTTGTACAATGGGAGTAATAAAAAGCCACCTGCCTTTGTTTTTTTTTTTTAGGAAAATCGTTGTATTAAAACAATTTAATAAGTCCTCCATCATTTCTGGCAAAGATGAGTGAGTTCGAAGTGAAATGAACCATAATACAGACATTACTGTAATTAAAAAGTAAATTTAGCTAAATGGTGTGCCATCGCTGCTGGCTTTTCAGTAACGCGAAGGCAGTGTACAAGAGGCAAAATTGGCGCTGAGTTCCCGATGTCATCCCGTTATACAACCCAGGCACGGAGGTTCGCTTGTCGTTGTTGATAAGCCTGGGCCAGTTGGAGATAGTCCGCTTTCCACTTCAACGCATGCGCGCAGCCTCACCATTTTAATCTTCTTTCCGCATGCGATAACTTCCATGATGTTAACGGCACCTTGTTCGTGAACACGTGAAGAGTACCTTCAATATCCCCCATTATGTGTACGATTGCCACGCCTATACTTGAGCTCTTCTGTCCTTCGATGACCGTTGTTGCCCGTGATTGACCTTAAAGAGCCTTCTGGTGATCGCCACCGGTAGATGCTCGTTTTCCTGATTCCCTTCGCTACCTTGGCCGGGCCGTATCTGCGCAAGGTCCTGAGCCAAGAGAAGCATTCATTGTGGAGATTTCTTTGTTTTGGAACGACGATGTTTCTCGCTAAGTACTCATATCAGCTCCACAAGAGCATAGCAAACAGAGTATCCCGATCTATTTCGAACTTTGTTAATTCCATTTGTCAAGTCGGCCATCACGCCGATGATAGTGTTGAACGTCGGTCTAGTCGAAGTGGTGAGGCGTGCGCTAAAGATGCTCCATGAACAGTCATGAGCACATAACCCATAGCTTCCTCATCCTTCTCTGCCATCAAGCACGACATCTCAGATCGCTGCCAAAATAACGCAATAACGTAGTGCCTTGCGTAACATTTTTCCATATAAAACATGTACTCGGGTATAGGAGTTGTCATACCCATTTCCACAGAGTGGAGTGGTTCCCCTCGATGTTGATGGCAGCCCGTGAGCAGAATGTGATTTCCAAGGCGTCCTTCCTATTTTTATACCTGCACTTGACGCCGTATTGTCCATTCGCGTATAGCCACGCCCATCTCTGTCATCACACCATTGATTGCACAAGGAATGCTCATTATCGTGTGTCAGCGTGAAAATGTGCCTTAACCGTACTTCGCCATTTCATTTCGAGGTGTCCTCCATCATTAACAGTCTCAATCAAAGATAACTTGCTATCCTCATGATTTACCGGGCCGGGGTAAAAGTTGTTCGTGGCTTGTGAGCTTTCGGCGGTCGCTTCCCATACGCTGGATGGAAAGGCCATTACCAATAAGCTGTAGAACCCTTTTGGATAATATCTTCCCATATTAACAAGCCGCCATAAAATCAAGATAGCCAACAGCATTTAGGAAAATCACCGCCGGGTAGTATCGAGCTTTTATGCTTCGAGCAAGAGGGAATTATCATCTTGCAGTCTCCAACCTTGTTTTTATGAGCATAGCTTGTTAAAAAGTAGAGAGTCTCTCTAAATCCTGCACTCCTCCTTCCTCCTTAGATGTGCTACAGTGGTGTGCCACTGTGAACTGTAATGTATTTTCTTCCTCTTTTTTTCGCTTCTACTCAAAACTCCTATCGTAACTGATTTGGCAAGTTTTCTAATGGGATTTGGAAGCACCATATTATATGTGGGTATCGTCAGCTACCTGATTTTAGAAGTGTTAATTTCTGTCGATAATGTGATTATTTTCCAGCTTTTCAGCTTTCTTTTCCCAATTGGCTGATTAGAGTACCGAAAATACTATTTTTCGATCTCATTTACGCCAGTGGTTATAATCCCAAATAAATCTGGTGTTTATCCACCTCTATGTACTCCCGCACACAATAAGTGATATCGCACTGGCATGGTCGCACTTCACAATGTAATCCATTTCTTGTAATTAACCACTAATCTCGACACTTCTCCATACGTGGTCGATGATATTTCGATTTCTGTATTTTGTTACACCTGTGATGTCCAAAAATTATAATCGTCACAAAGAAGAACAAATGTGGAGATCGATTTGCTTGTCTACAAACTTAAAACCTGTGATGTTTTCGCTTGTTCCACTTCGATGAGAGACGCAGAAAGCTCTCCTGCAGACAAAAACAAGAATAAATAGGGAAAGAGGGTCGCCTAAGGGCTCCTCAAAGGTGGTTAAACATATTACCGTGGATGCCATTAGTAAGAATCAATAAGAAACCGTGAGACACAACGTATAATAAGAGATAATATGATTTGTGTCCTAATCGCACCATGACCGATGTAAAATCCCATCTAACCCTATCATAAACCTTGCTCATACTAAGTTTGAGTGCTAAAGTCCTTTTTTACGGTCAGAAATAGATTTCAGCACAGGAAAATCTCAAAGGCTAAGAGGGCGATCCTGTGAATAGAGGCGCCCATGAACAAAAGTCGATCGTCATGGATCATAATGCAGAGGCTACCTTTACCATTGGCGATGGCTTTGTAATGATTTTGAAAATCACGTTACATAAGTCGATGGTCCTAAAATCACTCAGGTCAAGGACGCCGCTGCATCAACATTACCGGTGGCTTGATAGGAGGGGCTCGGTCATATTGAGAATATTAAGCGATGGTGGCCACAATATCACCATATTAATAAGACCGCACTGTTGCGTGAGCATACCGTCGACCGGCTTTGTCATATCCGGGATGAAGGTCGCAACGATTTCACTTTATGGAACGGGTGCGCCCTATTTCATTTCTAAGCTCATCCGGAATTCCAGACTAGCGGTCCAACACCCTCGCCAAAGGTTAACTGAGAGTGGAACAGAGTCTGTGCACAATATTTGAGGATTTCCGCCATCCATTTCCATCATCGAATTTCTCCGTGTTCATTAATTTTTCAACGGAGCAGCCACACGCCTACATGCAATTGCGGAAAAAATGCCTTATTTTTATCCCCGCTTCTTTGAACCAATTAACCCGTGATCGCTGATACCACATGGTTTCTTCAGCCACATCGTAGTCTCAATTTTTTTCCAAATTCTGTCATATGTTTGTAAGCTATGACACAGGCTGGAGTTTTCCCACCAAATGCATCATCAATTTGTTTTCTTATCATACCAAAATGCGTTGTTTCCTCAGTGAAGAAGGGAACCTAATTGTTGATTTTTGTCTCTAGTATTCATAGGGAGAAGCACTCCCTGGATGAGAATTCTGTAAGTCTGTAGGGAAAAAGGTTTACAAGAAGTATCTTGCAACCACATTTTTTCAAACCGAAACATCCGCTTCGGTCGCTCACGCCATTTTGGTTTTCTCCATGTCATTAAAATCGACAATGGTCAGAGGATATGCGAACCATATGTCTGATTTTACATTGGAAAACAGGCCCACCCAAGCGACATATTAGACGATCTATCAAGTCGCTCCCTTTAATATTATTCACTTCTTCTTTGCCCATTAGTCCACGTGAAATTGAAACCATCGGGCCAAGGCTGCCAAGATTGCATTCATAACGGTTCTAAAAAGCCTTAATTTTGATGTCGCTTTTTTGTCGGCCTCTATTTTTTCGTGTGGTAAAGAATTTCATTAAAATCGCTTAACGCACAACCACGGAGTTATCATTTCGTGATACAAGCGATTTAAAAGCCGCCACGTGTTTGATTTCGTGTTCTTCCGCCAACCATAAACTCCTCAACGCCAAACGCCAATCGAGTCAATCAGAAAGTGTTCATAGATGAGGTGAATGGTATTGGATGCTTAAAAGGATCATTCCTTCCACACGATACATAGTCCTCCTCACCACCGCTTTTGCATGTCACAATCAACCGCAAAAATTGGAAAAGCCTATTAACACATAACTTGTCAATTTCTCAATTGAAAATTTTTCCACATGAACACAATGGTAGGATCTTTTCTTTTGATATCTCGTAAAGCACTTGAACTCGCCTCGTGTTCCTAAGCTCTCGGCAGCCCAACCGAAAACTCATTCAGATCCGGGCAGGTCGCCTTCCAAAGTAGCTTCCACCGCTGATTATTCATATATGACTCATCCATTTTATCCATGCCGCATCATGTTCGGGGCTTTTGGTCGAGAAGCAGGGTCGAGGGATCCATGTCCGCTTTGGGTTTTTTTGTTTTTTCTTTGTTTAGAGGTATGGTGATGGGTTTTACTGGGAGGTGGCTTAGCTTTTGACGGGGTTGTCCAAGTACTTATTTTCGGGGCCTGCATGACACTGGGACGGGCTGGGAGTTGGAGCATGATTGAAAGCGGGGATTGCAATATCGTGGAATGAGTGAGCCGTCATTACTGGGGAGCTATGGACGTGGGTATGTATGTGCGCAAAGCCGGTATTATAATGGGCGGCGATGCGAGGGATTTATGGTCGTGCGAGAAAGTCAGAAAATAATAGTGAGGCTTGTAACAAGTGGGTATATGGCGGGGATTTGTGTCTGGTGGGATTCGGGCAAATACACGTTTCTCCTCCCAGTCAGAGCCTTGTTTCTCTTTCTTCCGAGATTTGTCCCCTTTGGGCTATGTTAGTGGTTCCTTACCCTCCATCCGCCGCCTCTCGCCACCCCAACCACACCAAGCCCATCTCGATTTTTTTTCTACCATCCTTAGTCTTCCTTAACCCGGAAAATATTTTCGCATTTGTGCACATAACCTTTGTGAGAATGTTTTTCTACAACCTCGGTCACACAAAACCCCATAACCTTTGCTTCTCACAAATACATACATGGGCATCTGTGAGATATGACAATAGCACCATATCCTTGTTCCAAACAACCCCACCACCACCCGTACTTAACTCACTTTTTGGCGCGTGCCCCTGCCCTTCTCCTGTTTTTATAATATTTCACTGCTTTGTTGTGTTTTTGTTTTTCGATTTCTTTCTACTGTGTTTGGCAGACTTTATGTGGCCGCCAAACGAAATCGAATCAAGAGATACTAGTGAACGGGAAGACCTCCCAAATCGCAGAGTCAATCGTGTGGAGATCTCGACGACTAAATACCCGTGGCCACAGTGATAAGACCGTGGATTTTGTTTCATGTGAACACACAAAACTTTCACCCCTTTTACCCGCCGAGGTAATGGAAAAGGTATGGAAACCGCCAGCGGGTACACCGCTAGAGAACGAGGGGAAAACTTGTTCCTATTCAAATTTGATGACTCAAAAGAAAGAGAACGGGTCATCTGAACTGCTCGTGGCACTTTGAGTGGGTCAGTTTTTCGCCTTAAAGCAATCAAGGAACTAACAACCATCCACCATTTATATCACGGAGACCCTCTCTGACCTGCTTTCTACGACACTTACCGATTACGTATGAACGAAAAAGCCTTATCTATAATGACAAATGTTGGTCGCTTCGTCATTGGGATTCGGGATGGGAGATAACTTGTTCGATAAGTCACCGTGATAAGACCGCTTCTGATATTTCCAAACCGCCGAGGGGATTACAATAAGAGCAGCATGCTTAATCTGCCGATTCTCTTAAATATGAATCTTTACTAGCTTTATCGCTGACGCGAACTTATCGACCACCATTTCTCGAAAGCTCATTAACGCTATGATAACAATGTCGCCTAAGCCCCTCCGGCCAAACACGGGCATGGCTAAAAAGCATTCTCCTACAAACGGCCTCGCGAACACACACACAATACTCACTCATCACTCGCACACACTCGGAAACCGGCCGACAACTTATATACACCATCGACACACAACGGCGCCCGCCCCATACACCCAAGAACCCGACTAACGCCCAACCACATGAAAAAGATACCCTTACCATCTCAATACGAACCACAAACACTCCTTAATTTCGACTCCATCCATCTTCAACTCGTACTCCCGCCACCACTATTAATCTGGGAAGGACAAGAGACTTTAATTGATCGCTTTTTGCAAAATTAGGAGCAAAAAGGAAAAGTTAGAGTCAAAAGCAAGTGGGGTGTTTTTGTAATTTTAATAATTTATCCTACCTAATCATCTATTCAAACATATTATTATTACCAACGCGGAGCCAGGAATCAATAATAGGGGGCCAAAAGTCGAAATATCAAATATTTATTTTATATATTTAAAATTTAGAATATATTTTATATGCATTAAATACAATGTCAATTTCATCATTAAGGCTATGTTTGTTTAGCATATCCAATCATCTACGCTCCTGATTATTTTCCTCAATCACCAACCAAACATAAATTACGCACCCAATGCATTTCTCTTAAATACACCTTTTTTTCAATATATTGTATCAAACTCATCTTCTCTAAATCACTAATCACTAAATGAACATATTCTCGAGCATCCTAAAATACATAATTACAATCATAGTATATTAAATATTATAAAGGGGAATAATAAAGAGTGTAATGCACAATTTATTTCACAAAACAAATGACTAGAAATATAGAATCAAGGGGAATAATGAACTAATATCATAAGATAAATTAACATAATAACCACATAAAATATATAAACCGATATCTTAAATCAATCATATATTGAATAATATAAAACTTTAAAAAACTCTACTTAAATAATATGCTAAAATACATACATATATGTAGTTTTCTTTTAAAAAAAAGTGGGAAGAGCGGGGGCAGGCCCCTGATTCTCCATGTGGCTCACCACCGATTGTTACAACATTTCAATAAAACATACATCACATTTAGGGGGTGGAATTAAGTCAGCTACCCGACAAGGGCTTGCGCATTGTGCAGTTACCGGCCGCCTATTTATTAAAATGAGCCAGCCATGACTTCTTAGCTGAGCCTATTTATGTAAGTAGACCGCATTCTAGCTTTAGAAAAGTCTTTGCTCCTAATAGGACGGCCTATGTATAGCCTACAAATATAAGAAACACAATATATATTATAATATTAATATTACTCTTACATTATATAATTAATTAATTATGGTATAGATAAAATATATATTAAAACATGCATATATAGTTTGTAGGTTATTAATGGGCTTTGAATAGCTCGTGATCGACTATTTATGTAAATAGGTCATTTTTGTCGCCAAAAACCTATTATGTATAATAGGCCAAACTCGTGCTTAACATTTGTAAACCAGGCCCAGGATCGTACAACGGGAAGCCTAACCGCCCGACATATTTCTACCCTTAATCATAATCAAACATACCAAAAAAAATATATTTTTTAAAAATAAATATCAATGAACAAGAAATCATATGCAATAATTTTAAATTTTATCAATCATGTCAACATTCGCACAAGAGCCCCCAAAGTGTAATGAATTCCACATTAGGTTTGATTTAGCGTTGACTTCTTATGCTACATTGTGAAATCTATTACTAGAAAGTTTTTCAAAATTTAATAGTTACCACATGTGTAGATATATCAACATATAATTTTTGGTTGACCTTCTCCGGAAAAAGTCTGGAGTGGAAGCGGAACTCATATACTATGCTGCCGACTATCGGTCATCACACACTTGAACACTATCTCACACATGGCGATATGCACATCATTGTATTGTATTTGTACTAATACTTTCTTTCTTTTTAAAAAAGAAAACTATCTTTATGTTAGATTTAATATTTAAATTTGAGAAAACTTCAAATACATTTTACTATTACCTATTTTGATAGAACATTATCAGATAAATAAATAAAAGTTGTAAAGAAGTATTTACTCATTACAACTAAATAAGCTAAATTGCAAGTTTAGTCCGAATTCGTAGTTTTGTAATTCTTAAAGTTTGCAAACTTAGTCCCAGAACTTCTGGTGTGGCGGTTTTAGTTTTGATATTTTATCTTTTTGTTAAAATAATTATTCCAATCATGTAACTTTTAACCGTTATAAGTATTTCACCTAAAGGATAAGGGTGGATGGAATATTGAGACACCGGTTTGATGAAACCACAAAATCAACTTGTAAGACTATAATTATACAAATTAAACTTATGGGATGAAAATTGCTACTAAAATAATGTCAGTACAATGGTACAAAATAGAAATGCCTTCAAATGGCAAATTAAAAATGTAAAATTACGAAAAAATGAACTAACTATTACAATCGGTTAATAGAACTTCCGAAGCCAGTCGAGATGAATCTCTTTCCGCAGCAACACGCCCGGGCTAGTGCTCACTTTCACGTATTGTTTCCAAAGATGAACGGCTTACGCTCTTTCTCGTGGTAAAGACCACTAATACGTAAGCCACCATCGAACTAGAAATGTGTTGAAGATCGTTTCGGACTTAGTGCGTAATGCAGAATATATGAGTGTATGCTTTTTATGGAGTAAGAATTTCAGAGTTTAAAGCGCAATGCACAAAATGGTATATATAGCCAACCAACACTGCAGAGATAACAAAGTAGTGGGCATTAATCCAATTGTAACATCCTGGATGTTACACTCACTACTCCATAACGACAAGTAAGTAGTGGCTCATTCGATCACTACTGTAGGAGTTACTAACTCTCAACAGTACACGAATGGACACCTACAATGTCCAGATTCATTGGGCTCCAACACCCAACAGTCACTGAATTCCGCCAAGCCCATTTTTGAGTGGCAAACTTTAAGTGGACCTGGACTCGGGGCCCAATAGGTCGGCCGCCGCCCGCCCAGCCCGTGCCCCCGGCCGGCGGGGCAACATGCGCGCGCGCGTGTGGCCCACTTGTGATCATCCACTTGTGTTATAGTTTATACACCAATAACACCTTCTAGTAAATAAACTAAGATAAACTATGATTTGTATTCTATGTGGGATAAGAGGCAGGTACACTCGCGGCTTAGTGGACGCAATGCCTTGAACTATTCCTCCACGGTGTATACCGAGTCAACAGTATTAACACAATAAGGTCTCAACACCTTCTGTCTTCACGCTTTTGTTCGTTTGCCATGGACACCACTTTAGATTTATAAGTTGTTACTTTGAAGCGGCCCGCACTTCTTACTTATATAGGTGATCTCCTATCCGAGTATCCTGCCATACTCAACCTCAACGAGGTGTAGGAATCATTAAAAGTCAAATGAGTTAGCCTCACCACAACTTTGCAGGTGTTTCAACACTTGGTATTACTTTCTAGGGATGGGTTATAACATTGTTTCCAAGTTGTTACAACATAGTTTCAACACTTGGTATTACTTTCTAGGGACGGGTTATAACATTGTTTCCAAGTTGTTACAACATAACCTTCATAGTTTAGTTTTCCGCTGAACCAAGTTCTTGGGATCTCCAACATCATCATGGTTGGGTTACCACTATGATGGTTATTTTTACTTTGTGGACTTTAAGCCCATTCCTCTAGCAATTTACCTAATTGATCTCGATTCAAACCCTTTTTCACAAAGGATCTGCCAAATTGTTTTTTGACTTTACGTAGTCAATGACATCACACCATTTGAGATCAATTGTCTAACGGTATTGTGTCTCCGACTTAATATGTCTGGCACTTACCGCTATACACACGCTTCTGCGTTCTCCTATACTCGCCGCTATCACGTTAATCATCACGTATGCATAGCTTCTTCCAACATGGAATATCTTCCAAAAGTTTGAGAAGCCATTCTCGCTTCTTCACCGCCTTTATCCAAAGCTATAAACTCGCATCCATGGTGGACCGAGCTATACACGCTTGCTTCGTGGACTTCCACGATACCGCGACCACCTCCAACGGGTGAATATGTATCCACTAGTTGAATAAGAATATTTCGAATCAAATCCAACTAAAGATCACTATATCCTTCAAGACAGCCTGGTTAACGCTTTCCAATGCTCATGGCTTGGATTGCTCGTGAACCTACTCAACATATTTGAGGGTAGGCCAAGTCCGGAGTGTACAATTTGTGATGTACATCGATCGCCTATTATACGTGAGTATTCCATCCGAGCCACCGGCCCCGCTTATTAGCAACTGCATTTATACTTAAATCAACGGCGTCTTTGACGGTGAATGAGTTAAAAGCATTGAATTTCTTGAGCACTTTCTCCACATAAGGTGATTGTGACAAGATAATTCCATCGAGTTCTCACGATTTTATCCCAATGATTACATCGCTAGCCCCATATCCTTCATGTCAAAGTTCCTCTTTAACATTCTTTTTAGTCTCCATGATAGATCATGACTCGCCCATGATTAACAAATCGCTCACGTATAGACAAACTATGACAATGCTTCGATGTCCCTTGACATATACGCATTTATCACACTCGTTGATTTTAAATCCATTTGACAACATCGTATTGTCAAACTTAAGATGCCATTGTTTTGGAGCTTGTTTCATCCGCATAAGCGATCTTATTAACTTGCACACCTTCTTTTATTGATGGTGCAACAAACCCTTCAGGTTGTTCCATGTAGATTTCAAAGATCTATCTCTCCATTCGTAAACGCCGTCTTGACATCCATCTCGATGAATCTCTGGATTGTGCAAAGAATCGCAAGAAGCACCAATAGACGCAATCCTTGTTACCGGAGAATAGGTATCAAAAAAGTCATATCCTTCTTTTTGTTTAAAGCCTTTGGCTACAAGCGTTTTTGTACTTTATCAATAGTTCCATCTCGCTTTATACTTCTTCTTTAGATCCATTTACATCCTAAAGGTTTATGACCAATATGAGATCAACCAACCCCAAGTATGGTTCTCGTCGAATGGACTCGATTTCACTATTGATAGCTTCTTGCCGAGCTGAGCATCCGGACCGCTTAGAGCCTCTTTAATCGAGTTTGGCTCACCATCTAACATAAAAGTTATGTAATCCGCCCAAAAGACTTAGCTATCTTAGACCTCTTACCATCAAGCCTCCCCGCTTCTTTCACTAATTGGTGTTGAAACACTTTGCGGTTTCGTGAGTTCTTTTATTAGTACTCACTACTAACTTTTCTACAAGGGTAGACATCCTCAAAGAATATAACATTCCTTGATTCGATTATGGTACCTTCGATCTATTTCGCATTTTCTCGACTTATGTATCATAAACCTATATGCACTACTTTGGTATGCATATCCCACAAAGACACAATCAATCGTCTTTTGTCCAATTTAACTTGTTTTGGTTCGTATTGCTACCTTAGCCAAACACCCCACACTTTAAGGTATTTATAAGTTATGCTTACGATTTTTCCACAACCGGAGTGTCTTATCTTTCCTTTAAGTGGTATTTTTCAATATGTGGTTGGTCATTTAAAACAGCCTTCCCCACATATTCCAGGGTAATCCTAACTTATCAACATGGCATTCATCATCTCTTTTAGAGTCCGGTTTTTGCGGATTCAGCAACACCGTTAGATCGGTGAATATGATGTCGTTGTTTGATGAATTGTGCTCGATCTGGGTACATAGTTCTTCAAACGTGCGAACATATTCGCCATCTCTATCACATTTCCGCATTTTCCGACTTATGTATCATAAACCTATATGCACTACTTTGGTATGTGATATCCCACAAAGACACAATCAACGTCTTTGGTCCAATTTTAACTTGTTTTCGTTCGTATTGCTACCTTAGCCAACACCCCCACACTTTAAGGTATTTATAAGAAGGCTTACGATTTTTCCACAATTCGTAGCGCCTTATCTTTCCCTTTAAGTGGTATTTTTTCAATATGTGGTTGGTCGTAAAAATGCCTTCCCCCACATATTCCGGGGTAATCCGAACTTATCAACACGGCATTCATCATCTCTTTTAGAGTCAGGTTTATGCTCAAAGAACACCGTTAGATCGTGGTGAATATGGTGCCGTTGTTTGATGAATTGGCTCGACGGGTACATAGTTCTTCAAATGGTGCAACATATTCGCCATCTCTATCACTCAATTATTTTAACTGGCCGCCAAGTTGATTTTCAACTTCATTTTTATAATTCTTAAAAGCCTCTAATGCTTCATCTTTGCTTTCTTAACAAGTATAAGTAGGGTAAAATCTTGTGCAATCATCAATAAATGTGATAAAATATTTTTTACCACCTTTAGTTTGCATAAATTTTAGATCACACACATCGGTGTGTATCAACTCTAAAGGTGAAGTGCTCCTTTCAACCGAATGAACGGTAATTTAGCCATTTTAGCTTCAACACAAACTTCACATTTTCTTTGTGAGTTTTACTTCGATAAATTAATTAATTCTAAATTTACCAATCTCTTTTATAGCATTGATTTACATGTCCTAATCTAATATGCCATAAATTAGAGCACTCAACAATATAAAGGTAAGAAGATTCATTCTTATTCATATTCTCGCCAAAACGGCGACAAATATTACATTTATTTTGAACGAATCCTTCGGTCAGATAACCCCTACCATGAACTGCCCAAATTTGCTAAGACAAATTTTTCGTGACTAAAAACTAGTCTAAACCCATGGTTGACCAAGATCGAACCCAAAACCGATTTTTGCGGATGTCGGGACATGAAAGACATTCTTCACCTTCAACTTCTTTTCCCAGTAAGCTTTTAGCACCACCGTTCAACGCCAAAGAACATCGAAGAGGCGTGATTCCCGTATGGAGCTTCCTTCCAGGCCGATGTGATGTAAGAAGAGAATGCATCCTTATCGAAACGAGACATGGCAAGTGCACCGTGATCCACAAACCATTCTTTCGGGTTATCCACCAAATCGCTTCAAACACCACCGTCGACATGTCAACCATGGCACTTCCTTTTTCAACCACATGGCATTGGATCGGTTTTGGTTTTTTTTTCTTTGGTTGACGGCATCTTTTTGCCATATGGTTCGTTTTGCCACGATTGTAGCAAGCTCCTGGAATTTTCCATACCTACGGTTTCTCGCCTTTATCGTTAGGCCTTTTCTTCGAAACGAGTTACTTGACGAGTCGCCTGCTCCATCAAGTTGGCTTTTGACTCATAGGGACAAGTCGACTTAGAGTCAATCCTCACATTGTCTTCCTGATTCGAAGGTTTGACAATCGATCCTCACCCCATCTCCTTTCGCTTATGTTTGAGATAATTCTTGAAATCCCTCCAACTGGGGCAATTTCTCAATCAGGCGCCACTGAATGCTTCCAAAGCCATTCCCTCGGCAGAGATTTCATGTAGATCAATCGAACTTCGAACTTGTTCCATCACGGTTTTAGAATCAACCATCACAAAATCCAAGAACTTACCGACAACAAATTTCTTTTCCGACATCCCGCTTTTGTACTTCATCTCCAAAGAATCCCTGATTCTTTGGAGGATTTCACAAAGACCTGACATCGTGTAAAGTGCTTCACTAAGTCCGTTTAGACATAATTCTGGCAGAAATCACCACGGCCCCATGCATCAAACGCGCGTTTTTCAAAGATTCGCTTCATTCTCAAAGAACAACATGAGCGTCCCTAGATACTTCACAGACTTAGGGTAGTCAGGTGAACAATATTTTTTGTCGCTCATTTTCAAGTCGAAACCCATTAATTTTTTCGGTTTCTCGGCTGAGCGAGGAGGGATGATCGGGGTTCGCTTGTGCTTGCCATCGTGAAGTTCGCTAATTGATTTGCGATTGAAAGTACAATGGTACAAAATAGGGAATGCCTTCAAAATGGCAAATTACGTAAGCTTGAGTAAAATTACGAAAATGAACTAACTATTACAACTAGTTAATAGAACTTCCGTGGCTTCTAGTCGAGATGAATCTTTTCAGGAAAGCAATTACGCCCCGCCAGTGCTCGCGGTTTGACGATTGCTTCCAAAGATGAAACGGCTTATGTTTTTTCAGATAAGTAGACCACTAACACGCACACGCTAACTAGAAATGTGTTGGAAACATCAGTTTGGACTTAAAGTGAATCACGAGAATATATGAGTGTATACTTTTTTGGAGTAAGAATTTTGTAGCTTAAATCGTACACCCCACTACTCCATAACACAAGTGGGCTCATTTGATCACTATCAGAGAGAGTTACTAACTCTCCACATTACACGAATCGACACCTACAATGTCCAGATTCACTGGCTCCAACAAATTATCAGCCTCACTCGAATCGGGCCAAGCCCATTTTCGAGTGGCAAAACTTTTAGTGGACCAGGACCGCCTGATAGGGTCGGGCCACCCATGCCCAGTGCCCAAGCGGGTCGGGAGGGCACGCGCTGCGTGTGGCCCACTTGTGATTATTCACTTGGTTGTAGTTTATACAACAAATAATACTTTCTAGTAAATAAACTAGATAAACTATGATTTGTATTCCATGTGGGATAAGGCGCATGTCTTTCATCTCCCTTTACATAATCTTTACATAATGCCCATTTATGTGGCTACCTTCGTATTAATTTCTCACCACCGAAAATTGGTTTGAGAAATAAAAATACTACTAACATCTACTTTAACGATTAGATTAATATATAATTTAATTCCTCCGAATTAAATATTAAGCCACCTAAAAATTGGTCAAAGTCGGCCGACGCCCACTTTATCAAAACCAAATTTTCCAACAAATAAATATAACCAAAATTACAATGGACCAATTTTACAATTAAACCCACTAAATTAGGGATGGGATCTTCTATTCCAAAACCGTGTTTCATCTCTTATTCCAACCGCGTGGATGATCGACACGTGTATTACACTTACCATATTAGATCCCTACAATTTATGCTTGATTTATGCTTGAAAATTAACATGGTAAGTGCAATACGCATGTCAACCATCCACACGCGGTTGAATAGAGATGAAACACTCTGTTTTGGAATAGAAGATCTCATCCGATTAATTACGCCCTTAATCTTTAATTCATCCACCGCCTTTCCACGCAAATCGTGCTAAACACTCCCCCTGTGCCCCACAAGAAACTCAAACCTCCAACCTAAAACTTATATATATAAATGAACTCCTTCGCTCCTTTTATACTTCACCCTCAAATCTCTCGTACAAAACACGCAGTTGAATCATGGCTAATGAAGCTTCAAATGTTCGTGCCGGGTAAATTTTTCAACCAATTCATCGCCGTGTCGCCGATGATGTTGTCGATTCATGTAAGAAAACGGTTGCCGAGAATCGGATGACGACGATGAGAACATGGCCACGTGTCTCGTTTACTCGCCGAGGCGGCGCGACGCTTCTTCCACCGCGCCGTTGATCCATCGGCCTTAAAATTTCCTATAAGTGCTGCGTGTGCGATAAGACTTTCCCGTCGTACCAGGCTCTCGGTGGCCACAAAACCAGTCACCGCCACAAACCGCCCACCGCCGCCGCGCCGAAAACGGAAATTCCTCCGAGTCGACTTCCGCCGCCACCACCGAGGCCTCTAATTGTCCCAAGGCGAGGCTTCACAAGTGCTCCATCTGCGGTAAGAATTTTCCGACGGGCAAACTGGCGTTGGGCGGCCACAAGCGTAAACATTACGAAGGCGTTATCGGCAGAAACGGCGGCGCTAAAAGTGGCGTGAACTATTCCGAGGACGGTAGCGGCGCGAGTGGTGTTACATACGCCGACGGTGGCGCAACCAGCCACTCCTACGGCGGTGGGGAAGACGTATTGACTCCTGTCTGCCGGAATTTTGACTTGAACTTGCCGCCGCCGGCAGAACTTGATTTGAGTCTTTAACTTTCTGTGAATTTTTTTCCTTTGTTTTCTAGGCAGATTTTTTTGACCTTGTCAAGTTTTTGACACTTATTTGTAATAATTTCATTCTTTTTTATTTGCGTTTGGTATAATTTTGGTTTTAATATTAATTATATTTTTGTTACAAACTAGGCCTTTCATTTTGTTACCTTATAAAATGCGTAATTATCAATTATATTTTTTTGAAATTTTGGATATTTAATCTTAGTATTTAGTAATTAATTAGTATTCTGTTATTTTAAATTGTATAATAATGAAATATTTCACATTACCATTGTTGTGAATTGTGATTAATAAGCTATAGACAAGACTTATCCACTTATACTTTGAGGTGGTGTTATTTATGGAAAACTCACACAATTTAAACTTATAAGTTGGGATTCCCCAATTTTTAAAAATTTGTGATTCAAAATTAATATGGTGATTTTTAAACACGTATTTAAATTATCCATATAGTGGAATAAAGAGATTAAACGTCATTCTCGCATGATAGAAGATTATCCATCCAGAAAGGGATAGTTGGCAAATTCCAGTTGTTATTTTTGGTGCATATGAATGCTTCACCATTAAGTATTATGTTTCTTTTTATTGTTATTAAAATTAGAACGTGTAGATAAAAACAAGAGGTGTTCAATGGATAAGAGTCGTTACTTTTTGGCAAAATTCTATTGTCACACGTAAATTCAAAATTAGGCTAAAAATATTGAATATTGTTTGCACTTTCTTGTGCAGTTGTGCTACTTTAATATTCTTTCTTGTTAGAGTCCTTTTGTCCACAAACAAAAAGAAAAAAAATATCTTTTGCTCGTAAACTTTTGGAAAATAAATAAAATAGTCTGACTAATTAATTTAATTGACATCTTATTCATGGCAGTTCGGAATTTATTTTTAATTATTTCAGGCCTACTAATTTTAGTTTTCAAATCTATCCACATATCACCTTTTTTGTTATTTTCAGTCAAAAGCTAAAAAAAAAAAGATATTTTATTTTCTTTATTTTTTTTTAAATTGGACTTTGGGTTTTGGCTTGACTATCTAGAAAGGCACCTAAGTTAGTAAGTTCGATGAATAAACATCTCAAAGTAGCCACGTGTGTAATGATTGGCCATAACTATCCTTCCTTGCATACTTACATTTTCTAGAACTTTACGGAACTACCGTCTACCGTATTGGCATAATTACATTTAAATTACCATAATACCCTAATTTTTTATAAGTGTCAGATTGGCTTCGTTTTAAATTTATGTTTGTGATTTCCGCTTTTTTAAAGTTGGAAATATTATTATTTAACTTCTTGTATAAATAACTAATTAACTTTATTTATATATTAATTTTGTAAATTTGAAATAAAACAATTTGTGTTGTGGTACTTTCTGCACTTGAAATATTAGTAGGTTTATAGATTGATTAGGTGCATTAAAGATATGAAATGTCAATTGATTTGAAAACAAAAATAAAAATAAATTAAGAAACACTCTCAAAAGTTTAAATTGTAGAGTTTTAAAAAAGAGTATCCTTGAAAATAAAAACCAACTACACTAATTGCGATAAAGAAGGTTAAAGATATACTCCATCCATCCAAAATATATAGTTTATTGTTTTTTTTTGGATGTTCCAAAAATATAATCAACTTTTTTATATTTAATAATATTTTTTCATTCTTTTACTATTACAACCTTATTTAATATGTATATCATAATTTATACTATTCATTGAATAAGATCGAATCAAGTAAGTATTTTGCATATTTGTAACTTTCAATATTTTTCTTAATATGTGTAAAAAGTTAAATTGGACTATATATATAATTGGGACGGGGATGTATGTGCATGTTTTATTGTATTTCCTTGGAGAATAATGGATATTGGATAGTCAATATACAGTCTTCCATGCCAGTACAAAATAACAATTTCAATTACTAAGTCTCAACTTGAGTATTAAATATTGTATGATTATACATATGTTAATAATACTTAACAGTGCTGGTAATTTAAACTATGGATAATTACAAATGAAAGTCATAGATTTTTGAAATTACAAAAACCCTCTTGAGATTTGTTCCGTCTTACCTTTTTTTTCCCATTCATAAGTAAAAGAACATATCAAAATCTCTTCTCAATTTTATGTAAATATTACAATTACTCACTTAAATTTGTAAAAACTCAAACCTCAATAATTTTTTTGTAGTTTTAGAAAACCTTAGACTTTTTTAATTAGCCCAAACCTCAAGTTTTTTTTTTATATAATTATCCCTTTAAACTACTTTCGTCCTATTGATTAGAGCTAACATTTTCCCCTTACATTAAAAGGTATAATGCAATATTGGTCCCGAAATTATAATGGACTTGCAATTTTGGTTCTCAGAAAAACTGAGTTTGTAATTTTTGTCCCGTAAATTTTGAATTCTTCGGGATTAGGGTCTTATAAGTTTTAGTATTGCACAATTTTAGTCCTATAAATTCCTAATTGTTGCAATTTTGGTCTCTAGGGGATATTTTATACTTTTATAATACCCAAAATATCCTTATTTGTTCAAATTGCTTATTTGGCTAATTAAGTTTTGACACAAAATAGTTTCAAAGCCTATGTCATGAACTTTAAGAATAATTTATTAGATTTATGTAATTAACATGTGGTGAGAAAAATTTTCCAAACCACAATGGATCCGAACAAATGTTGGAGATGGGTTTATTACATGCATTATTTTCAAATTCTTAAGATAGATGAACATGAAATTAAAAACAGATTAATATATTTGGATAATTGATATATTAACCCATTTTGCGTAAAAAATAAAATTGCTATTTCTAGAAAGATATGAAACTATAATTGCTAACTTCTAAAAGATAGATGAACGAAAACACTTTTTAACCATAACGGTAAAATGGCCGTCCATGACCAAAACTACAATTTTATAAGTTACAGGAATAAAATTGCAAATGTCCATAACATCCATGACTAAATTAGCATTTTACCCTAAATTAAATGAGCTAAACTTTTCTTTAAAAAAAGAAAAGAAAGTAAATACAATCATCTAAGGGGTGATTTTGTCATTTGCTCTTGAGAGAGAGAGAGTATAAGTCACACAGAGAGACTGAGAGAAGTGAACAACTGATAACTTCACCGACATGCAAGCAGACGCCTCGCGCTGGCACACGTCACGAAATGACACGAGGAAGTTTGGTTACGTGAGTGCAACATTGACCATACACGTGGAGGTTTCTTCTGATCTTGGCGGCTTCCTGAATGTTTGGGACAAGTGGGAAATACAGTACGCAAGCTAACCGTTTAATAACTGCGAGATATTCCCGGCACGCCACGTGGCGATTGGTTAGGGATAGGTTTGCCAACTTAGCGCCATTAATTTAGCTACACCAATTAGTAGCAACACCATTTTTAATTCCCCTCAAAACAAAAAAACACCATTTTTAATCACGTGACATATCACATCATAATATTATAGATTTTCTATGAAAATATTGTTAGGAATTATTTAATTTTTAATATGTGAGCAAACATATTTTAATTATATTTATATTTGTTATTTAATTATTATTAAATTAATTAAGTGATAAATTCAGTGGAGTCCTAAGACTATGAATTTGATTCGGGAACAAAAAAGTAGATAACTAATAGAAATCGATTTAGGGGATTATGAAACTTAATTTGATATCTATATAAAGAATTTTACGGTTATGCATAGTCCCCAATATACTAAACCACACATAGTTTTATATTCTTCTCATCAAGATGGAAACAAAGGTTCATAATCTATTTATAGCGAAGGTACTACTCAGACTCAGATCCAAATAAAATTCACCTTTTTCGATAAAAAACATTAATTTGTTCGTGTCAACACACATGAACCGTCCGTGTTCGTCAGGGATCTACAGTTGAGGTATTCCGTATTCAGATTATAATCAATCCGATGGATCCATATATTCTATTAATTCCATAAATCTTTGATGATTATAGCATGATGTTTATGTTCTGAAATTTTCCGATGTTCTAGCTAGGATGATTATTTGAATTTTATATGTATGCTTGTTATTATAAAATTCCCAACAAATATATCTTTAACTTTTTCCGAACACGGTTCTACTAGTTTAAAACTATTATTTTAAAATAAAAAATATAAAAAAAATCCAAAATTCCAACTTTCACATAAGATTTCATAATTCAAAAACAAAATGCAGGAGATTAGTGTAAGAAACGAAGAATAAATAAGTGAATCAAGTCTAGATATTTAATTTCAAATACTATATATTTTATGTTTCATTATATGAAATTACATATTAATATAAAATAATATACATTAAGATTATTGAAATAAGAGATGACGTATACACAGAGGATTTATTATGGCGATCTAACTATTCATATAAAAATGAACAGCAAACTCATATAACAATTTACTCATGCCTATTCTTTGTTGGAATAACTGTCAAAATTCAATACGTTAGTTTCGAGACATCCTTTGTTTCATTCCTTACAGAATAAATAAAATGTTAGGTATCTCTATCGCTCATGGCTCCATCGAGAGTTTTCTTTCTCAAGAAGTAAAAGAAAAAGGAAATTACTAATTAAAGTATTGGTCTAGCAAATTGAATCATGGGTTAATTAAATGGTTAGAAAAATTTATCTTATGTAGGTTTCTCATTCATTACAAAGAAAAAGGAAATTTCAACGAAAAAAATCTATTAGAATTTTTGCCAATTTTCATTGGGTTTTGAATCCAAATGACTTAAAAGCATCATTTCAGTAAAATACCTATTGGAATGGCAAAATCCCAACAAAGATTTTCAATAGTATTTATCATTTGGAATATTCAGACTTCGAAAAAAAACTCCAACGAGTATTAATGATTGTTCCAACGGAGTTCTACCATTGGAATGTGTAATCATTGGAAAAAACTACATTGACAATTCCAGTGGTATGTATCCGTTGGAATATTCAATCATTTCATGATTTCATCTCATTATATAATATCTTTAACTTCACATGGGTTCATCCATCATAAATTTGTTCAAGTGAAGCATGTTTAACTATGTAGTTTCAATATGATGAGCCCTTAAAATAAAATGTATTTTATTGATTTAGATATTACTATCAAATTTTTTAACCTCTATTGAAAGTTTTCAACGGTATTGGAATTTCCAATGGAATTTTTCAATGGCATGCTATAGTGTTGGAATTGCCATTGGAATTTTAAAAACTCCAACAGAAATTATAACAACTAATTCCAACGGTTTTGTTTATCGATGAAATTTTCCAATGATAAGCTTTAGCGATGAAATTTCTGTTGGAATATCTTAAAATTCCTACATTATTTCATGGTATTCCAACGGTTTTGTTAACTGCTGGAATTATCATGGAATTTTTCAATTATTTATAGTGTTGTTGGAATTTCGTTGGAATTTATATTCCAATGGGAATTCAACGATTTATTCCAATGGTCATGTTCGTCATTGGAATTTTTGTTGAAATTTTCTAAAATGATGTTGTAGCATTGGAATTTTTGTTGGAATAATAAAAATTTCAATGATTTTTATTTCGTAGAATTTGACCGCTTTCTTATAGTGATTATGGGCGTTGTTTTGTATTTAATTTTTAAGTTTGTTTAGAGTGGTAAAATTTGTCGATCGATTTGGCGCCAAGTGTCCCTCTACATATAGGATTGAACTGGGTATCCTTTAAATGCAAAAAGACGGTGTCCGCTTTCGCTAACCCATATGTCCCAAAGCCGTGCACTCCAAACAAAGTCCTAACCAAAAATACATGTGGTGGAGAGGTTGAACCACAAAAATATGGAAATTTTGATATGGCCGATGTTATGATGACTCTACTAGGTTGGTGTTGGGCGCAGGCGGGGCCAGGGAGTACTTGCCCCAACCCATTGCCAACTCTAAGTTTATCAATAAGAATAATTGGGTAACGTGCATGGGGGTTCGAATCTGCCTGGGAACTGGTTGGAGGAGGATTTCTTGTGTGGTGACTCATTCTAAGGCAGCTCAGGACCATGACTCAGTTGAAGCATATCTCGTGATTCACCTTCTCCGCGAAGCTCTAGGGGCGGGACAATGGGGACCTTGAGAAGGGGGTTCATCTTTTTGATAAGATCTAATTGGTCAATTAATGCTTATTAAACAAATGCCTATTCTTGTTTGTTAAAAATAATAAACACCAAAAGAGTAAGACATTCAGTGAGACATCTACCCAATCTTAAGCACAAGACACGACCACAACATTTTAGGCACTCATGAGATCGGACTTTGTCCAAACAAATAAATGACTCACACTAACACGTAATTAACATCTTTCCACATAATTGTTTTGAGCCACTAATACGTAGTTAGGCACATAAAGAGAATATAATAGTCTACAAACCATTAGCCATTTCTAATGGCATCCAACTAGATCAGTGTGTAAAGCTTTATAATATAATAAATTAGTGGCAAGTAACTCGGGACCAAAAATTAAGATCTCTATGGTACTTGAGATGTACATACACATAGAGCTGTCAAAGTGTCCGGTCCGGTGCCGGCCCATCGGGCCAATGGGAGAAATTGGGTCGAGCCGGGCTGGTCCAAAATTTTTTCGGACCGGTATTTTGGGGAGTCCAACCCGGCCCATGTATTAAAAATACACTAAATTTGTTAAGACGATCCGATGTTTTGGGCCTATCGGCCTGGCCAAATAGGCTCGGATCTTTCAGCCTACAAAATCGTAGCCCAATCCACCCTATTATCAGGCTTCGGTCGGGTCGGGCCATTTTTGATGACTCTACACACACATACCATATATTCACGATCCGGTATATGTTAGGGAGATTGAATAATGTTTGATGATTGGCAAGTATTTATTTTTTAAAAAAATATACTTGTTAGATATTATTAGAAATTGTATTTTTGGTCTTTGTAACATAAATTTTTTATTGTCTACAAATTAACAAATAAGAAATAGCGTACAAATTGAACATATGAATCAAAACATTAAATATGGATTACTATCTCTAGAAATCCTTTGATTCTTTTCTTCAAAAATATGATATCTAGAATTTGAGAATTTGGAGTTGAACTCTTTAGTTTGATTTTCTCCAAACTTGAATTTGACTTTGAATAATGTTAATTTGAGGGCTTGACAGCTTAATCCCAAATCAAATGTGATATATTTGATGATATTTGACTTGGATATGAGAACTTCTTGGTGGATTTGACTCTTTGATCTTCCTCCAAGATGGATTTGACTTCAATAATGTTAACTCGAGGGCTTGAAAGCTTATTTCTAACCAAACGTCGTGATTTGAGTGGACTCGCGATGAACGCCTTGAACAGAGTGGATCTCTCAATATATTCTTTCGCCTTGAGAGAATTTCTCCACCGCCTTCATGATCGATTTCTTCTCTTTGAATTGTGCATTTAATTCCTTGAGAATGACCCGTACTTATACTTGTAGGAGAGGGTTCCTTGGATAACCGATAAGTGCATTTTTGTTCACATTTTTTAAACCTTTAGATAATTTCTTTAACTTTTTAGTTCATTAATCAATAAAATCAAGAAAAATCACATTCGCTTGTTTTGAATGATGAAGGTAAAGACTTGAAGCAAATCGTATGATTTCGTATGAAAATACGAACAAAACAAAGTCTAAAAAAGAAGGCAAGAAGACTCAATCTCGTGTAATAACACACCCCTAGTGTGTTGGGAAACATGCCATGCTTCAAAAGGAAGAAACATGAAAAAACAGAAAAACACACCAGGCCGTGCTTACAAAGCACGGCCCAGTGTTTCACACGCAAAAAACATCAAAACACGCCCAAACCGTGTTTAAAAGCACACCCTTCCAGAAAATCCCCTTTTGCGAAGAAAACACGGCCAGCCGTGTTTATAAACACGGCCGTGTTTTCTCTCCACCAACATTTTTTCTTCTTTTCGCGGAAATAATGGAGACTTTTGCTTTTGACAACCTTTGAGCAACTTTCACACCTCATCTTGCTGCACCAAAACTCAATTATCTCCTCAATTGTCATGTGGACACAATGATTCAACCAACTCAACCAACGGAAGTGAAGTATTGTCATGTGCATACAATGATTCAACCAACTCAACCATGAATGTGCACACAATGATTCAACTAACAAGCATGGAAATGGAGCATTTGTTAATATGGTATTTCACAAAGATGGTGCCTATAAAAGCCAAGAGTTTGAGTTGGGAAATTCATTCATGTAATATTCATTCATATAGAGATTCATTGTGTATTCATCATAGATACTTAGAAAATATTCATTGTGTCCAACATTTTGAGTGGAATTGGGATCAAGAGGTCTTGGAGGAGTAAGCTTGTAGCAACATTGGAGAAGAAGGCTTGGATCAACATCATCTATCAAGGAAGAAGTCATTGAGATTTTGAGAAAGATAAGTACACCATGTCTACAACACTTAAATCTTCTTGTGTAATTTATTCTTTTGTCAAAATCATGAGTAGCTAAACTACTAGTGTTTGAATGTAATGAACTCTAGAATGGATTTGTGATTAAGGTTTGTATGTTTTTAATAAAATTCTCATGTCTTGTGTGATTCACTTATATCATGTTTATTTCATTCAAGTTGATATTTCCGGTATATTAATTTGATATCTATTCTCTATCGGCAATCGAGAGATTTATGATGGGAAGAACCTATATAAGTGAAAAGAGTTGCATGCAATCCTAGATATAGACGACATAAATCTTTAATTAGGGTCAAACCTAATATGGGAATTCATAAATCGTGATAATGCAATTTTGGGGGTTTTAACTAGAAAGAAATTTCAGTTAATCAACTTGAGATTAGGAGTTTTTCGCCTTAAAAAAGGGTTTAACTTAAATCGGGAATTTCTACGGTCCACATAACATGAGATTTTATTAAAAGAGGTTGGTTTTTTAAGGGCTTATGGTTGTATTTTTATCTTGTTGAATCACAAAAACATTCTAGAGGGATTTACATTCAACACATTTCTATCTCTTGATTTCTCATTCTACAATTTATTTTTATTTGATTTCTTTTTGTAAGTTGCAATTATCTTAAATTCTCTATTTTCCATTCTCCATTTTAACAAACAAAACTCGAAAATTGCTAGATTAGATAACAAAAAGACGGTAATTATTAGTACTTACAATCTTCGTGGGAATGACACTGACTCAATAATCTATACTACAAAACGATAGGTGCACTTGCCTAAGGTTTTCTAGAGTAGCTTTTGAGCCATCAAGTTTTTGCGCCGTTCGGGGATTGTAATATTAAGAACACCTTATTTTTGTTAATTTAATCATTTTTTTTATTCTCATCAATTATCTTTCTAGGTATCTATCTTTGTAAGTCTTGGATTATACTTATCCTCCTTATTTTACAGTCGCATGCCTACTCGCCGCCGAATTTGGAAGTCGAGATCGCGGGTAGCAACACGAGGAAAGTATTAGTATGAGGACCACGAGGAGGATACTAACGAAAGCAAGGATCCCGATATGGCGGATGAACAACAAAGAACCATGCGATTTACACGCCTAAGCCATCTATGGATTCGTACATCGTCTAAGATCGTAGCCCGGCCATTGCGACCAATAATTTCAAAATCAAACCGAATGTCATTCAAATGGTGCAACAATTTGTTCAATTCGACTACCTACCTGGGGACGAAGATCGAATAATCATATCGCCGACTTTCCTCGAAATTTGCGATACTTTCAAAATAAATGGAGTCTCCGACGATGCCATCCGCTTACACTTGTTCCCATTTACTCTCAGGGGGACGGGCTAAACAATGGCTAAACACTTTACCGAAGGAACAATCACAACATGGAGCATTATGGCGGAAAAATTCCTTCTAAAGTATTTTCCACCCGCTAAAACCGCACGATTGAGGAATGAGATCTCTTCATTCACTTAAGAGGACGATGAAACCTTGTACGACACTTGGGAGAGATTCAAAGAATTGCAAAAATGCCCACATCATGGTCTTCCCATTTTGGATGCAAGTCCAAACATTTTACAATTGGTTGCTCTCATCGACAAAGCAGATGATTGATGCGATGCGCGGGGGACATTGAACAATAAAACACCGAAGCCGCCCAAGATCTCATAGAAGGAATGGCCATGAATGGCTATCAATGGCAATCCGTGACGAGGAAAAACCAACAGTCGGTGGGAGTATACAATGCGACGCGGTGGTTACACTAGCCGCGCGTGTCGAAGCTCGACTAAAATTGACGAGTTGGCGGCTCCAAAACCACCACCACAACAAGCCTTCTCATGCGCGAGACTTGTGGAGGATCGCACAACCACCAAGATTGCCCTCACGCGATACCGCCGCATGAACAAGTGGATTATCTGTAATCAATCTCGACCCTTTCAAAATAATCCTTTCAAGAACACTTATAATCCAGGTTAGGCGTCAACACCCGAACTTTAGTTGGGGAAATCAAGGTCACTTGGCTTCAATCCAACAAAGACTCCCAATTCATTTGCACCTCCGGTTTCCAACCGCCAAAAACCAAGTTTGGAGGACTTACTGTCCAAATTCGCCCAAACAACGGAAACCCGCTTTCACGGCCACCGAAACATCCTTAAGGAACCAAGAAGCATCCATTCGCAACTTGGAAAATCAAATTGGTCAAATTGCCAAAATGATCTCCGAAAGGCCACAAGGAGCTTACCTAGCAACACCGAGCCAAATCCAAGAGACAGTGAAAGCAATCACTCTAAGGAGTGGAACAAAAGGACGGCACGGATGATCGGATGACGAGCCCACTCCCATACAACAAAAAGACGAATGGTATCCAAGGAAACAAAGAAAATGGTACCGAATTCCAACCACCTATTCCGTATCCAAGTCGATTGCGTAAGGACAAACATGACGACCAATTTGGTAAGTTTTTGGATTTATTTAAACAATTGCACATCAATATTCCTTTTGTTGAAGCCCTTTCACAGATGCCAAAATATGCCAAGTTCCTAAAAGATCTTCTTTCAAATAAGAAGAAGCTTGAAGAAATATCCATGGTGCAATTAAATGAGGAATGCTCGGCAATTTTGCAAAACAAGTTACCTCAGAAAATCAAAGATCCAGGGAGTTTCACTATTCCTTGTCATGTCGGTAATTTGACTATTGATCGGGCATTCGATCTAGGGGCTAGCATTAATTTGATGCCTTATGATTTATTCAAACAAATGGGTCAGGGAGCCAAAACCAACTAGGATGAGCTTGCAATTAGCTGACAGTCCATTAAATATCCTAGAGGCATTGTTGAGGATGTTTTGGTCAAAGTCGATAAGTTTATATTTCCGGTCGATTTTGTAATTCTTGATATGCATACAGATGTCGAAGTCCCCTTGATCCTAGGGCGTCCATTTTTAGCTACTGCTAAGGCAATCATTGACGTGCATGATGGCAAACTAATTTTAAGAGTCGAAGATGAACAAGTCATTTTTAAAATCGCTACATCAATGAAAAATACGATAGATAAAGATGACTCTGCTTTTCTTATTGATCTTATCGATATGGAGATAACCAATTCTCTACCAAGCATGATTTCTAACGAATTCTTGGAGACTTGTATTGTTCAAAGTGGTATATCGGATGAAAACCCTTTCTTAAGGAATATGTACTCGCATTGGAGGAAAAACGCACCAACGTTAACAGCGAGAAAGAGTTCAAAAAATTGAAAACTCACAGTGGGGCATATCGAACCATCCATTGAGGATCCACCACCGTTGGAGCCGAAAGAGTTACCCGAACACTTGGAATATGCATTTTAGCCGAGAACGCCAAACTTCCCGTAATTATTTCCTCCGATTTATCTTCTCATCAAAAGGATAGATTGTTGGCAATATTACGGGGAACATAAAAAGCCATTGCTTGGAAAATCTCCGATATTTGGGATCAATCCTTCCTTTTGCACTCACAAAATTCTCGATGGAGGAAAATTTCAAGCCGGTTGTTCTACACACGGCGTCGTTTAAATCCAAACATGAAAGAGGTAGTCAAGGCGGAGGTAATCAAGTTACTTGATCTTTGGGCTCATCTATCCGATTTCGACAAGAATGGTGGGTGAGTCGATTCAAGTAGTTCCAAAGAAAGGTGGGATGAGCGGTGGTACCAAATGAAAAGAATGAACTTATTCCAATGCGGACAGGACGAATATGAGTTGGCGAGTTTGCATCGACACCCGACGACTCAATGATGCTACTCGCAAGGACCATTTTCCTTTACCTTTTATTGATCAAATGCTTGAAAGATTATCTGGTCACTTGTATTATTGCTTCCTCGATGGCATGTCGAGGTTATTTTCAGATTCGATAAAGAGGAGGACCAAGAATAGACCACTTTCACTTGTCCCTATGGTACTTTTGCCTATCGCCGCATGCCTTCGGGTTGTGCAATGCACCGCAACCTTTCAAAGATGCATGTTTGCTATCTTCGACGAACTTGTAGAAGATATCATGGAAGTCTTCATGGATGACTTCTCGGTTTTGGGGACTCATTTGATCTTTGTCTTGCAAATCTTAAAAAGTCCTCATTCGTTGTGAAGAGACTAACCTGGTTCTTAATTGGGAAAACTCGTCATTTCATGGTACAAGAAGGTATTGTTTTGGGACATAAAATTTCTTTGCGGGCATTGAAGTTGTCAAGGCGAAGGTTGAGATAATTTCAAATTGCCTCCACCACCACGGTGAAGGCAATCCGAAGCTTTTTGGGGCACGCCGAGTTCTATAGGCGATTCATCAAAGATTTTTCAAAAATTGCCCCACCACTCACTCGCTCTTGGAGAAGGATGCGGTCTTTCATATCAATGATGAATGCCTTCAAGCATTCAATACTTTGAAAGAAAAACTCACCACTTCTCCCATCATGGTAGCTCCGGATTGGTCTCAACCATTCGAACTCATGTGTGATGCCCGGCGATTATGCAGAGGTGCGGTGCTTGGGCAACGAAAAGATAAGCATTTCAGACCAATTTACTACGCAAGTAAAACTCTAAATCCCGGTCAATTATACAACTACGAGAAAAGGAGTTACTTGCAGAGTTTTCGCTTTGACAAATTTCGCTCATATTTGATCCTATCAAAAGTCATTGTCTATACGGATCACTCGCCTTACGTTATTTGCTTGATAAAAATGATGCAAAACCACGACTAATTCGATGGGTACTCTTACTCCAAGAATTCGATGTGGAAATCAAAGATAAATGGGGTGCCGAAAATGCCGCCGATCACTGTCAAGGCTTGAGCGCCCGACACCGACAAGCAACACAAAGGACATATCAAAGATTCTTTCCGGATGAGCAACTATTTTCCTTGAACTCAATTTCAATTGATAATCCTTGGTTTGCATGATTTTGCTAATTATCTTGCGAGGAAAAGTTCTACCGAAAGGGTTGACCCATCAACAAAAGAAGAAATTCTTTTCGGACCTCAAACACTATATTTGGGACGATCCCCACCTCTTCCGAATTTGTGCGGATCAAATCATATGAAGATGTGTCGCACTTCCGAAACGATCTCCATTTTGAATCATGTCACAAGGGACCCACCGGTGGGCACTATCAGCGAATACCACGCACGAAAGGTCCTTGAGTCGGGCTTTTATTGGCCTACACTTTTCCAAGACGCAAAACGGTATGTTGAAACTTGTGATAATTGTCAACAAGCGGAAATATTTCTAAAACATGAAATGCCCCAAAACGGTATTCTTGTTTGCGAAATTTTTGATGTTTGGGGTATTGATTTTATGGGACCATTTCCTGCGTCTTTTGGCAATAAATACATTTTGGTAGCCGTTGACTACGTGTCTAAATGGGTAGAAGCTCAAGCCTTGCCTAAAAATGATGCTCGAGTGGTGGTACATTTTCTCAAAAAACTTTTTACCCGATTTGGTACTCCACGAGCCATCATTAGTGATAGAGGCACTCACTTTTGTAATAGTCAATTTGACAAAGTGTTAAAAACGTTATGGTGTCACACACCGAGTCGCCACCGCCTATCACCTCAAACTAGTGGTCAAGTCAAAGTATCCTACCGCGAATTAAAAAGAATTTTGGAAAAAGCAGTTGGACACTCTCGAAAGGATTGGTCCCTCAACTCGACGATGCCCTTTGGGCTTATAGAACGGCTTTCAAAACGCCAATAGGGACTACTCCATACCGACTCGTTTATGGTAAGGCGTGTCATTTACCGGTTGAGCTTGAACACAAGGCCTTTTGGGCTATTAAAATGCTTAATTATGATTTGTCAAGTGCAGGAGATAACCATTTATTGCAGATTAACGAACTCGAAGAATGGCGAAATTCGGCATACGAGAACTCGAGAATTTACAAAGAGCGAACAAAGCAATGGCATGACAAACGCATTAAGCAAACAAGAGAATTTCAACCTGGTGATCAAGTGTTACTCTTCAATTCCCGACTCGACTATTCCCTGTGTAAGTTAAAATCCTTGGTCCTAGCCCATTCATCACATTACTCAAGTGTTCCACGGACTATTGAAATCACGCACAAGGAAATGGGAACATTCAAGGTAAACGGACATCGTCTAAAAGCTTTATTTTGGGGCATCATCGATGATAGTTATCGAGATTCCATTCGCCTTAACGACCCCCAAAATACACACACGAGTAGAGGTAAAAACAGTCCAGCTATACGACGTTAACGAAGCGCTATCCGGGAGGCAACCCGATTCATCTTGTGTGTATTAAAAAAAATATATTAAAATATAATAAAAACACGGCCAGGCCGTGTTTATCCACCACGATTGTGTTCGTCAATCAATTAACGAACACACCTTGGTCGTGTTCTTCAATTCAGGCCATGTTGACAATTCACGCAAAAAACACGGCCTGGGCGTGTTACATAACATGCCCGTGTTTTTATTCGAAAAAAAAAAATTTTTTGGTGAAAACTCGTACAAAACACGACCTGGGCGTGTTCAATAACACGTCCGTGTTTGTATTCGAAATAAAAAATAAAAATAAAAATTTTGGGGTGAAATCACGTACCAAACACGGCCGGGCGTGTTAAAAAAAAACACGCCAGTGGATTTATTTTGAAAAAAAAAATATATATATATTTTGGACGAAAACTCGTACCAAACACTGGCTGGGCGTGTTAAAAAACACGCCCGTGGATTTATTCGAAAAAAAAAAGAGAAAAATTAGGATAAGGGCGTACCGAACACGGCTGTCCGTCTTTGACAAAGACGGCCGTGTTGTACCAGCCTAAAACAGTGGGGGCGATTTCTTTCCAATTTTTTTCCCCAAAACCCTTTCTTCTCCCCAAATTCCCCTTTCTCCCTAACCCTTCTCCCAAATCCCCAATTCTCTTTCTCCTTTTCTCAAAAACTTCACTACACCACATATCTTCACATTACAAGACCCTCACTTCTTCCTTTTCACAATGTCTTCAAGGTATGTATTGGTATTCTTTTCTTTTCTTCTTCAATTTTTTGCTTTCAATGTCGAATTTTTTTCTTGTTTAATTGGTATGTTTACTCTTTTGTGTGTTGTAGTGAAGGTTATTCCATGTTGTAATTAGGAATTTCATGAATTTTTGTCACCAATTTTCATGACCTAGAAATTGAATTTTAGGAAATTAAAAATTGGATGTTTGTGGATTAATGGTAAAATCATGAATTTCTTTTTATGACATATTGTTTGTAATTTTTGTGAGTTTAATTGAGTTTGTTTGTGGTAATTTCTTGGTTCTTGTGGTAATGGTGGGAAATTATTCTTGTGATGTTTTTATCTTGCTAAATTGAGGAATTGGTCATTTGTTCTTGATTTTCATGAACTAAATTTGAAGAGTTAGACTTGGATTCATATGATTAATATTCCTAAATTGTTGTTGAGATATCTTTGTTTTTGTTGAATTGCTATTATTGAAGTGTTGTTGAAAAAGGGATGTTGTTAAATCATTGTTGCAAATGGGGTGTAGAGCTTGTGAAGATGGATTCTTGTTGAATAAAGGTGTTGATATGGTGGAATTTTGAATGAATTGATGCCTTTTTCATGCTTGGGATATTGTTTATGTCTCTTAGAATGGTTTTTCACGTTGTTATAAGTTTATATTGACATAGGAATCCCTGTGTCGAAACGAGGACGCACGGTGATGCTTCATCCTCCGCTGCCCCCACACGGCGGTCGCCGAGCCATTCGTACTAATACACCGGTCCCTACCAACCCGTTTGGTATGTCTTTCCGAGATAATGATCATGAAGCTCAATACCATCGTCAGCCCAACGCGTCACATCATTAACACACGATTCTCGATAACCCTACATTGGATGGGCTTTGCAAAGATGCGGATGTGGATTGGATGTTCAATCAACTTGGGGGGCTATTTCATGAATCTAGCCACACCCACCTACATCCGTCTCACATTAGAATTTTCGAGTTCCTATGACGCCGAGATCACATCAGCCGACAGAAGAAGGACGTATCACATTTCGGCTCTTCAACAATGATCACCAACTCACATTGGCGAAATTTAATTCTATCTATGATTTACCCACAAATGGGTTGCGTATAAAGCCATTGGGGTTCCGTGATCGACAATTTTGGCAAGCAATTACACATGAGTGGAATATAATCCTTCTTCATCAAAATCCTCATGCATTGTCAATCATTGCTTAGTTATATCCATCGGTGCTCTTGAGTACACTATTTGGCGGGCGAAAGCGAAGGAGTCGTCCGACTTGATGAGCTCTATTTTCTATGGTCAATGGTGAATTCTTCTTTCACGACACGGGTTCTTATCTCGCCAAGCATTTTCTCAAAGTGAGCAAGAAAACCGAGGTAAAATCGTCATTGGTGGCCTTATTACTCCTATCGCCACCCATTATGGTTATAACCTCGCAGGACTTGAGCAAGCGGGGACCAACCCGGATCGACTTTGAATCTTGTATTGCTATGGGAATGATTCAACGGAGCGGGATGGGTTATGCTTTAAGGTTCAAAAACACAGATTACACGCATCCATTGTCGGACCTTCTCGCACTTCGGTTTGGGACCCAGGACAATTGGAAGATGATGTACCCGCAAGGTGATAACCCGGATGCATTCCGATTACCGCACCGCCTCGGCTACGATGCCTATCAAAGTGAGTAACCGGATATTGATGCTCCTCGGCCACAACCACCAAGGCAACCACCAACCCCATGGATGATACTAGATCTCTTTCTCCACGCCATTCGCTTGGAGCAAATGGAGCGGCGAGCTATATTGGATCGCCAAGGGGAAATGATGACGCAACATTACGCTCGAATTGAAGAAAAACAACAACCATTCTTCATGAATCTTCAACAACAACAATACGACCAACAACAGTCCTATTTTGCCATGATGGATCGTATCCAACAATGGCATATTTCGCAAGGACATTTCCCACCACCACCACAAATGAAGGTCGTATTTTTCTTGTTTCATTTTTTCTTTTTACGCTTTTTAATTTGGACTGTATCACATCTCCTTCTTCACATTGGGGACAATGTGACCCTTGAAGTTGGAGGTGGTGAGATTTATCAGCATATTTGGATAATTTTTACTGTTTTTTAGTTTTGTGTGGGATTGCGTTTTTAATTAATTTGTGTGGATGTTTTATTTTTTTTATGCACTTTTAAATCTCTTGCAAATAAACATGAGATATTTTTCTTTACAATTCGATAAGTTGTTTGTGAATTTGTTTTAACCATTTTTTTCTCCCGAAAAAGTCATCTTTTTGAACTCAAATCGCTAAAATGTTTTAAAAACCGTGTCACTCTAGTAAAAGGATGAATTTGGCCAAAAAGAGTTTAATGTCATGAAAATAGTTTGGACTTTGCTTAAAATTAGATACTTTGTGTCATGATCATTGGAGAAATCATTATTCGGGTTTAAAAAAGAAAAAAATAATAAAAAAATAAAAATATTTTTATTAAAAAGGACAAATCGAGGTTATACTCTCTCTGTTTGTTGTTGCTTAGTAACTAGGAGCATTCATGAGCCCCATGTTTGTCTTTTACGTAAAACGGCAGCACAAATATGAGTATGGGAAACCACCCTAGGAGTTTTTGGAAAGCATTCAAAATTTAAACCTAGTGGAAGTTTACCTCAAAAAAATGTCCTAATTTATAATTATATGCAAAACAAAAAAAAAACCAAGTTTTTGAACATCTCCTTTTATCATTACATTCTTGTATTTGGTTTAAGCAAATGATTAACAATTCCTGTGATATGACAACTGTGATGATTAAACGATTCCAATTACTGAATTCACCCTCTTTTTAACAAATTGGTTGACTTAGAAGAACGAATCGATTGGCTCAATTGGGAATAAAAAGGTTAGCGATTTACTTCAAACATGTCAAAATTGTGAAAATAGATACCTCATTTTTGTTTTCAACCCCACTCTTTGTTTTAAAAATTGCTTGAGGACAAGCAAAATTTCCAAGTTGGAGGCGGCTTGATAAGTGCATTTTTGTTCACATTTTTTAAACCTTTTTAGATAATTTCTTTAACTTTTTAGTTCATTAATCAATCAAATCAAGAAAAATCACATTGGCTTGTTTTGAATGATGAAGGTAAAGACTTGAAGCAAATTCGTATGTTTTCGTATGAAAATACGAACAAAAACAAAGTCTAAAAAGAAGGCAAGAAGACTCGATCTCGTGCGAGAACACACCCTAGTGTGTTGGGAAACATGGCCATGCTTCAAAAGGAAGAAAACATGAAAAAAAGAAAAACACACCAGGCCGTGCTTACAAAGCACGGCCACACACGCAAAACATCAAAACACGCCCAAACCGTGTTTAAAAACACACCGCCGAGAAAATCCCTTTTTGCGAAGAACACACGGCCAGGCCGTGTTTATAAACGGCCGTGTTCGTCAAATTTGACGAACACGGCTTGGCCGCTTTTAAAGCACGGCCGTGTTTTCTCTCCACTCAACATTTTTCTTCTTTTGGCGGAAATAATGGAGACTTTTGCTTTTTGACAACATTTGAGAAACTTTCACACCTCATCTTGCCGCACCAAAACTCAATTATCTCCTCAATTGTCATGTGGACACAATGATTCAACCAACTCAACCAATGGAAGTGAAGTATTGTCATGTGCATACAATGATTCAACCAACTCAACCATGAATGTGCACACAATGATTCAACTAACAAGCATGGAAATGGAGCATTTGTTAATATGGTATTTCACAAAGATGGTGCCTATAAAAGCCAAGAGTTTGAGTTGGGAAATTCATTCATGTAATATTCATTCATATAGAGATTCATTGTGTATTCATCATAGATACTTAGAAAATATTCATTGTGTCCAACATTTTGAGTGGAATTGGGATCAAGAGGTCTTGGAGGAGTAAGCTTGTAGCAACATTGGAGAAGAAGGCTTGGATCAACATCATCTATCAAGGAAGAAGTCATTGAGATTTTGAGAAAGATAAGTACACCATGTATACAACACTTAAATCTTCTTGTGTAATTTATTCTTTTGTCAAAATCATGAGTAGCTAAACTACTAGTGTTTGAATGTAATGAACTCTAGAATGGATTTGTGATTAAGGTTTGTATGTTTTTAATAAAATTCTCATGTATTGTGTGATTCACTTATATCATGTTTATTTCATTCAAGTTGATATTTCCGGTATATTAATTTGATATCTATTCCTCATCGGGTAATCGAGAGATTTATGATGGGAAAGAACCTATATAAGTGAAAAGAGTTGCATGCAATCCTAGATATAGGGACGACATAAATCTTACGAATTAGGGTCAAACCTAATATGGGAATTCATAAATCGTGATAATGCAATTTTGGGGGTTTTAACTAGAAAGAAATTTCAGTTAATCAACTTGAGATTAGGAGTTTTTCGCCTTGAAAAAGGTTTAACTTAAATCGAATTTCTACGGTCCACATAACATGAGATTTTATTAAAAGAGGTTGGTTTTTGCTTAAGGGCTTATGGTTGTATTTTTATCTTGTTGAATCACAAAAACATTCTAGAGGGATTTACATTCAACACATTTCTATCTCTTGATTTCTCATTCTACAATTTATTTTTATTTGATTTCTTTTTGTAAGTTGCAATTATCTTAAATTCTCTATTTTCCATTCTCCATTTTAACAAACAAAACTCTGAAAATTGCTAGATTAGATAACAAAAAAGACGGTAATTATTAGTACTTACAATCTTCGTGGGAATGACACGGTGCAGACTCAATAATCTATACTACAAAATGATAGGTGCACTTGCCTAAGGTTTTCTAGAGTAGCTTTTGAGCCATCAAGTTTTTGACGCCGTTGTCGGGATTGTAATATTAAGAACACCTTATTTTTGTTAATTTAATCATTTTTTTTTTTATTCTCATCAATTATCTTTCTAGGTATCTATCTTTGTAAGTCTTGGATTATACTTATCCTCCTTATTTACCACAAGTGCATGCCTACTCGCCGAATTTGGAAGCGCGAGACGCCGATAAGAACACGAGAGGAAAGTATTAGAAATGCGGACCACGAGGAGGATACTAACGAAAGCAAGGATCCCGATATGGCGGATGAACAACAAAGAACCATGTTCGACTACGCTAAGCCATCTATGGACGGTACATCGTCTAGTATCGTAAGGCCATTTATTGCAGCCCAATAATTTCGAAATCAAACCGAATGTCATTCAAATGGTGCAACAATTTGTTCAATCCGACGGCCTCCGGACGAAGATCCAAATAATCATATCGCGAATTTCCTCAAAATTTGCGATACTTTCAAAATAAATGGAGTCTCCGACGATGCCATCCGTTTACGCTTGTTCCCATTTACTCTTCGGGGACGGGCTAAACAATGGCTAAACACTTTACCGAAGGGAACAATCACAACATGGAGCATTATGGCGGAAAAATTCCTTCTAAAGTATTTTCCACCCGCTAAAACCGCACGATTGAGGAATGAGATCTCTTCATTCACTTAAGAGGACGATGAAACCTTGTACGACACTTGGGAGAGATTCAAAGAATTGCGCGAAAATGCCCACATCATGGTCTTCCCATTTGGATGTAAGTCCAAACATTTTACAATGGGTTGCTCTCATCGACAAGGCAGATGATTGATACGGCGGCGGGGGGGACATTGAACAATAAAACACCCGAAGCCGCCCAAGATCTCATAGAAGGAATGGCCATGAATGGCTATCAATGGCAATCCGTACGAGGAAAACCAATAGGTCGGTGAGAGTATACAATGCGGACGCGGTGGTTACACTAGCCGCACGGTCGAAGATCTCGACTAAAATTGACGGGTTGGCGGCTCCAAAACCACCACCACAACAAGCCTTCTCATGCGAGACTTGTGGAGGATCGCACAACCACCAAGATTGCCCTCACGCGATACGCCGCATGAACAAGTGGATTATCTAGGTAATCAATCTCGACCCTTTCAAAATAATCCTTTCAAGAACACTTATAATCCAGGTTGGCGTCAACACCCGAACTTTAGTGGGGAAATCAAGGTCAATGAAGCCTAATCCAACCGCACTCCCCAATTGTCGCACCTCCGGTTTCCAACCGCGAAAACCAAGTTTGGAGGACTTATTGTCCAAATTGGCCCAAACAACGGAAACCCATTTCACGGCCACCGAAACATCCTTAAGGAACCAAGAAGCATCCATTCGCAACTTGGAAAATCAAATTGGTCAAATTGCAAAATGATCTCCGAAAGGCCACAAGGGAGCTTACCTAGCAACACCGAGCCAAATCCAAGAGAACAGGAAAGCAATCACTCTAAGGAGTGGAACAAAGCTAGACGAAGATTTGCACGGATGCCGGAAGACGAGCCCACTCCCATACAACAAAAAAGACGAACAGGTATCAAGGAAACAAAGAAAATGGTACCGAATTCCAACCACCTATTCCGTATCCAAGTCGATTGCGTAAGGACAAACATGACGACCAATTTGGTAAGTTTTTGGATTTATTTAAACAATTGCACATCAATATTCCTTTTGTTGAAGCCCTTTCACAGATGCCAAAATATGCCAAGTTCCTAAAAGATCTTCTTTCAAATAAGAAGAAGCTTGAAGAAATATCCATGGTGCAATTAAATGAGGAATGCTCGGCAATTTTGCAAAACAAGTTACCTCAGAAAATCAAAGATCCAGGGAGTTTCACTATTCCTTGTCATGTCGGTAATTTGACTGTTGATCGGGCATTGGCCGATCTAGGGGCTAGCATTAATTTGATGCCTTATGATTTATTCAAACAAATGGGTCTAGGGGAGCCAAAACCAACTAGGATGAGCTTGCAATTAGCTGACAGGTCCATTAAATATCCTAGAGGCATTGTTGAGGATGTTTTGGTCAAAGTCGATAAGTTTATATTTCCGGTCGATTTTGTAATTCTTGATATGCATACAGATGTCGAAGTCCCCTTGATCCTAGGGCGTCCATTTTTAGCTACTGCTAAGGCAATCATTGACGTGCATGATGGCAAACTAATTTTAAGAGTCGAAGATGAACAAGTCATTTTTAAAATCGCTACATCAATGAAAAATACGATAGATAAAGATGACTCCTGTTTTGCTATTGATCTTATCGATATGGAGATAACCAATTCTCTACCAAGCATGATTTCTAACGAATTCTTGGAGACTTGTATTGTTCAAAGTGCAGGTATATCGGATGAAAACCCCTTTCTTAGGGAATATGTACTCGCATTGGAGGAAAAAACCAACAGAGCGACAAAAAGAGTTCGAAAAATTGAAAACTCACAGGTGGGGCATATCGAACCATCCATTGAGGATCCACCACTGTTGAGCCGAAAGAGTTACCCGAACACTTGGAATATGCATTTCTAGCCGAGAACGCCAAACTTCCCGTAATTATTTCCTCCGATTTATCTTCTCATCAAAAGGATAGATTGTTGGCAATATTACGGGGGAACATAAAAAGCCATTGCTTGGAAAATCTCCGATATTCAAGGGATCAATCCTTCCTTTTGCACTCACAAAATTGATGGAGGAAAATTTCAAGCCGGTTGTTCTACCACAAATACAGCGCGTTTAAATCCAAACATGAAAGAGGTAGTCAAGCGCGAGGTAATCAAGTTACTTGATGTTGGGCTCATCTATCCAATTTCCGTGAATGGTGGGTGAGTCGATTCAAGTAGTTCCAAAGAAAAGTGGGATGACGGTGGTACCAAATGAAAAGAATGAACTTATTCCAATGCGGACGGTAATAGGTTGGCGAGTTTGCATCGACACGACGACTCAATGATGCTACTCGCAAGGACCATTTTCCTTTACCTTTTATTGATCAAATGCTTGAAAGATTATCCGGTCACTTGTATTATTGCTTCTCGATGGCATGTCGGTTATTTTGATTCGATAGCAGGAGGACCAAGAAAAGACCACTTTCACTTGTCCCTACGGTATTTTTTTGCCTATCGCCGCATGCCTTTCGGGTTGTGCAATGCACCAAAGAACCTTTCAAAGATGCATGCTTGCTATCTTCGACGAACTTGTAGAAGATATCATGGAAGTCTTCATGGATGACTTTCGGTTTTTGGGGACTCATTTGATCTTTGTCTTGCAAATCTAAAAAAGTCCTCATTCGTTGTGAAGAGACTAACCTGGTTCTTAATTGGGAAAAATGTCATTTCATGGTACAAGAAGGTATTGTTTTGGGACATAAAATTTCTTGCGGGCATTGAAGTTGACAAGGCGAAGGTTGAGACAATTTCCAAATTGACTCCACCACCAGTGAAGGCAATCCGAAGCTTTTGGGGCACGGCGGGTTCTATAGGCGATTCATCAAAGATTTTTCAAAAATTGCTCGCCACTCACTCTCGCCTCTTGGAGAAGGATGCGGTCTTTCATATCAATGATGAATGCCTTCAAGCATTCAATACTTTGAAAGCAAAACTCACCACTTCTCCCATCATGGTAACTCCGGATTGGTCTCAACCATTCGAACTCATGTGTGATGCCCGATTATGCGGTAGGTGCGGTGCTTGGGCAACTAAAAGATAAGCATTTCCGACCAATTTACTACGCAAGTAAAACTCTAAATCCCGCTCACCAAATTATACAACTACAGAAAAGGAGTTACTGCAAAGAGTTTTCGCTTTGACAAATTTCGCTCATATTTGATCCTATCAAAAGTCATTGTCTATACGGATCACTGCGCTTTACGTTATTTGCTTGATAAAAATGATGCAAAACCACGACTAATTCGATGGGTACTCTTACTCCAAGAATTCGATGTGGAAATCAAAGATAAACGGGGTGCGAAAATCGTCGCCGATCACCGTCAAAGCTTGAGCACTCCGACACCGACAAGCAACACAAAGGACATATCAAAGATTCTTTCCGGATGAGCAACTCTTTTCCTTGAACTCAATTTCAATTGATAATCCTTGGTTTGCAGATTTTGCTAATTATCTTGCAGAAAAGTTCTACCGAAGGGTGACCCATCAACAAAAGAAAAATTCTTTTCGGACCTCAAACACTATATTTGGGACGATCCCCACCTCTTCCGAATTTGTGCGGATCAAATCATACGAAGATGTGTCGCACTTCCCGAAACGATCTCCATTTTGAATCACTATCACAAGGGACCCACCGTGGGCACTATCAAGCGAATACCACGGCACGAAAGGTCCTTGAGTCGGGCTTTATTGGCCTACACTTTTCCAAGACGCAAAACGGTATGTTGAAACTTGTGATAATTGTCAACGAGCGGAAATCTTTCTCGAAAAAATGAAATGCCCCAAAACGGTATTCTTGTTTGCGTAAATTTTTGATGTTTGGGGTATTGATTTTATGGGACCATTTTTCGTCTTTTGGCAATAAATACATTTTGGTAGCCGTTGACTACGTGTCTAAATGGGTAGAAGCTCAAGCCTTGCCTAAAAATGATGCTCGAGTGGTGGTATATTTTCTCAAAAACTTTTTACCCGATTTGGTACTCCACGAGCCATCATTAGTGATAGAGGCACTCACTTTTGTAATAGTCAATTTGACAAAGTGTTAAAACGTTATGGTGTCACACACCGAGTCGCCTCCGCCTATCACCCTCAAACTAGTGGTCAAGTCGAAGTATCCAACCGCGAATTAAAAAGAATTTTGGAAAAAATGGTTGGACACTCTCGAAAGGATTGGTCCTCAAACTCGACGATGCCCTTTGGGCTTATAGAACGGCTTTCAAAACGCCTAATAGGGACTACTCCATACCGACTCGTTTATGGTAAGGCGTGTCATTTACCTGGGTTGAGCTTGAACATAAGGCCTTTTGGGCTATTAAAATGCTTAATTATGATTTGTCAAGTGCAGGAGATAACCGTTTATTGCAAATTAACGAACTCAAGAATGGCGACATTCGGCATACGAGAACTCGAGAATTTACAAAGAGCGAACAAAGCAATGGCATGACAAACGCATTAAGCAAACAAGAGAATTTCAACCTGGTGATCAAGTGTTACTCTTCAATTCCCGACTCGACTATTCCCATGTAAGTTAAAATCCCGGTGGTCCGCCCATTCATTTGTTATTTCAAGTGTTCTTACGGGACTATTGAAATCACGCACAAGGAAATGGGAACATTCAAGGTAAACGGACATCGCCTAAAGCTTTATTTTTGGGGGCACCATCGATGATAGTTATCGAGATTCCATCCGCCTTAACGACCCCAAAATACACCACACGAGTAGAGGTAAAACAGTCCCGGCTATACGACGTTAATTTAAGCGCTATCCGGGAGGCAACCCAAGATCTTGTGTGTATTAAAAAAAAATATTAAAATATAATAAAAACACGGCCGGTGTTCGTCAATCAATTGATGAACACACCTTGGTCGTGTTCTTCAATTCGTGCCATGTTGACAATTCACGCAAAAACACTACTGGGCGTGTTACATAACATGCCCGTGTTTTTATTCGAAAAAAATTTTTTGGTGAAAACTCGCACAAAACACGGCCGGGCGTGTTCAATAACACGCCCATGTTTGTATTCGAAATAAAAAAAAAAAATTAGGGTGAAATCACGTACCAAACACGGCCTGGGCGTGTTAAAAACACGCCCGTGATTTATTTTGAAAAATATATATATATATATATATATATATATATATATATTGACGAAAACTCGTACTCAAACATCGGGCCGGGCGTGTTAAAAACACGCCCGTGATTTATTCAAAAAAAGAGAAAAAATTAGGATAGGGCGCATCGAACACGGCCTGGCCGTGCTTTGACAAAGACGGCCGTGTTCTACCAGCTAAAACAGGGGGGCGATTTCTTTCCCCAAAACCCTTTCTTCTCCCCCAAATTCTCCCTTTCTCCCTAACCCTTCTCCCAAATCCCCAATTCTCTTTCTCCTTTTCTCAAAAACTTCACTACACCACATATCTTCACATTACAAGACCCTCACTTCTTCCTTTTCACAATGTCTTCAAGGTATGTATTGGTATTCTTTTCTTTTCTTCTTCAATTTTTTGCTTTCAATTTCGAATTTTTTTTCTTGTTTAATTGGTATGTTTACTCTTTTGTGTGTTGTAGTGAAGGTTATTCCATGTTGTAATTAGGAATTTCATGAATTTTTGTCACCAATTTTCATGACCTAGAAATTGAATTGTAGGGAAATTAAAAATTGGATATTTGTGGATTAATGGTAAAATCATGAATTTCTTTTTATGACATATTGTTTGTAATTTTTGTGAGTTTAATTGAGTTTGTTTGTGGTAATTTCTTGGTTCTTGTGGTAATGGTGGGAAATTATTCTTGTGATGTTTTTATCTTGCTAAATTGAGGAATTGGTCATTTGTTCTTGATTTTCATGAACTAAATTTGAAGAGTTAGACTTGGATTCATATAATTAATATTCCTAAATTGTTGTTGAGATATCTTTGTTTTTGTTGGATTGCTATTATTGAAGTGTTGTTGAAAAAGGGATGTTGTTAAATCATTGTTGCAAATGGGGTGTAGAGCTTGTGAATATGGATTCTTGTTGAATAAAGGTGTTGATATGGTGGAATTTTGAATGAATTGATGCCTTTTTCATGCTTGGGATATTGTTTATGTCTCTTAGAATGGTTTTTCACGTTGTTATAAGTTTATATTGACATAGGAATCCTGTGTCAAAACGAGGACGCACGGTGATGCTTCATCCTCCGCGGCCCCCACACACGGCGTCGCCGAGCCATTCGCATCGACCCACCGGTCCCTATCAACCCGTTTGGTATATTTTTCCGAGATAATGATCATGAAGCTCAATACCATCGCTCAGCCCAACGTCACATCATTAACACACGATTCTCGATAACCCTACATCGATGGGCCGCCGCGTACATATGTGGATTGGATGTTCAATCAACTTGGGTGGCGCTATTTCATGAATCTAGCCACACCCACCTACATCCGTCTCACATTAGAATTTCGAGTTCCTATGACGCCGAGATCACATCAGCCGACACGAAGAAGGACGTATCACATTTCGGCTCTTCAACAATGATCACCAACTCACATTGGCGTAATTTAATTTATCTATGATTTACCCACAAACGGGTTGCGATAAAGCCATTGGGGTTCCGTGATCGACAATTTTGGCAAGCAATTACACATGAGCTGGAATATAATCCTTCTTCATCAAAATCCTCATGCATTGTCAATCCTTGCTTCCGTTATATCCATCAGTGCTCTCGAGTACACTATTTGGCCGGGCGAAAGCGAAGGAGTCGTCCGACTTGATGAGCTCTATTTTCTATGGTCAATGGTGAATTCTTCTTTGGCCGACACGGGTTCTTATCTCGCCAAGCATTTTCTCAAAGTGAGCAAGAAAAACCGAGGTAAAATCGTCATTGGTGGCCTTATTACTCCTATCGCGCCCATTATGGTTATAACCTCGCAGACTTGAGCAAGCCCGGGACCAACCCGGATCGACTTTGAATCTTGTATTGCTATGGGAATGATTCAACAGAGCGGGATGGGTTATGCTTTAAGGTTCAAAAATACAGACTACACGCATCCATTCAGGACCCTTCTCGCACTTCGGTTCGGGACCCGGACAATTGGAAGATGATGTACCGCAAGGTGATAACCCGGATGCATTCCGACACCCGCACCGCCGGCCCCCACACGATGCCTATCAAAGTGAGGAACCAGATATTGATGCTCCTCGGCCACAACCACCAAGCAACCACCAACCCCATGGATGATACTAGATCTCTTTTTCCACGCCATTTGCTTGGAGCAAATGGAGCAAACGAGCTATATGGATCGCCAAGGGGAAATGATGACGCAACATTACGCTCGAATTGAAGAAATACAACAACAATTCTTCATGAATCTTCAACAACAACAATACGACCAACAAAATTCTATTTTGCCATGATGGATCGTATCCAACAATGGCATATTTCGCAAGGACATTTCCCACCACCACCACAATGAAGGTCGTATTTTTCTTGTTTCATTTTTTTACGCTTTTTAATCTGGACTGTATCACATCTCCTTCTTCACATTGGGGACAATGTGACCCTTGAAGTTGGAGGTGGTGAGATTTATCAGATATTTGGATAATTTTTCTTGTTTTTTAGTTTTGTGTGGGATTGCGTTTTTAATTAATTTGTGTGGATGTTTTATTTTTTTTATGCACTTTTAAATCTCTTGCAAATAAACATGAGATATTTTTCTTTACAATTCGATAAGTTGTTTGTGAATTTGTTTTAACCATTTTTTCTCCCGAAAAAGTCATCTTTTTGAACTCAAATCGCCAAAATGTTTTAAAACCGTGTGACTCTAGTAAAAGGATGAATTTGGCCAAAAAGAGTTTAATGTCATGAAAATAGTTTGGACTTTGCTTAAAATTAGATACTTTGTGTCATGATCATTGGAGAAATCATTATTCGGGTTTAAAAAAAAAAGAAAAAAAATAATAATAAAAATAAAAATATTTTTATAAAAAAAGGACAAATCGAGGTTATACTCCTCTGTTTGTTGTTGCTTAGTAACTAGGAGCATTCATGAGCCCCATGTTTGTCTTTTACGTAAAACGGCAAAGACAAAATATGAGTATGGGAAACCACCCAGGAGTTTTTGGAAAGCATTCAAAATTTAAACCTAGTGGAAGTTTACCTCAAAAAATGTCCTAATTTATAATTATATGCAAAAAAAAAAAAAAAAACCAAGTTTTTGAACATCTCCTTTTATCATTACATTCTTGTATTTGGTTTAAGCAAATGATTAACAATTCCCGTGATATGACAATTGTGATGATTAAACGATTCCACTATCAATTCACCCTCTTTTTAACAAATTGGTTGACTTAGAAGAACGAATCGATTGGCTCAATTGGGAATAAAAAGGTTAGCGATTTACTTCAAACATGTCAAAATTGTGAAAATAGATACCTCATTTTTGTTTTCAACCCCACTCTTTGTTTTAAAAATTGCTTGAGGACAAGCAAAATTTCCAAGTTGGAGGCGGTTTGATAAGTGCATTTTTGTTCACATTTTTTTAAACCTTTTAGATAATTTCTTTAACTTTTTAGTTCATTAATCAATCAAATCAAGAAAAATCACATTGGCTTGTTTTGAATGATGAAGGTAAAGACTTGAAGCAAATTCGTATGTTTTCGTATGAAAATACGAACAAAAACAAAGTCTAAAAAGAAGGCAAGAAGACTAATCTCGTGCGTAACACACCCCTAGTGTGTTGGGAAACATGGCCATGCTTCAAAAGGAAGAAAACAAGAAAAAAAAAAGTAAAAACACACCCAGGCCGTGCTTACAAAGCACGGCCGTGTTTCACACAAAAACATCAAAACACGCCCAAACCGTGTTTAAAAGCACACCGCCGTAAAATCCCTTTTTGCGAAGAAAACACGGTCGTGTTCGTCAAATTTGACGAACACGGACCTGGCCGCGCTTTTAAAGCACGGCCGTGTTTTTCTCCACCAACATTTTTCTTCTTTTGGCGGAAATAATGGAGACTTTTGCTTTTTGACAACCTTTGAGCAACTTTCACACCTCATCTTGCCGCACCAAAACTCAATTATCTCCTCAATTGTCATGTGGACACAATGATTCAACCAACTCAACCAATGGAAGTGAAGTATTGTCATGTGCATACAATGATTCAACCAACTCAACCATGAATGTGCACACAATGATTCAACTAACAAGCATGGAAATGGAGCATTTGTTAATATGGTATTTCACAAAGATGGTGCCTATAAAAGCCAAGAGTTTGAGTTGGGAAATTCATTCATGTAATATTCATTCATATAGAGATTCATTGTGTATTCATCATAGATACTTAGAAAATATTCATTGTGTCCAACATTTTGAGTGGAATTGGGATCAAGAGGTCTTGGAGGAGTAAGCTTGTAGCAACATTGGAGAAGAAGGCTTGGATCAACATCATCTATCAAGGAAGAAGTCATTGAGATTTTGAGAAAGATAAGTACACCATGTCTACAACACTTAAATCTTCTTGTGTAATTTATTCTTTTGTCAAAATCATGAGTAGCTAAACTACTAGTGTTTGAATGTAATGAACTCTAGAATGGATTTGTGATTAAGGTTTGTATGTTTTTAATAAAATTCTCATGTATTGTGTGATTCACTTATATCATGTTTATTTCATTCAAGTTGATATTTTTAGGTATATTAATTTGATATCTATTCCTCATCGGTAATCGAGAGATTTATGATGGGAAAGAACCTATATAAGTGAAAAGAGTTGCATGCAATCCTAGATATAGACGACATAAATCTTTCAATTAGGGTCAAACCTAATATGGGAATTCATAAATCGTGATAATGCAATTTTGGGGGTTTTAACTAGAAAGAAATTTCAGCTTAATCAACTTGAGATTAGGAGTTTTTCGCCTTGAAAAAGGTTTAACTTAAATCGAATTTCTACGGTCCACATAACATGAGATTTTATTAAAAGAGGTTGGTTTTTGCTTAAGGGCTTATGGTTGTATTTTTATCTTGTTGAATCACAAAAACATTCTAGAGGATTTACATTCAACACATTTCTATCTCTTGATTTCTCATTCTACAATTTATTTTTATTTGATTTCTTTTTGTAAGTTGCAATTATCTTAAATTCTCTATTTTCCATTCTCCATTTTAACAAACAAAACTCTGAAAATTGCTAGATTAGATAACAAAAAGACGGTAATTATTAGTACTTACAATCTTCGTGGGAATGACACTCGTGACTAATAATCTATACTACAAAACGATAGGTGCACTTGCCTAAGGTTTTTAGAGTAGCTTTTGAGCCATCAATAACTCATGTGGTGAAGGCTTTGATTTGATTGGCTAGTCAATTTTTAATCATAAGATGTGATAAATATAAAAAGAGATAATAATCAATTCAATATCTTATAAAGATAAGTCTCAATCTCCAAAGATTTGAGGTATCTCACAAGACATGTCTTCTGTCCCCAAGGATTTGAGATTTGACACTTGGCAATTATCGATTGGCCATAATTTTTATATGTCTACAAATGTCCCCCGAGACTTGTTCACGTGCATTTGTTTCAACGGAAGCTAAAGTGAATGAGTCTTAATTCTTTCATCCGATTATTAACCCACAACATTTCGCTTGACTTGGAACATAGAGATAGTTTAAACTCATATCAAGGAGTTTTTGAATTTGTAGACGGTTTATTCTCATATCAAAGAGTTTTTTTTCTTTGGATAGTTTATACTCTTATCAAAGAGTCTTCAATTGAGTTTGACATATGTTGATAGTTTATACTCGTATCAAGGAGTCTTCATTTGGATTTTAGATGTGTTGATAGTTTATACTTTTACCAAAGAGTCTTGATTTGGATTTGACATATATTGATGGTTTATACTGTATCGGGAGTGGTCATTTGAACTTGAGACATGTTGATAGTTTATACTCATATTAAGGAGTTGACATTTGAACTTGGTATATATTGATAGTTTATACTCGTATCAAGGACTTTTCATTTGAGCTTGGGATATATTGGTAGTTTATACTTGAATCAAAGAGTAAACATTTGAATTTGGGATATATTGATAGTTTATACTGTATCAAGGAGTAGACATTTGAATTTGGGATATATTGATAGTTTATACTCGTATCAAGGAGTTTTCATTTGAGCTTGGGATATATTGATAGTTTATACTCGTATCAAGGAAAATACATTTGAATTTGGGATATATTGATAGTTTATACTCGTGATCAAGGAGTGTGATTGATAGTTTGTGCTCTTATCAAGGAGTGTTTGAGAAGAATTTATTTGGCATTTTAGATAGTTTAAGCTTGTATCTATGAGCATTGAGAAGTCAAGATTGCTCCATTTTTCTTCTTCATCGCCATCATCATCGCATAACTTGGGCATTCTTGTTGGTCAAAGTTCAAGCTTATCTCAATGGCATGCGCACGCGCGTTGCTAATTCTTCAAAAAAAAATTGGCTTTATTCTGAAGTATGTAAAGATAGCTCCATCGCATTCCTTGAATACACATATCAATCCTGAAGCCTCTGACAATTGATCTTTGCAGTTGAGGCTTAAGTCCCTCCAACGACTGATGTAGTCAATGACAGACTCTTTTCTCCACTAGCGTGAATTTGATAGATCAATCATGCTAACAATTCGTCGGGTGCTATAGAAACGGTTGAGAAACTCTTGTTCTAACTGCCCCCAAGTGTCAGTTGAATTTGCCCCCAAGTCAGTGTACCAATCGAATGCACTTCCTTTCAAAGATCGAACAAACTGTTTTACTAGGTAATCTCCATAAGTTCCAGCGTCATTGCACGTCTCGATAAAGTGAGCCACATGCTGCCTTGGATTGCCTACGCCGTCGAATTGTTGGAACTTCGGGGGTTGATAGCCAATAGGCATCTTCAAATTATCAATTCTCAAAGTATATGGTTTGACATAAGCTGAAGTTGACTTGGAGTTTTCATCGAACTTTTCTTTGATAGTCCCTTTAATGAATTCCTTCACTTGGTCAACCGGGATCAGGCCATCAGACAAGACTTGAAACTCCTTTGCAGGAGACTCCTCTTTTTCGTTTAGTTGTTGTCTTGTGGATGTTTTGACATCATCTTGAGCTTCAACTTGTTTACCCATCACACGATTTGAATCAACTTGGTCTACTTTGTCTATCAACTTTATGATTTGGAACATGTTTTGTAAGTCCTTCAATGGCTTTCGTCAAATTTGCAAGTTGCTCTTCGAGTGAAGTAGCTTGGACCACTATGGTTGTTACAGTTTCAAAGCTTGAGCTTGTAGAATGTGCGTGCATGTCGAGCGGGCCCAATGATTCTTTATTTGCAGCTCCATATTTGCCACCTTGTTTCCGTGCCTCTTCATTTGTTGGAGAAGTAAATTCATGGTTCGATGACTCGCCATCTTTCCTTGCCCCTTATGCTTGTATTTTGGAGTACTCGCTTCGTAGTTCGGCATTGAAAGGTCAATATTTGTAGACTTGGAATGACTGGCCATCTTCGTTGATATTTGGACTTAATTTGAAGAGATGAGAGGTAGAGACTATCCCACCAGGCGTGCCAAAAATTTGTTACACAAATTTTTTATCGTCTGCAAATTAACAAACAAGAAATAGCGTACATATTGAATCTATATGAATCAAAACATTAAATATGGATTACAATCTCTAGAAATCATCTGATTCTTTTCTTCAAAAATATGATATCTGGAATTTGAGAATTTGGAGTTGAACTCTTCGGTTTGATCTTCTCCAAACTTGAATTTGACTTTGAATAACGTTAATTTGAGGGCTTGACAGCTTAATTCGAAATCAAACGTGATATATTTGACAATATTTGACTTGGATATGAGAACTTCTTGGTGGATTTGACTATTTGATCTTCCTCCAAGATGGATTTGACTTCAATAACGTTAACTCGAGGGCTTGAAAGCTTATTCCCGAATCAAACGCCGTAATTTCAAAGTGGACTTCGCGATGAACGCCTTGAATTTCGCCTTGAACACCGTGGATCTCCTTGAATATATTCTTCTTGCCTTGAGAGAATTTCCTCCACCGCCTTCTTGCTTCGGTTTCTTCTCTTTGAATTGTGCTTAATTCCTTGAGAATGACTCGTATTTATACTTGTAGGAGAGGGTTCCTTGGATAACTCATATGGTGAAGGCTTTGATTTGATTGGCTAGTCAATATTTGATATTTATCCATCTCTTTAATCACAAGCTGTGATAAATATAAAAAAAGATAATGATCAATTCAATATCTTATCAAGATAAGTCTCAATCTCCAAAGATATGAGATATCCACAAGACATGTCTTGGTATCCAAGGATTTGAGATTTGACACTTGACAATTATCGATTGGCCATAATTTTTAAATGTCTATAGTCCCTTAAGAAAATGGGTCAAGCACTTTTAGTCCTAGAATTTGCATTTTCGGTCCCAATTGATTTTTTTCAACACATTTAGTCCCATACAATTCAAAAGTTGCAATTTTAGTCCCAAAACTAAAGAAAATTTAACTGACCGTTAACTCTATTTTTACGGGACAAAAAATGCATTTATCCGAAATTCATAGCTCAAATCCCCCATACAAATGCACCCTCAATGAATTTGTTATTGTAGATTTGAAATTCATAGCCCAAATCCTTCCATCCAAATGGGCTTTGTTTGCTTTGATTCCCCGATTACCGCCTCAATCTTGTTTTGGAGAGCCAATCAAACCCATTGCAAGCAAATAGTTACTAAATAATATTAATAGCTTCAGCCCAACTTTATTTGGAAAAGTTCAGCCCATCACTAATATTAAACCCCAACTGAGATTGTAAAGTTGAGCCCATTACTAAAAAAGCCTTCAGCCCAACTGTAATGGTAGAAATTAAGCCAACGAGCAAAAAATCATTTGATAAGATTCGGCTAAACCTCAGCCCTCTCTTAACGAGTGGAAGGATTATATACTCCATTACTAATTTACGTCAAGAAATCATTTTCTTGAATTTTGGCTTCATTTTGCAATTCCTATGGCTTCTTCTTCTCTCTTACTTTCACCTCTCTCATCCACAACCACCATAGAAAATCGTGAATTGAGCTGCAATTCTGCTGCTTCTGCTTTTCTCCATAACCCAAAGCTTTTGTTCACTGCTAAGCCCAGAAAAAGCGCGTTTCGAAGATGTGGGTTTAGGTCTCCAGTAGCTCGGAAATCTCTTGACCACATACCGAAACAGTTCCGAGAAGAAAATCTCAAAGATGGATGTAAGTGATACATATTCTTCGCTCTGTCCTGGTTTTTATTTTCAATTTGGGGGTTTATATTTGATGTTTTTTCTGCCGTTTGTTTTTTTTGGAAGTTAATTTGGTAGTCGTTACTGATTGGAAATTTTGTGGGTTTTAAAGCATGTCTCCTTACATATAAGGATGTAAATGGATAAAAACGAATCGAGTAGTTACGGATATGGTATTATTCAAGCTTGTTTGAATTTTTATTTAGCTTCAAAATTTGTGTTTGAGTTTGATTTGATTATTAATCAAATTGAGTTTGAACAAGCTTTAGTCTTCTAGCCAAACACGAATACAACTCGACTAGCTTGATATTTTTACTCATTATTTTTCACTAATCTAGTTGAGCTCGAACCGGACTTTATTTATCGAACGAAAAAAAGAGTTCAAACTTGAATCGTTATGCTAATGAATCGAGTTCAGACGAGCTTTTCACCATCGATCTCGAGTCGAATACCAAGTAGTTTGGTTTGTTTTTCAGCCCTATTCTCTCTTTGTGTGTGTACTTAGAAAGACTACCATATAACTTGAAAATCCTGTATACGACTAAAGGGGCTTATATTCAATGTTAAATAAATAGAAATCAAATAAAGAATACTAAAAATGAACAGAAAGTGTCTTTGAAATTGGTCTACAAGGAAAGCTGGTGCCACTCTAGTTTTAGTGTGTTAGTAGCTGGGAAGATGAAATTTTGTTGATTTTGTTTTTGAAGTTTACTTATCTAAGGACATAGTTAGCAAACGACTGCAATTGCTTCCCGGTGTTCAAGTATCATTTCGAGTTGGTGTTGATTCTGCAACTACTGTGAAGCTAACTAAGATGCTGATACCATCATAATAACCATATTGTATGTTCTAGTTTTCCTATGGGAAAGGAGATGCCTCTTTAAAAAGTAGAAATTGCTCGTGAAATTGATTCAAACTGGGGAAATGTGTACAGCTAACTGCAGAAATGCTGTCTTGGTTTACTACTGTCATTGACAAAGCTCAAAGCTTTAAAATTTATTTTGAGACACCAATTGGATTCTGGTGGTAACTCATTATTAATTGTCTCTTGTTGTAAACGAGACACTGAAATGTGAAAATAATTACAAGAATCAACATAAGACTTCTGTTTGTTGCATGTTTTACTTGTCTGTATATAGTTTGGGGAATGAGGAAGGTCCAATGTTTTCTGTGAATTTCACTTTGTTTTTTCTAAACAGTTTTTGTTGTGGGAATTTATTAAAAAATCGTTTATTCCTATGTGTTAAACTTTTCTCAGGGATATTTAGCTTGTAACTGATCTACCATCTCTATTGTAGTGATGGATAATTACAAGAATACCCTCAGTATCTATATGGACTTTCACCTTCACAGATGGATATGTTCATGACAGAAGATAATCCGTCTGGCCCGCCGACAGGCAGAAAAAGTCACGGAGGTTTGTCTCTTATTCCATGTTCATTATATTTACGCACTATTTGTTCACAATATTTCTAAGTTTGTGTCCAAAAAGTGGGTGATAACTCATTTTTATTGCTTTATGATGCATTCCTCATATTTGGATGCTATTTGACAAATATCAAGATTATAATAGTAGGATGTGAAGATAGTCGATGTCGCACTCATGCGTGGTTTATATGCATTAGGGATAGTTATAAAAAAAAACTGAGGTTCGGGCTAATTACAAAAAAAAATAAAACAGAGGTTTTTGAAAAATACAAAAACCCTCTTGAGGTTTGATTCCATCTTACATATTCCCCTTCATAAGCAAAAAAAAAAACATTTCAAAAACCCCTGGACATTTATTAAAATATTTACATTTACCCCTTTAAATTTAAGGCATAATCAAACTTGAGGGGTTCTTTTGTAATTTTGAAACATCTCTGTTTTTTTTTTTTGTAATTAGCCCAAATCTCAGGGGTGTTTTTTCAATTATCCCTTCGCATTATTTGAAATTCAGAATCTTTAGTTCTTGACTTCTTTCAGCCTGAGTAATCTCTCTAGTAAAAAATGTTAACTAGTTGTTTTCTTCAGGAAAGCATTTCATCTTCCTGCAATTACCTGAATAATGGAGGAATGTGGAGTATGTCTGGCGTGAATGAAAGAGGGCCCGCTAAGTACAGCATGAGTGTCAGCATGTACCGCGGAGGAGCGAGAGGATATGGACGGCCTAGAACTGCCCCTCCTGATTTGCCATCTTTGCTTTTAGATGCCCGGATTGTCTATCTGGGGATGCCTGTAATGGAGCTCTCTCTTATTTGGCTTGGAACATAGGATTTTTTTTAAAAATATAAAAAAATTGTTCATCTCTCTTTTTCTTTTTTGGCAAACTTTATCCTTCTTGATTTATATTGGCCATTTGTTACAGATTGTACCTGCCGTGACTGAGCTTCTTGTTGCTCAATTTATGTGGTTGGATTATGACAGCCCAACGAAGCCAATATATCTATACATCAACTCATCTGGAACCCAGGTAAATAATCTATAACATAATGTGTCTGTATGTATGTTGGCACACGTGCATATAAAATCAGCATACAAGCTCAGCCTGATTATTTTTGTTGTTTGATTTTTCTATAGCATTCATTGTTCTCTTTTTTGCCTGTTTGTCTGTGTAGAATGAGAAGATGGAGACTGTTGGATCTGAAACTGAGGCATATGCAATTGCTGACACTATGGCTGTAAGCTCCTGATTTTATTACATTGATTTATACTTTAACTCGTGAATTGTTGGAAAATTAGACAGATAAATATGATGTGATAATCTCAGAAGAAAAATAGCTGACAGTAAATATTGCGATAGAATTAGGATAATTACAAAAAAAACCTGAGGTTTGGGGTGTTACAAAAAACCCGAGAAGTTTCAAAATTATTGAAATCTCCAGTGTTATTAGAGGCGAGAGGCAGCCCAAGTCGCAAAGGGGCCCTAGCGCCCGAGACGCGAGGCGCCCCTTGAACACGGGGCGCAGAAAAATAAAAAGTAAAAAATAAAATAATATAAGCTATTAACCATGACAAATTGACAAGTAAGAAGCAAAATGACATCACATATAAACTAACCAAACAAAAATAACCATGACAAAGTTTCAAGCTTCAACATTCAAAGTTAAAAAGTAAAGAGTAAAGACATAAGTCATAACATAAGTTCATCAAAACAAGAAAAATAGCAAACACAATAAGTCAATCTAATGATCATCAATCTCAACATCATTAATTTACTAGTATTTATTCACATCTTGAAATAACAATTTTTCAAAGATCAAAAAAGGAGGAAAAAAATAAAGCAAGCTGAAATTAATTCACAGTAGTAGGAAAAGCATGAAATTTTATTCACATTTTGATCAACATTTAATTTTTAAAACTGAGTTTGAAATAGTAAAACAATAAAAGAGAGGGAAAAAAAAACCGACTTACCGACTGGCGCCGGCGAGCAGACCGCTGGAGTGCAGGGGCTGTTTCTTTCTTTCTCTGAAATGAAAACCTAATGTTTCTTTTTTTTAAAGTTTTTTTGGTTATTTTTAAAGTCAAAGGGTAAGCTGCTGCAGCCAAGGTAAAGAAGTTTTTACAATGGCAACTAATAAAAAAAAACACCTCAAAAAAAACAAAATGTGCAGGAGGCTTGCCTCCCCCGCACCTCGTCAGTGCCCAACACGCGTCGCCTAGGAATTCCGGAGGCGTTTTTCTGCGCGCCCCGTGCGCATCACCCCTCTAATAACACTGGAAATCTCTGTGAGGTTTAATTCCATCTTATATTGTTACCACAACCGTTAGTTGACTGTCAAAATTTGCTAACGTCATCAAATATTTTACAGTTACATCCCTCAACTTTGCTAAATATTACAAATAGTCTGACGAAAAATTGGGGTTATTTGTAATAATTAGAAAAGTTAATGGATGTAGTTGTAAAATTTGATGAGGTAAATTCCGTCAGGTCAACTAACAACTGGGGCAAAATGTAAGATAGAATCGAACCTCAGGGGGTTTCTGTAATTTTGAAACTTTTTTTTTTTTTTTTAATTACTCCAAACCGCAGGGTTTTTTTTATGGAAATTTTGTGCCTCTTTTATTGTTTTGTTTGTGTCAGTGATTTGACCTTTGCTCCAACTGGTCTTTCTCTGTTCTGTTGATAGTACTGCAAATCAGATGTCTATACTGTAAATTGTGGAATGGCATACGGTCAAGCAGCAATGCTTCTGTCACTTGGAGCGAAAGGCTATCGCGCATTGCAGCCAAACTCATCCAGTAAGATCTAACACGCGTATATTAAACTGTTTTATATTTGTACGTTTATAATGCATTTGTTGATATTCTACTGCTTGCTGTGAACATGTGTAGACGTTTTTTTCTCTCTTTTTTCGAAAAAAGAAATCTTCGCATAGGACCTAGTTATTACAACCCTCAGTCATTAAGAGGAAACTTGGCTAGCCCATAATGTGACAGGTCTCAACTGCTTGTAATTTTCTATCAAATCGATTGAGTTTCATTTTCTTTGGCATTGCTAGTTGAACCAGTATTAAATGTGACTTTTCACATAATATCTTATCTTGGTAAAGAAGATTCTTATATTTTGTTTGTTTATGTGATATATGATAATATCATAATATTGATTTTTTGGATTGGACTTGTATCTTATGGGTTGACCTTTCCTTCTTTCTCCTGGATTCAGCAAAACTGTATCTTCCAAAAGTCAACAGATCAAGTGGAGCCGTCATTGATATGTGGATTAAGGTCTCTCTCTCTGCGTGTTCATGTTATGTATCATGCTTAAGCCAATTTACCTTAACTGTACAATTTTCGTTGCCTTAGGCAAAAGAACTAGATGCAAACACGGAATATTACCTTGAGCTCTTAGCCAAAGGAATTGGAAAGCCCAAGGAAGAGATCGAGAAGGACATCCAACGTCCAAAGTACTTCCAAGCACAGGAGGCTATCGACTATGGCATTGCCGACAAGATCATTGATTCTCAAGATGCTGCCTTTGAGAAACGGGTAAATATATATTCATAAACAATTATTGTATATAGAAGTGTTGTAACTAACACCATCGTCTCACTTATCAGAATTATGAGGAGTTGCTGGCCCAGTCGAAAGCGATGAGAAGAGCAGCTGGAGCTGGTCCACAAGCAGCTCCCTCCGGTTTTAGGTAAATTCTCGGATGTTTGGTGACAAGGTTGCATGTTCTGGAAGGTGCCATGATACACGCTGCGATGGCATTGCTGGTATTTGGATGTTTTGTTTGTAGTTCTTGTCGAAAAACATACGACAATCTTTCAACTTTTGGTCAGATGGTGCGAAACTCTGTAACTTAAAACAGTGTATACATGGGTATGTAGAAGGATTAGTGCTTTATTTTGCCCATTTTTTTCCTGTAATGAAACAAATTTATACTTGAAATATAACATGTCACAAACTTAGATTTGTTTTGAATGGAAAATGTATCTTCAACCTCAAGACATGATCAGTGTAATTAGAATTTTAGAATTTTTCATTACACAATTTTTTATTCGAATATGTGGTCTCAAGTCTGGACAAGCCCTCAAGACAGATAGACAATGAGTAAAAAATAAGGAAATGTTAGGCAAGAACCTGGGAATTATTTTAAAGGATAATATTAAAAAAAAAACAAAAATCCATGAGGTTTGAGGTATTTTCAAAAAGAAACACAGCCCCCTCAAAAAAAAAAAAAAAAACACAGAAAAGTTTCAGGATTATTCCATCTTATATTTTACCCTTTATAGGCAAAAAACATTTCAGACACCTTTTACATAATTACATTTACATTTAAGCTCGAATCAAAACTCAAAGGGTTTCTATAAATTTGAAACTTCGCTGGGATATTTTTTTTTTTTTTTTTCCGAAACGATAGAAGTATTATAACTCATCGAAGAAATTTACAAACGTCCAGATGCCAACTGGCAACAAAATCAAACAAACCTGGATCAACAGATCCAACCTGAAAAATCAGTAACCCATTCATGACTTGGGTTACCCGATGCAGCCATAATGGCAAGAATACAACAAGGTCTATTACAATCCAACTCCACAAAAGAAAAGAAACAAACATCAAATAAATGACAAAGCAAATAGATGTCTTCGGCTATCGCAAAGCAAGGAGACATAAACGACACTCGGTTGTTCAACTTCATAGCAATATCCTTCACATCTACCTGTATTTGAACTTTCTTCCAACCAAAAAAATGAGCTTTCACCAAGGCATGCCGAACCGCAATGAGAGTGGCTTCAACTGGAGTATACACCTGCTCCCTAGAAGATCTCCACACAAATTGCACCTGTCCATCATCCGACCAAAAAATACCCCCCAAACCAGCTTTGACTCCCAATGATGTAGAAGCACTGACCATTCCCACGAACAATCCTACTCTTGAATCCACCAAATGAGTCACACTGTCACTTGGAAGGGAAGACACCTCCTCAGACCCTGAATTAAGCTTCGGGCAAGAGGCAATATGAAATTCCATCCATTCCGCATAAGCACGATCAACAAGATCTTTTTCTGTCATTTTGATTTTTTGAAAAATCCAAAGATTCCTGCATTTCCATAACCACCATAGGATATACACAGAAAGTTGCACACGATGCTGGTTAATATCTTCATTTCCAATACAACATAATTGATCCCACCAAGAATTAAAAACATCATGCCTGGAAACTGGGAGAGACCAATTCACAGGGGCCAATTTCCAAACAATTCTAAAAAGGTGGGATATTTTCTAAATACCCCAAACCTTAGATTTTTTTCTTCTTCTTCTTCTTCTTCTTCTTTTTTTCTTTCTAATTATCCCTTATTTTAAAGCAATCACTAAAAAGGTGCTTACACCGAGATACTGTCGTACAACACTGCCATTGTGGATAGTTTTACAATTTAACGAAAAAATAAAAGGATTTATCCTTGCACTCTCAATTGTATTATTTTTGTCTTTTCGATTGTATCATTTCGAACCTTATATCCTTAAATTGGTATCATTTTACTCCCTTATATTCTTTACGTATCAATTTATCCTTCTTTGGACTAAAAAAAACGACCTAGTCGTCTTTATATCTATTTTAGTTTTTAGTTTTCAAATAATAAAATTATTTCAGAATGTATTTTAAAAATTAATAAAATTTGAATTTAGTTTATAGTAATATTTTCAACTTATTTAATTAACATTTAACATCAAATCTATTGAAACTTTATTGTATTTACTATTCAGTGGATGTTTATTTAATATAGTTCTTATTGAATTACTATATAGTAGAATATTTTCAATTAACTAATAAATATTTATATTTATAAAGCTCGTATACATCACATATCATATATCTAAAAATATGTATATATTCCTAACTAAGCAAGAGATACATCATACAAGTGAGAGTACAGGGCAAGTTGTGTTTTTTTCTTTTTTAACGAGCACCCACAATCACTATTATCTAATGAGAATAGAGAAGGGTATAGTGAGACTAACCATTTTCAATTTCAATAAGATTTGAGTTCGTATTTGCTTGAAAATTGAGGATATATTTTGATGAATAATTTTGATTTAACCAAGAAAATCAGTATACCTGAAGGCTCCCTTCGGGGTCGACCTTCGGGGTCACTTCGGGTATTTTTAGATGGGTGACCTGAAACATGAACGCACGTTAGGCTAGCGGGGGGGCCCTCCGATGCTTAAGTCAGTTCGGGTCGTGAGGTTAGATGAAGTAAGAATAGTGAAGTGATGAATGAAGAGTAATAACTTAACCTCATGATCAGTGTACCTGACTTTTATAGTGGTGATTATGTACAAACATATTGGTCCACGTGGCATCATCTGGAGAGCCTTTTTATCAGAGGATCAATGGTGGGGAGGAGCTCGGGTCGGGTTGGCGGTTCGGGTGAACCCGACCCGCGGTGAACAGTCCGCGGATCTTGGCTCCTTTAGTCAGCTATTAGGCTTTTTAAGGGTAAAATGGTAAAATCACTTTATTGGTTTATCATTACTCCCTCAACTTCTTTTATTTTCTAAGTAAAAGAAGTTTGATCTGGTTTGTTGAATTTGAAAGGCTTCGAATCTGAGCCGTCGATCTCTAAATATTGACAAGGGGTAAATTTTTATTTACCTTCCCTTAGTGAAAATCAAGTCTGGTCCGCCCTATGGTTTCTCTTTGATGTCGTGCATCTTTCACTTGTTCTCTCGCCGACTTCATGATCGTCCTCTCTCTTCGTTTCCAGGTAGTTTCTTTCTTCCCCTTGATGTCTTCTTCAGTTAGTTCTGACTCCGGATACGGTTTGGCCCGGGTCGTGGTCGCTGCCTAGCTCATCCCATTATGTGATAGTGAGACAAATCTAGAGGTGTCCGCCCCTTGGGCTCTTATTAATCCTCCGTAGACACTCATGAGATTGCCTATATAAGCAGAAGATTTTATTCCAGATGATTATGAGATCGTTATCCCTGGTCTTAAAGATAGAATGGATAAGCCTCCTGCCTGATGCCTTGCTTTTCACGTAGCTAGCTTAAAGGCAGGGATAAGGTTTCCCCTTTTGTTTGGCTTCATGTGAGCGTCTTGCCTAGCCTCGCATGAGCCTTTTCGGGCGTGGACCTCTTGTTTGGCCTTACGTGAGCCTCTTGGGGAGCGAACATCTTCGCTTAGTGTCATCCTCTTGACTCCTCGTGAGCCTTTTGGTTTCGCGTGAGCATCTTGGATCTGTGTGAGCCTCTTGGTTTCGCGTGAGCGTCTTGGCTCTGCATGAGCCTCTTAGTTTCGCGTGAACATCTTGGCTCTGCGTGAGCCTCTTAGTTTCACGTGAGCATCTTGGCTCCACATGAGCCTCTTGTTTACACGTGAGCATCTTGGCCCTGCGTGAGCCTCTTGGTTCAGCGTGAGCATCTTGGATCTGTGTGAGCCTCTTGGTTTCGCGTGAGCGTCTTGGCTCTGCATGAGCCTCTTAGTTTCGCGTAAACATTTTGGCTCTGCGTGAGCCTCTTAGTTTCACGTTAGCATCTTGGCTCCACATGAGCCTCTTGTTTACACGAGAGCATCTTGGCCCTGCGTGAGCCTCTTATTTGGCCTTTCGGGAGCCTCTTACTTTGCCTCTAACAAGCCCTTTTGTCTAGTGTGATGTTTCATGCTTGTGCTTCACGTCACGCTTCACTTCACGTGAGCATTTTGCCTAGCTTCACACTTAAAATTTTTCTTAACTTCACATGAGAATATGGCTGGCTTCGCATTTCACTTTGCACTTCGCTTTGTGTAAGCATATTGTTAGCCTCACCCTTCGTTTCGCGTAAGCATATGGCTAGTCTCGCGCTTCGCTTAGCATAAGTGCATAGCTGGCCTCGCACTTTGCTTCGCGTTAGGGTATGGTTAGTCTCACGTTTCACTCTGCGTAAGCATAGTCTCTCAGATCGCCTTCGCTTAAGCATATGGCTAGCCTCGCACTTCGCTTCGCGTAAGCATATGGCTTGCCTCATGCTTCGCTTAGCATAAGTGCATAGCTGGCCTCGCGCTTTGCTTCGCGTTAGTGTATGGTTAGTCTCACGTTTCACTCTACGTAAGCATATAGTCTCTCGTTTCGCTTCACTTAAGCATATGGCTAGTCTCGCTTCGCTTCGCGTAAGCATATGGCTGGCCTCGCGCTTTGCTTAGCGTAAGCGCATAGCTGGCCTCGCGTTTCACTTCACATTCGCATAAGTATATAGTTAGTCTTCGCTTCGCTTCGCGTAAGCATATGGCTAGTCTCACGCTTCACTCTGCGTAAGCATATAGTTAGCCTCTCGCTTCGCTTCGCTTCACTTCGCGTAAGCATATGGCTAGCTTCGCACTTCACTTCGCGTAAGCATATGGCTGGCCTCGCGTTTCGCTTCGCGTTAGTGTATGGCTGGTCTCACGCTTCACTTTGCGTAAGCATATAGTTAGCCTCTCGCTTCGCTTCATGTAAGCATATGGCTAGCCTCGCACTTCGCTTCGCGTAAGCGTATAGCTAACTTTGTCGAATTATCATTGAGTTACTTTTTCAGGTAGTTTGACTTCATATTATGACTTTTTTGGGCCGTTTTGCTTAATGCCATGATCTTTTTCAGATCATTTAACTTCATAACACGATCTGTCCCCAGATCGTTTCCCTTAATATCGTGAACTTTTTTAGATCTCTTCCGTTAATGCCGTAATGTTTCTCAGATCATTTAGCTTCATGTCACGATCTTTCTTAGATCGCCTTCGATTAATGTCATGATCTTTTTCAGATCGTTTAGCTTCATTCATGATCTTTTTCAGATCGTTTAACTTCATGTCACAATCTTGCTCAGATCATTTAGCTTCACATCACGATCTTTCTCAGGTCGCCTTCGCTTAATGCCATGATCTTTTTCAGATCGTTTAGCTTCATTCATGACCTTTTTCAGATCATTTAACTTCATGTCACGATCTTGCTCAGATCATTTAGCTTCACATCACGATCTTTCTCAGATCGCCTTCGCTTAATGTCATGATCTTTTTCAGATCGCCTTCGCTTAATGTCATGATCTTTTTCAGATCGTTTAGCTTCATTTTTATGTGAACCTTTTAGCATCGCTTCATTTCACTTCATTGTTCTCTTTACTTCATGGTGCACTTCACTGTGCCCCACTCACGTCATGGTGCACTTCATTGTGTACCCTATTTCATTTCATTTGATGAACTCTTATTTTAATTCATTCTTTACCAAGCACTTCTATATTCATTTTCACTTCAAGCTACACTTAGGTTATTCCTTATGACCTCATTGCATTGTACTTACTCATTGATAAGTGATATTCAAGATCATAGAATTTGACTTCATCTTTAAAAAGTGAAATGTGCATTCAAAGAAAATTTGCATTCAAATGCAAACTATTTATAATTTGAAATGAGTTACTTACAATATAGAGATGCTTCCACGTATGAACCTTTCAAGTTATGCACACTTTGAGGCTTTCCATAAGGATCCAACTTTCACACATGCTCTTGACACTTGGAATGCATATACTTGTCATTCTTCATCATTTGTTTTTTTTAATCAATGTTTGAGGAAGGCTTGACCCTCTTTGCTTCGAGGTCGAGGTCGATCTCCCCTGCCTCAGGGTCGTGCCTCTTGACTTTTTCAGATTGAGGAAAGCTTGGCCCTCTTTGCTTCGAGGTCGAGGTCGAGCTCCCTTGCCTCAGGGTCGTGCCTTTTGATTTTTTTAGATTGAGGAAGACTTGACCCTATTTGCTTCGAGGTCGAGGTCGAGGTCAAGCTCCCTTGCCTTGGGGTCGTGCCTTTTGATTTTTTTAGATTGAGGAAGGCTTGACCCTATTTGCTTCGAGGTCGAGGTCGAGGTCAAGCTCCCTTGCCTCGGTCTTCAACCTCTTGATGCTCATTTCTCATTTTCCATGAAGGTGAAAACATGAACAATTTATAAGACTTTATTCGTTCTCTTCGGCGTCTCGATCACCATCTTTACTTCTCCTCACGTTCCCACAGACGACGCCAACTGATTTAACCAAGAAAATCGATACCGAAAAGCTCCCCCGGGGTGGATCTTCGTGGTCGACCTTCGGGGTCACTTTGGGTATTTTTAGATGGGTGACCTGAAACATGAAAGCACGTTAGGCTAGCCGGGGTGCCCCCCGGCTAAGGCCCTCCAATGCTTAAGTCAGTTCGGGTCGTGAGGTTAGATGAAGTAAGAATAGTGAAGTGATGAATGAAGAGTAATAACTTAACCTCATGATCATTGTACCTGACTTTTATAGTGGTGATTATGTACAAACATATTGGTCCACGTGGCATCATCTGGAGAGCCTTTTTATCAGAGGATCAATGGTGGGGAGGAGCTCGGGTCGGGTTGGCGGTTCGGGTGAACTCGACCCGCGGTGAACAGTCCGCGGATCTTGGCTCCTTTAGTCAGCTATTAGGCTTTTTAAGGGTAAAATGGTAAAATCACTTTATTGGTTTATCAAATTTAAACTTGAAAATATATAAGTACGGAAAACGAGTTTAGGTAAGAAAAATGTATTTTCTTTCCCTGAAAAATAAAATTATGTTTGGTTTATGTTGGCTTATATATTATATAGTTTGTATCTAGTAGTAGTGAGCCCCTAATGAAATATTTCAAATTTAAGAGGAAAACTGAAGCTGCCCCTCAAATAAGAAGAGTTATTACAAAATAAATTTGATGCTCTAAATTCATGAAATTATTTTTATTATCGTTTGCACTTTTCCTCAGAATTCAGAACAAATTTCTGCCTAACTCACCTAAAACCAATATGTTAAAAATCGGAACTGTGTGTGAACCGGTCTTACTATAGTTCAACCGGTCGGACCAGTCACCGGTTCAATTTGCCTAATAAAATTAACCACATAATATATATGATCACATGTCAAATAAAAATCACATCTAACAAATATCAACCAAATATCAATTAAATGTAATTCCCAAAAATATTTTGCAATATCTAACAATTAATTCTTTCTTAATCTTAAAGTTGACCAAAAAATAAAGTGAAAAAAAAGTATTATTTTTAGTACAATGGGCATTAGGAGAGGAGACACACCCACTTATATGTGATCGAACTCGGATAAATCGTCCAAACAACATTTCTAGCAATTAGAATAGTTGCAAATTGATAAATTAATATTTAAAACACACACACAGAAAACTTCTCTCTCTCACACAGATCGCACATCCCCCCACCCACACACACAGGCTGCTCCCACAGAAATACACAGAGATCTACAGGTATACAGAGAGAGATTAGATAGAGAGTTGGAAAATCCAACAAATCGTACTGGTTGTGCTGGTAGCGTGAGAAAGGAGACAGTGGGGAAATCCGGCTTCAGGCGAGGGTTTTTTCGGCTGGTTTTCTTCTTCATTTCCTCCTCTTTTCTGGCAAACCGTGTTGTTAATTTTCCGGCCGGTTCCCCGGTTTACTCCTCCCCATAATTACTCTACCCAGTCAATACAATGGTGGTCTGTAAATGCCGCAAGGTACGACTCTTGCATCCTTCATACCCATCGATATGAAATTTGAATGTACCGTTTTTATTCTGGAATTTTAATTAATCGGTTTAATTCGCTGCGTACTTCGCATTTTGCTGGATGTAGATCAGATCGTTATTGCATTTTTCTTTTTTTTTTATCTTTTTTATAAATTTCGGGGATCTTTCAATTTCAATATATTTCCTTATCGATGTTTGTAAACTTATATTTACGGTGATGATTTGTGATCGACTATAATTTCATAGAATTATATGCTTGCCTTTTCATTATTGATATAGTGTTAGCCTGTTAGGATGTGGTTCTCAGTGTTTGGTTACTTAAGCGATATACTATAATAAGTTGATTTTTTGCTATCGAGAAGGCTGCTGAGTTCTGTCTAATTTGTTGTTCTTAGGTCACTAAGTTATACCGTGAATTATTTTTATTTCTCCTTTTGCTTTTTACTAGCGTGAAAGCTGATGAATTCTGTTGTCCTAGGCGACTAAGTTATATTGCTTCGTCCACAAGGTGCCTGTTTGCGGGGAATGTATATGCTTTCCAGAACACCAAATTTGTGTGGTATGGTTTATGACAATTCACAATTCCGCTTTTGGACTTGTAAAGCCTCTTTTGAAAAGAAATGCTGTTGCATTTTAGGTGCGCACATACTCCGAGTGGGTAATTGATGGAGAGTACGATTGGCCTCCTAAGTGCTGCCATTGTCAAGCTGTGCTTACAGAAGGAACAGACCCTCCTCAGACAACTCGATTGGGGTGCTTGCGTATGTGTTCCTGTTTGTAAATGTTCATATATATAATATATATTTCATTTCAATCGACATTTGAAAAAAGAAAAAAAAAATGCTTCATGTCTGACTATGCATATCTAACCCATGCTTGAATTAAGCAGATGTTATACACACGAATTGCTTTGTGTCACATGTTAAAAGTTTTCCTGTACACACCGCTCCTGCTGGATACATCTGTTCAGCTTGTTCAACTTCGGTATGTTCTGCTCTTGAAAGTCTCGCCATTTCCTATTATTTTGACCACTTATCTTAATCGAAACCCATTTCAATGGTTCTTGAATTTGATTGGTATTAGTCCTTTCAAGGTTGTACATATAATTGTAATACTGAAGTTGCATACATTTTACCCCAGACACTTGCTGATTTCAACCTTTGAGAAGTCAGATATGAGGTTTTCATAAGAAATAAGGCTTCCATATGAGTCTTGTTTCTTTCCTTAGATGCATGTAAAGTTGAGTGCCGATGAACTTTCCAAATCAAAGCTTAGCCTTAGATTGGAGGTGACTGGAGAAAACATAAATATTCAAAGTTATGATAGTTTTAGTGGCCTAGGGTCTTGATATAGTCGGCATCTCAATGTAAATGCTGGAAACTAAGAATCGTTTTGGTGGTCAGTTTGCTTCTATTGAAAGTGATTCAACTTTCTTATGATATTATATTTTCACCAAAGCTCTTTACCTGAGATCCATGATTTAGCAATTGTCTTTCCCATTTAAAAGAAGTGTCACGATTTTTGAAGAAGACTTGAGAAGCTAAATGAGGGAGAATTAAGTGTATCTTTGTGTACTTAGAATTTATGATTAGTTTCAACTAAATGTGTTTTCTACATCTTTACACATATGGAGTCCACGTATTTCCTTAACAGTCAACCCTCAGAAAGTCCTCAAGGGAGAACAGGACTGAAAAAGGTTGTAATAATGTAATGCTTGGGCCGTTCTGCTTATTGTTTCTCAGCCAATACCATTGGTTACTAGGCATACCTAAACATGAGTTCTTTAGCCATATGCTTTGCTTGAAGGATGATATTTACGTTGTTAGTGTTAGTATTTTAGTTATGAACCGTATTTTGATGACAATCTTCTTTAGAGTCAAAGTAAAGTATCCTCTGTATTTGTATAACCATATGGAATCAAGGTCAATTAGAGGCCATAGCTTTTACTTTGAGTCGCTAGCTTAACAATAGCAAATGGGTTTCATGTTATGACATCTACCGATACATTGAAGCTGTTCATACGACTTTAATTATCTTGAGTAATGTACATTAGCTGTTAACTGGGCTTGAGATAGAGGCTGAGGATAGTTTCATCCATCCACTAGTTGAGAATGTTTCATGGGTGTGTATATGTACAATATTATGTCCCTTGAATTCATTAACACCTTAGACTGTCTACTGGTATATGTTTCTTTCTTATGTGTAATGCTTGACTGTCTGCAGATATGGCCGCCGAAAAGTGTCAAAGATTCAGGATCTCGACTTCATTCAATGCTGAAAGAAGCAATTATGCAGGTAGTATTTTATTATAAACAACAAATCTAGCCATGATCACCCTTGTTTTTCTGGATAAACTTGGTTCATGTATTAGATTCTGACCCCTTTACAGATGGACATGGTCATAGATTCTAGGTCATTTATGTCTTAAGATAAATGTAATTTTTGGGATAATGTAATATATTCGTGTCACTAGGTCATTCTTGGATTAGTTGCCACTTTTTAATCTATATATTTTTCCTCCTTAAACTATTTGTGCTGTCTGCATGTGGGGAGACGACGCTGGTGATGTTGTTCTGCTGCAAGAGTCATTGAGAAAGCTTCACTTTTTCATGAATTTTCTTGAAACATCTATATTTTTAAGTTATTAGTGTTTTTGCAGACTGGTCTGGAGAAGAACTTGTTGGGGAACCATCCAGTACCATTGCATGGAGCAGTGTCCCGAAGTCCTCCTCCTGCGTTTGCCTCAGAACCGCTGATAGGCAGAGAATATAGTGGTGGGAATTTACCTTCTGTTGAAAAAGATGTAGATTCTGCTGCAAGACCTGAGAATTTGGATTTTGTGGAGATAGATGGACCTAGCTCAACAACATCATCTTTACCTAATCATGAGGCCAATTTCATGAAAAGCACAAGTCCTGCTGGTGTAAGTAGCATTTGCTGTTCACTTCCATGTCTTATGTGGTGTATTTCTTTTTGCTGGCTTAGTGGTTTCTCAGATATTTTTTTGGCGCAGCCTGGTGCCACCACACGAAAGAGTGCACTGCAAGTTGAAAGACAGAGCTCTGACGCCTCATATTATGCCAATGATGAAGATGCAAACAGGAAGAAGTACTCACGGAGGGGTCAGTGGAAGTCATTTTATGCTATCTTATTATATTACGATGCTGTTGTCTGTGGCATTGGTGTGATTCAATTGAAAGACAGTGAACTTGTCTGCATTTTCTGGTGGTCATTTTTTTTTGTCCTTGTGGCCTGTTGTGTTTTGCAGCTGAATACTATAGGATATGCTCGATTTACTATGATTTCGATGAACGCTTTTGAGTTACACTTCTGCATGGTCCTCGTCGGAAAGGCTTGAATGAGACTAGGCTTATTATTGGTTCTTATCCTTTGTCAAACAGGAGGCCGTTGGTTGGACATTGACCTTCTTGGTTTACCAACTCCACTACTCAATCTCTACATCTGGCTGTTTTGATTTATAGTATAATTTAAGAAAAATAAAAATTTCACAAGATTTTAAACTCAGTCAATTTTCATTCTGTTAAACTGGAAGCACCCAAAGAAGCAGTCTGAGTTTGTTCAGGTCCCTGCTGCGTGGAAAGTATGTTACTTTTCTGATTTAACTTTTCATGCCTCCAAAGGCCTCGGGACATGATATAGGAAGTGTTTGTAAACACTCCCATATTAGTCTTAATCACACCATTAAGGGTCTCAAGCCAATGCCCAGAAATGAGACCACTAACCTTGCATATGGGCTTTTTGACCTTTACATATAGATTACTGTCAACACCATCCAGCGGTTTATTCGATTTTTGCATACTTTAAGTAATCAGGTACTTTTAGATTTTCACAATATTTTGTATCTGAAATAACTGAACCTAGCTTACTGAATTATGAGTTGTAGGTACAATACGCCACAAGTTCCTTAGGTCGTTGCTGCCTTTTTGGTCAAATGCATTGCCTACACTACCAGTGACTGCGCCGCCACAAAAGGATACATCTCATGGAGATGATGCCTCAGATGGTCGTGCAAGGCGTCACAAGACTTCAAGAATGGACCCAAGAAAACTACTTTTAGTTATGGCCATCATGTAATATCTTCACTTTCTTATTTTCACTATCTGCAGTTATTTCTCCTGTTCCCTTTTCTTTTAAAGTTATATGTGGATAAATGCATCTATAAATCTCTGATTATATTATTAGTTCAATAAGGGAAAAACTTTTTCTCTAGGAACTGGACAGGTAATTGGGTCAGTAAGTTTGGAAGCGTCGTCAAATTTTAAGTGACAGGGTTCTGAGATCTGTACATATTTCTTTTTGTAAGGATGAGAGAGTCTTCCTTTTCCTGGACATCAAGTTTCTGACAGATTAAGGGAATTTTTTCGAACTCTAAAAAAAAGCCGATTCTCAGCTTCTACACCGAAGAAACAGAAGCTGAGATTAACGTTTTTTTAGAGGCTGCAAAACACTCCCTAAATTTGCTTTAATACTAAAAAGTAAAAACCTGTGGTAACAGATAGCTGTTTTTGTTGAAATGTGTGTATTATCTTTAAATACAAAATATATATAACTAATTTTTGGTGCATTTTTCACTGGACTCTGTCATATCTTTGATTGGTTTAATTATGAGCATAATTGATTTACGAGCTTTTTCCCTTTGTGCAGGGCCTGCATGGCGACAATGGGTATTCTATATTACAGAATCGCACAACGTGGTCTGGGTGAAGAATTGCCTGATGATGAGCCATAATGATCAACCTTAAAGAGTCATATGGGTGGACCTATGATGAAGGACCACTATACTGTAATGTTTTTGAGTGGAGAAATTCAAAATATTCTATAGTTCTTTTTAGGTCATAGTAGAAATTCAATTATCTGGCAATAGCAACGTTGCATGTTTTAGCGTCGGTAGGATTCTTTATACCCTTTTTTTCTCTCTTCTGCTTGCCTCTACATGGGCTGAACTGAGAGCTTTTTACAGCAATTTATTTTCCAGTTTAGATGTATTTCCCAGTCCTAATTTAGACTTAAAACAGAGATCGTGTAGCCAAACCAAAGTAACACTGTGATATAAAATTGTTGTTTGTACTGCTGCATTTGATAGTCTTCTCCTCTATATACGTATGATGTTTAATGACATGATTTAAATCAGTTTTAGCTGTTACATGGGACACTGCGGTCTTGGTTTTTTCATTTTCAAATCCATCCCCTCATGTTTTATTTTTTCATTTTGTATTTTAATATTATATATAACCATTACAATTTAAATCTTTTTTTCTTGATGTTATTTTAAAAAGTATATACTGCTAGTATTTTTAAAATTATAAAGTTGGTCTAATGGGTTTAGTGGTTCTCTTGTAGGGTATTTGGATATTTTGTTTGTAGTTCATGTCGGGAAAGACGTACGAAACTCTTCCAACTTTTGGTCAAATAGTGTACTGTGTACATGGGTATGTTGAAGGAATAGTGCATCTTTATCCTGTAAGCTGTAACGAAACAAATTTATACTTGGTATAAACTTGTTATGAATGGAAAATGGGTCTTCAAATGTAATTAGAAATTTTTATTACACAATTGTTCAAAATGTTCGACTTCATAATTATACTGTCAGAAATTATCCACGAGTTGCAATGAACATTAGGGTTCTTTTCTCCAGTGAGTCAAACAAAGAAAGGGACAATGAGTTGCAATGAAATTTAGGTTTTTTTTTCTATTTTTTTTTTCTATTTTAGGATAGTATTTCATCTTTTATTCCATCATACAGATGATTGACACGTGTATAAAAGTTACTGTATTAAAATCCCACAATTTAGGTTTGATTTATACTCCAAAATTAATATGGTAACTTCTATACATATGACATCTATGCAGTGAAATAGGAGAAATCTAGGGTTCTTTTCTTCGATGAGTCAAACAAGGAAAGAGGCAATGAGCCACTTAAGTGTAACAATTTTTTGTTCATTTTAGGTGAAGCTCCTATTATGAGCTATTTTTCAAATCATTGTAGTGGAATTCAAATTTATCTTATATGGAATCATTTGAACTCCTCGTCAAATCTAAATTCTTCCATCGAAACACAACCTTAAGTAATTGATTGATAAACTCTTACATCAATGGTTACTGTAGCAGCATCATATTTTGCCTATTCTCTATCTCTAAAAATTTATGCAATTGTCTTCTAAGTACATCACACGGTTTGATTAAAAAATCAGAGTAATCAACGAGCAAGTGATTATATTAATAATCATAATGTAGTTTGCTATTACACCCACAAGAACACAAGCGTCAAGAAATATCACAAACCAAACCAGGTCATGACTTGTTCATGTACCAGGATTGGGTAGCACTTTTGGCTGGCTTTGGCTTGACTCTTTATTCATGTTGCGGACAATTATTGGGGTAAATTGTGTAACTAAGGCAAAAATGATGAAATAGGGTGAATTTTGGAGGGATTGTGTGTTTACTCGTTGGCGCACTTGATGATTGTGCTTAAAGGATCAACCACAACGGTTGGCGCAATCATCACTTACGCCTGCCGGAAAAAAATTCAATTTTAGGGGACTAGAGCAATGGAGTACTGCGCCAGTCGGATAAACATTGTGTATTTTTTAATATCAGATAATTAACTTAGTTTGGTGTTTTAATTTTTTTATAGCTAACTGTTGGAATTTTGGTTTGAGGAAATTGAGTGTTGACCCGATTTTGACCAAATATTTTAGTGGTTTCCATTGGTGGAAAATGTAATTAAATTATATGTAAAAATTCTACTAAGTGAGTAGATGAGATTGACATTTTGAATTTCTCAAAACCATTTCTGGGTGAATGCGAAATTAATGCTACAATTTAGCCACTTAAAACTAGAAATTGATATGGAAAATGAAAAACATGGGGAAGGAGAAATGCTCCATCCCACACAGATTAGATAGCCAAAAATTGTTCTATTTATATAGTCCAAGTTGGACTAATGGGTTTGGGCCCTTGAGACACCAAAGTTTTTAAAGGGGTGAGGAACTACATGCTTGTGGGTTTGGTTCAAAACACGCGAGCCGCTGCCGCTCGCCTATCGACCGGCTCGGTCCGGCCCAGGTCGTGGGCCTTTGGGTTGGGCCGCGTGGGTGCAAAGCATGGTGCGCAAACACGCGCACGGGGACGGTGCGCTACGTTGACAGAGGCGGCGTGCGCTTGTGCGCAAGAAAGCGGTGAAGCTTTATGATTGTCGTACGGTGTGCGCGACGACACCTTCTAACTGATGCACCTGTTCGAGCAACTAGGTGCATTTTTTGGCTGTAGACATGTCTTCTCGATCCAAAAGACGTATCCTTTCCATGAGACACCTTAAGGCCTATAAAAACGAAGTCCCTGCAGATGAAATAACACAAGAAATTCTCTGCATTCATCATCTTGATTTTTATCCCTTCCAATAGCTTGGAAGTTCATACACTTCTTGTTCGCTGTTGTTTCGACTTTTGCAAGTGCTGCTAAGTCGAAATAGTAAAAGTCATTGCATCTTAGGACGATTGCCGAAACCATAAGCACTTTATAAACGGGGCAATTTCGTCTTGCGGAGACAATATCCAATAATGGCATCGACTTAAACTATGTCCAGTCTTTTTGTCCAAACACTTAGCCATTTTCTTGTAAATAGTACCGCCCAAACAACAATCGCAAGACAAATTGACTGTTGTTTTCAAGACGATGGCATCCGTTTCTTTCACTCCGATGGCTGATGCTCCTGCTCATGGCGAGAAACCGGCGAAGTTATCCGGAGTTGACTTCAAAAGATGGCAACAAAAGATGCTCTTTACCTCACTACTTTGGGTCTATCTCGTATCCTAAAGGAGGACCCCCTACCATTGGTGAAGAAGAATCCGACAACCAAAGAAGGATCGCTGTGGATGCTTGGCATAACAACAATTTCATTTGTTTTGCCGAAACTATATTTTGAACGGGCTGGAAGACACCCTCTATAACGCCTACAGTTCGTTCGAAACGTCCAAGAGTTGTGAGACTCTTTGGAGAAGAAATATAAAACAGAAGATGACAACATAAAGAAATTTGTTGCCGGCAAATTTCTGGATTATAAGATGGTTTACACCAAAACGGTGATCAACTAAATGCAAGAAATTAAGATCATACTTCATGACTAGTGTCTGAATAGATGATTCTGAACGAGTCTTTCCAAGTGACTGCAATAATCGAGAATTGCCGCCATCGTGGAAAGATTTTAAGAACTACCTCAAGCACAAGCGGAAGGAAATAGGGCTTGAGGATTTGATAGTTTGACTTTGGATTGAGGAAGACAACCGCAAATCCAATTGAAATCAACAATTGTGGGGGTGTGACCACACTTTATGGGACACAAGGGGAGCTTTTGCTGTATTTTTAAATGTAACAGAAGATGTTGCCAAAAGTGTTGTAACACCAAAACCACAGTTGTATGAAGAGTTGCCCAAAGTATTGTAATACTAGAGGCAGACACAATAACAAGTTAATGGAGTTGTTGGAACTAAGGTCTGAAATCTATTAGAACGAGGTTCTAACTGGATTACTGGGACAATGTTCTAACATAATAAAAGGAAAGTGGCCGAGAGCCATAAAAGTTCTGGATGATCTTGTTTTGAACAAGGATACCAAAAATTAGAAGGGGAAGCTTTACTCTATAGCAAACCACATAATAGATAATACCTTGAAGTGTGGGGTGCTTTGGCTAAAGTAGAAACACCCAAGAAAATAAATTCAGCATTTGTGATATAAATAATGGTACGATCATTAAATCAAGAAATGTTGTATTTATGAAATGTGTCTTTTCTTGCAAAGGAAAGAGGTAAGTCTAGACATATTCATCCAAGATACAATACCATTAGACAATTGATTTTCAATAGGGTTATTTCGGTTGACTACGTGAAGTCAAAGGAAAACTTTGTGGATCTGCTCACAAAAGGAATAAATCAAGATCAATTGTATAAATTGCTAAGGGGTATGGGTTTAAATCCACAAAATAAAGAATGTTCATAGCGGTAACTCAACCTTGTGAATTGGAGATCCCAAGACCTTGGTTCAATGGGACAACTAAGTTATGAATATTCAGCTGTACACTTGGAAAATGTGTTAGCTCATTCCGAGAACTCCCAAGTGAAATAGAAGCCTGGTGAATGTAGTGAAGTTAAGTTTAAGACTTTTAATGATTCCTATACCGAAAGGTGGAGTATGACATGATACTCTTCAATAGAAGATCATCTTTATAAGTGAGAAGTAATGGCCACTTCAAAGAAACACTTATGAATCTAAGATATGGTTCAGGGCCGAAATGGACACAACGTGAAAACAACAAGTGTTAGAATTTTTATTATGTAAATATTGTTGTCTCGGTTTACACAAACGACTGAGTAGTTCAAGATATCGCGTCACTAAGCAACTAGTAAATTTGATAGATTTTACTAAGAAAGGTACAAAGCCACAAGCTATCAATCCAGATACAATAATAGTTCGCTGAGACTTTCAAACGAATTTATGCATGCATTAATTTCATTCATGTGGGAGATTGTTGGAATTTTGGTTTGACGAAATTGGGTGTTGACCCAATTTTGACTAAATCTTTAAGTGGTTTTCATTGGTGGAAAATAGAATTAAATTATATGTTAAAATTCTACTAAGTGAATAGATGAGATTGACATTTTGAATTTCTCAAAACTAATTCCGGGTGAATGAGAAATTAATACTATAAGTTAGCCAATTAAAACTAGAAATTGATATGGAAAATGGAAAATATGGGGAAGGAGAAAAACTCCACCCCACATAGATTAGATAGCCAAAAATTGCTCTATTTATATAGCCCAAGTTCGGCTAATGAGTTTGGGCCCTTGGGGAACCAAAGTTTTAAAGGGGTGAGTACCTACAAACTTGTGGGTTTGGTCCAAAGCACACAAGCACGCGTGCCGCTGCCACTTGGCCGTCAGTCGGCTCAGCTCGGCCCGACCCAGGTCATGGGTCGTGGGCCCTGAGCTTGAGCTTTAAGGCCTTTATAGTTTTGGACAAAATTTATTTTAAATATTGAAAACGGCGAAAAAAAATAAAGAAAACGTGGCCCAAGCCCCAAAGCACGTCAAACTGAAGCTGATGAGTGAAACATCCATCCAAACTCCAAAGGGGAAAAAGAAATAAGAAGAGTTATTACACGAAAATCTGATGCTCTAAATTCATGAAATTATTTTTCTCTCTTTGCACTTTTCATCAGAACAATTTTCTGCCTAAATCACCTAAAACCCTTTAAATTCAATCTCGATCTCGCATTTCTCCGTACCATAGCCACTCTACCCAGCCAATACAATGGTGGTCTGTAAATGCCGCAAGGTACTGATCTTACACCTGCATACCCATCGATATGAAATTTGAATGTACTGATTTTGTTTAGGGATTTCAAATAATCGGTTCAATCGTTGCGTACGCTGCATTTTGCTAGATGTAGATCAGATCGTCCTTGAATTTTTTGTTTTTTTTAATAAGATTCGGGGATCTTTCAATTTCAATATAGTACCTTATTAATGTTTGTAAACTTATATACACCGTGGTGATTTGTGATCGACTATAATTTCATAGAATTTTAATGCTTGCTTCCTCATTATTGATATAGTGTTAGGATGTGGAATTCAGTGCTCTGGTTACTTACGCCATATATAATAAGTTGATTTTTGGCTATCGTGAACGTGAAGGCTGCTGAATTCTGTCTAATTTATTGTTCTTAGGTCACGAAGTTTATACTGTGAATTATTATTTTTCTTTTTGGTTTTTACTAGCGTGAAAGCTGATGAATTCTGTCTAATTTGCTGTTCTTAGGCGACTAAGTTATATTGCTTCGTCCACAAGGTGCCTGTTTGCGGGGAATGTATATGCTTTCCAGAACACCAAATTTGTGTGGTATGGTTTATGACAATTCACAATTCCGCTTTTGGACATGTAAAGCCTCTTTTGAAAAGAAATGCTGTTGCATTTTAGGTGCGCACATACTCCGAGTGGGTAATTGATGGAGAGTATGATTGGCCTCCTAAGTGCTGTCATTGTCAAGCTGTGCTTACAGAAGGGACAGACCCTCAAACTACTCGATTGGGCTGCTTGCGTATGTGTTCCTGCTTGTAAAATGTTCATTTTTTTTCCTCATTTCAATTGACATTTGAAAAAAGAAAAACGAAAAGTGCTTCATGTTTAACTATGCATATCTAACCCATGCTTGAATTAAGCAGATGTTATACACACGAATTGCTTCGTTTCACATGTTAAAAGTTTTCCTGTACACACTGCTCCCGCTGGGTACATCTGTCCAGCATGTTCAACTTCGGTATGTTCTGCTCGTGAAAGTCATGTCATTTCCTATTATTTTGACCACTATCTTAATGAAACCCATTGCAATGGTTCTTGAGTTTGATTGGTATTAGTCTTTTCAAGGTTGTAAAGATAATTGTAACAGTGAAGTTGCATACCCTTTACCTCGGGCATTTGCTGACAGGATGTAAATTCGACCTTTGAGAAGTCAGAGACGAGGTTTTCATTAGAAGCTAGGATGCCACATGGGTGTTGTTTCTTTCCTTAGATTGGAGGTGACTTTATAAAACATGAATATTGGATGTTGTGATAGTCTTAGTGGCCTAGGGTCTTGATATAGCCGGCAACTCAATGTAAATGCTGGAAACTACGAATCGTTTGGAATGTAGATTTGCTTCTATTGAAAGTGATTCAACTTTCTTATGATAATATATTTTCACCAAAGCTTTTAACCAGAGAGACATGATTTAGCAATAGTCTTTCCCATCTAAAAGAAGTCTCACATCTTTGAAGAAGACTTGAGAAGCCAAATGAGGGAGAATTAAGTGTATCTGTGTGTGCTTTGAAGTCATGAATAATTTCGGTGAAATGTGTTTTCTACATTTTTACACATACGGAGTCCACGCTTTTCCTCAACAGTCAATCCTCAGAAAGTCCTGAAGGAAGAAGAGGACTGAAAAAGGTTGTAATGCTTGGGCCGTTCTGCTTATTGTTTCTCAGTCAATTCCACTGGTTACTAGGCATAACTAAACATGAGATTGTTATATTGCTACATGTTTTGCTTGCAGGATGATAATTGAGTTGTTAGTCTTAGTATTTTAGTTGTGAACCGTATTTGGATGACTATCTTTTGTAGTGTCAAAGTAATATATCTTCTGTATTTGTATAACCACATGGAATCAAGGTCAAATAGAGATCATAGCTTTTACTTTGAGTCACTAGCTTAACATTAGCAAATGGGTTTCATGTTATGACATCTACCGATACATTGAAGCTGCTTATAGGACTTTAATTATCTTGAAGTAATGTACATTAGCTGTTAACTGGATTTGAGATAGAGGCTGAGGATATTTTAATCCATCCAGTAGTTGAGAATATTGCAGGATGTGTATTTGTACAATATTATGTCTCTTGAGTTCATGAGCACCTTAGTTTGTCTACTGCTATGTGTTTCTTTCTTATGTGTAATGCTTGACTGTATGCAGATATGGCCACCGAAAAGTGTCAAAGATTCAGGATCCCGTCTTCATTCAAAGCTGAGAGAAGCAATTATGCAGGTAGTATTTCATTCTAAACAAGAAATATAGCCAAGAGCACCCTTGTTTTTCTGGATAAACTAAATTCATATAAACTGCTAACAAACCGCAGCTATTTTGGAGATATTAATTTGTTCACTGGTTTAGTTAGATTCTGACCCATTTACAGACAGACATGGTCATATATTGTAGTCAATTATGGCTAAAGATAAATGTAATTTTTGGGATAATGTAATATATCCATGTCACCAGGTTCTTGGATTAGTTGCCACTTTTGAATCTATATATTTTTCTTCCTTAAACTATTCTTGCTGCCTGAGTGTGTGGGATGACGCTGGTGATGTTGCTCTGCTGCAGGAGTCGTTGAGAAAGTTTCGCTTTTTCATAAATGTTCATGGAACATCGATATTTTAAAGTTATGAGTGTTTTTGCAGACTGGTCTGGAGAAGAACTTGTTGGGGAACCATCCAGTACCATTGCATGGAGCAGAGTCCCGAAGTCCTCCTCCTGCGTTTGCCTCTGGACCGCTGATAGGCAGTGAATATAACGGTGGGAATTTACCTTTTGTTAAAAAAGATGCAGATTCTACTACAAGACCTGAGAATTTGGATTTTGTGGAGATAGATGGACCTAGCTCAACAACATCATCTTTACCTAATCATGAGGCCAATTTCATGAAAAGCACGAGTCCTTCTGGCGTAAGTAGCATTTCCTGTTCACTTCCAGGTCTTGTATTGATGTGTTTCTTTTTGTTGGTTTAGTGGTTTCTTAGACTTTTTCTTGGCGCAGCCTGGTGCGACCACACGAAAGAGTACAATGCAAGTTGAAAGACAGAGCTCTGAGGTCTCATATTATGCCGATGATGAAGATGCAAACAGGAAGAAGTACTCACGGAGGGGTCAGTGGAAGTCATTTAATGCTATCTTATTGTTTTTCGATGCTTTTGTCTGTGCATTGCTGTGATTACATTTAAAGACGAGTGAAATTATTTGCATTTTTTGGTGGTCATTTTTTTTGTTCTTGTGGTCTGTTGTGTTTTCTGAGCTGAATATTATAGGATATGCTCGATTTACTATGATTTTGATGAACTGTTTTGAGTTATACTTCTGCATGGTCCTTGTCTGAAAGGCTTGAATGAGACTAGGCTTATCATTAGGTCTTATCCTTTGTCAAACAGGGAACCATTGGTTGGACATAGACCTTCTTGGTTTACCAATTCCACTACTTAATCCCTACATCTGGCTGTTTTGATTTCAAATATAATTTATTAAAATAAAAATTTCACAAGATTTTAAACTCAGTCAATTTCATTCTGTCAAACTGGCTGCACGAAAAGGAGCAGCATGAGTTTGTTCTGCCACATGGAAAGTATGCTACTTCTGATATAACTTTTCCTTCTTCGAGAGGCCTTTGTACATCAATTACTTCCCTAGTCACATCATGAGGGTCTCATTCCAATGCCCAGAAACGAGACCAAGCTTACATATATGCCTTTTGATTTTTACATAGACCAGTGTCAACTCCATCCAGCCAGTTTGATATCCTAAGTTCAGAATTCAATTTTTTGCTTAGGTTAACTAGTGGGATACTTTTTTATTTTATTGTGCTACTTACAATATTTTGTGTCTTAAATAGCGGAACCGGACTTACTGAATTATGAGTTGTAGGTACGATACGCCACAAGTTCCTTAGGTCGTTGCTGCCTTTTTGGTCAAATGCATTGCCTACTCTACCAGTGACTGCGCCGCCACAAAAGGATACATCTCATGGAGATGATGCCTCAGATGGTCGTGCAAGACGTCACAAGACTTCAAGAATGGACCCAAGAAAACTACTTTTAATTATGGCCATCATGTAATATCTTCACTCTTTCTTATTTTCACTAGCTGCAGTTATTTCTCCTGTTCCTTTTTCTTTTAAATGGATAAACGCATTTATAAATATCCGAATATTAGATCAACAAGAGAAGAGTTTTTTCTGTCGGAACTGGGACAGGTAAGTAGGTCAATAAGCTTGGCAGCTTCGTCAAACATTAAGTTCATGTTTAGGAGCACTTTTGGAATAGAAGTCCATATATGAAATAGACTTTTCAACGGGACTTTTAGAAAAGTGCTTATGAGTATTGTTAAGCGTTTGGTGGAAATGCATTTTAAATTCAAAATCCATAAATTAGCACTTCTCTAAAATGGACTTTTGAAGAATTAACTTATTCTATAAGTCCATTTAAAAACAACCACCAAACATTTTTTTTTTTTTTTTTTTGGTCTTTTCCATATGGACTTCTATACCTAAAAGTCCATTTCAAATGGGTTTCCAAACATGCTCTTAGAGATCACTACATATTTCTCTTTGTAAGGACGAGATGTTTTCCTGTAAGTCAAGCTGCTGAGATTATGAGTAGGATTGATTTACAAGCTTTTATCCCTTTTTGTGCAGGGCTTGCATGGCGACAATGGGTATTCTATATTACAGAATTGCGCAACGCGGTCTGGGTGAAGAGATGCCTGATGATGAGCCACAATGATCAACGTTAAAGAGTCGTATGGGCGACCTAGGATGATTGACCATTATACTGTAATGTTTTGAGTGGAAATTTCAAAAATCTTTTATAGTTCTTTTTAGGTCGTAGTAGAAATTCAATTCTCTGGCAAAAGACAAACTTGCATGTTTTGAGTCGGTGAGATTTTCTTTATACTGTTTTTTCACTCTCTTACTTGTGCTTGTCTCTACATGGGCTGAACTGGAGCTTTTTACGGGTGAATATTTTCCAGTGTAGATGTATTTCCTTACTTAGACTTGAAACGGAGATTATGTAGCCAAAGTATCATTGTGATATAAAATTGTTGTTTGTACTGCTGCATTTGATAGTCTTTTTCGATATATTCATAAGATGTTTGATGACATGATTTAAATTCAGTTTTAGCCTTAATATATAGAGCTGTCAAACGGACCGGCCCGGGCCAAGTGGAAAAATTGGACCGGATTGGGCCAAATAGCGACCGGGTCATTATTTGTGGAGCCTAGCCCAACTCATGAAATTAAACATAAAAGGTCGGACCGACCGGGCCACTCCGGTGTTTTGGGTCGAATGGACCATGCTCATTTTGGATCTCTAAAAATGAAGCCCGTGTCGGGCTCATTTTGACGGCTCTAGCTACATGGGACATTGCGCCATTCTATTTCAACACGCTGAGCAATTATATATTCAATCGATTTTTTAGCCATTCCCAACAAATCAAGATGTTTTTAGCCATCTTTTTCAAACACATCTTTTTAGCCATTTTGGGGTGTGAAAATCCTAATTTGCCCTTGAGCAGTTTTTTTAATCGTACAAAAACACACATCCATGTGACTCGAATTGATTAAAGAACCCAATTATTTTTTTCCAAAAACTTTGAATTCACATAACTTTTTCGTTTTAAATCCGTTTGGCATGTATAATATATCAAATTAATCATCCTTTCGATATCTATAATTCAACACCTATATTGCATATTTAAAAATGAAAAATACAGGTTCGATTTCTTAAAAAGAGTTTGAAAAAAAAGAGTAAGAAGATACTTAGAGATAAGTGAAAGAGAGAGAAATAACTCAAATATCAAACAAACATGCTAGAAGGGTATGAATGTCATTTTACACCCCAAAATGGCTAAAAACGATGTGTCTACTGAACATGGCTATTTTTAATATTTACATTTTCTAAATGACCATTTTGTACCATTACCACTTATATATTCATCTTGTAACTCTATTATTTATCTTTTATTGTTGAAATATATAGCTCCCAACCTTCCCGGGTCTTGGTTTTTTCATTTTCAAATCCATCCCGTCATGTTTCATTTTACCATTTTGTATTTTAATATAAGGAGGGGGTTATATGAGACCATCTCACATGGTGAGTTCATAGGGACCAATCCTAGCCACATATTTAACTTTTCTAATGGTTGTGATTTTAGAGCTAAAATTACAAATTAAATGCCAATAAATAGAGAAAGGGGTAAAATAGTAATCCTACAAAATTACCAACAAAAACGGGATCTTGTTTACTTTTACAATCACACAAATCTCTCCAAATTGATACAACAAAATCAGCGTGAACAAATCTCTTCCTCCTTCTTCGAACGCTTTTCATGATATAACGCGAACCAGCCTCCCTAGCTTGAATAGAACACCATTTTTGCTGCGTAATTTTGTGGAGAAGCAACCGCATATCATGATGCATGCAGAAGAGATGAACAACATATTTGAAGAAGGATTATACACATCGCTTGTAGAAGGTATGCATGATATTGATCATATGAATGTAACGGCCGCTTACATAGTACCGGTCAACGCTTATAAAAAGCGTTACTTCGTTAGAGTGTTAAAAATTGCAAAAATTATCATGAAAACATGCTCTCAAAAATCATGCATGTGAATAATTATTTGTTGCTTATGAAGAAAAGCATTTACGCTTATGTAATATTATTATGTTGCTTGTAAACACGTGTGTGTTTCATGGAAATGTGATTGCTTATGAAGAAAGCGAGTAGTGCATATTAACAAGCAAAAATTGCTAAAATAACTTATTTGTTACCTATATGCCAGGGAGCGACATGAATATACCTCAAGAGCGACTTGAAATATCGGTGACTACATGAAATCTTGGATACGAATGTGAACAACAAATCAAACTTAAACAATCATGATTTTTGATAATGTGGTGAGGAGTGCAATTATACCGAAATTACGACCAAATTGTTGGTTTTGGGGAAAATCATTCAAGACCACAAACGATTGTTACTCATGCAACAAGGATTAATCCGGGTATATTGAATAAGCAGGCGTTGCTAGAGGACTTTGGTGGGACTACATCACAACTACAAGTTCAAGTTTTGCCAATAAAATAGGCCAAGAACAAGGGTAGTGGTAGCCATGTTAAAAGCCAAATACAAAGCCAAAAAGAGAAAGCAATCAAGGCAAACAAAAAGTCAAGAGACGTTGTAGCACATGACTCTATAATAATTTTGAGTTCCTTACACATTATGCATGGATATTTGGTTACAAACTATGTTTTTAAGTTGTTCGGTGATAAACTTCATATGCGAAGAAACTTCAAATATATAAGCAATGTATGAACGTTTCATATGCAACACATATACATTTAGCTTAAATCCTAAAATCCTATACATAAGCGTGCCCATATATTACATATGCAACAAATATGTACTACATAAGCAAGAATTGCAAAATGTATGAATACTTTGATTATATAAGAAAAATTGTTTGGAAAATAATGATTTATCTCTTTGTAAGCACCAACGGGCTTCTTCATATGCATACAAATTATCATTAACAAGCAACATACTTATTTAACAATTGATGTATTGCACATCTACATATGCATCAAACTAAGTCTACATTAGCATTGCAAATACATATTAACCAATTTGCTTGTGTACAATTATAAGATTGCATATATAGTATTTATACATGGAAAATAGTTGGTTATAACCCAAAGTAATCATCCCATAAACTTTACACAAAAACATCGTACCTACCAAAAAAAGAAAATGTACGATCCTAACTACATGTTTATCAAAAGATTTGCAACATGACATCATAAAACAAAAAACACATCAAGGTATCTTGTTCGAAATAGAGTTACAATATCAAATTCAAATTCCTACAACTACTTCATCCACTGTACTTTTTTGCCCCGAGCAAATTCTTCGCCTTGAGTTCGTTCATGTCAGCCAAAGCAATAGCGGTAGCGTCACCGCTGTAGCATGGATAAATGTGCAGGATTTTTCTTCATCAAACCACTATCATAGTTCCTCATGCTTCCACCCATATATGTTTCCTTGTGGCGCATGGCAAAAACACCACAATCCACCTTATTATCATTATCCCTCCAGTCCATATCCCACCTCAACACTTTAGAGTTCGTATATAACATGCAACCAACGTACAACCTTTGGACAAAATGTCCGAGCAAAAATTTGGTATTTGTAGAAAGTCACAATACATATGCATCAAAACAACTTCATATGCATAAACTTTCACCTACATAAGCAATTAATAAACACTATGCATGCAACACTCGTACTAAACTTAGAATAGCAAAAGGTTATACATAAGTTGTACATATACATTATATAAGCAACACATCTATGTTGACAAACGCACCGCACATAGGAACAACCAAATGATGCCTGTTATAAAAATAAAACTTCGCATGCAAATATTAACAACTTCATAAGCGAGTTACACAATTACATAAGAGGTATACAATTACATAAGCATCAGAAACATTCCAACAAAATCAGACATAAATAATAGAATTGCGATGGAGTCAATGTATTATTTCTGAATAAACTAAACAAGGAACCCTAACAACTACCATAAGCAAATGAAAAAATGGCCACAATCATATTTCTGAACACAACAAAAAACACCAATGTGCAAACATATATGTAAAACACGCAATATCAACCCAAAAAACCATCCCAGAACTGTTTGATATATGTTTTTATCTTAATTTTGATGATTTTATTTTTACACCAAAACAATGTTTTTAATTGTTGTCCAAATACTCCTAAATGATTTAAAATGGTTTTAATATTTTTCGGAGTATTTCTTCAAGTTTTACTTTAGATAAAATTGGACAACACTTCTAATGATTTTATGTTTATAAATTTTCACTTCAAAACAAGGTTCCTAAATGTTGTCTAAATACTCCCAATTGGTTTAAAATGTTTTTAACATATTTTCCGAGTATTTCTTGAGTTTCATTTTCGATAAAAATTGGACAACATTTTGTCTCGAGGTCGATTCTGCCGCCCTATAGGCAACCCGTACCTGAAGATGTTTTGGAACAAAAAATGAGACGGAAGTGAAAAACGGTCAGGTCGATCGGTCGACCCTTGTCTCAACCGGTCCCCCTAAGTGTTTTGTTGAGAAAAATTGTTGTTCATTTGGAAGAACGTTTAGGTATCTGTCGAAGCCTATGTCGGCGGTCGCCTGTTGTAATTTTCAATGTGTTATTCAAATCTCTTATTTGTCGCGACCGACTGGGTCGCCTGTGACTTTGACAAAAAAAAATATGACCGTTTGACATGCAAACATATTTCCTTAAAATGTGGGATTGATTTCTAATGACTATATTCTTGATTTTAATTGTATTTTTCTGTAGATTTTCAATCCCCAAGAGGAGCCTATGCTTGATCAATCATCTCCTATAAATAGAGGAAGTTTTGGAGCAACCAATACAACAATTGAGATACAACACAACAAGATACACTTCAAGCAAATATTTGTTCTTCATTGTTATTATTCTTGTTGTAAATTTTGCCTAGCTTTTCACTTTCACATCCTTGAGGTCTAGGCTATTCTTGATTACACTCTGCACTCAAATTGTAATATTCATTATTGAGTTGTAATCTTGATTTTTGGTTATCATTCAACACAAGATATCCTTGTGAGTGTTCTTGTGGTAAGAGCACACTTGGATGATCTAGGTGATAGGTGCAAGAAGATTGTGGTGATCTTCTTATTGAGGTGTTGAAGAATTTGGTATTCTTCAAGGTTGAAGATTGTGAAAATCTTCACAAGGTGCCGTTGAAGGAAGATTGTGGTGATCTTCAAAAGGGAGATTGTGGTAATCTCCAAAGGTGTTGTTGAAGAAGAGTGTGGTGCTCTTCAAGGTGTTGTAAGTTGAGTTTGTATTAATTTTGGTAATTAATAAAATTCTTTTTCTTTTTGAAATCCATCCCAGGATATCTTTGGAGTGGTAGAGGATCGGGCCCTAGGTGGGTTGAACCTCTTTAAATCGACGTGTGTTGTTTACATTCCGCACCTTTATTATTATCATTGAGCATTGAGTTTGAAAAAGAGGGCGAAATTGAAGGATGGAGATAATCTATTCACCCCCTCTAGATTATCGTAGCCGCTTGGACTCACAAGTGGTATCAAAGCCAAACTCTTTGGCAAGCTCGTTTCACATCGCGAGTGAAGAGAAATGATCGTCGGCTACGAACGAAGCTTATCTATCCGGCGCCTCCACCACCAAGCCACCACTATTTGATTCCAAAAATTTTACATTTTGGAAAGAAAGAATGGAATGCTATTTACAAAGTTGCGGGTTCGATATTTGGAACACCGTCATCAATGGAGAATCCATTCCGACGAAGAACACACCACACACCTCTAAAGGCTTCAAAGAGCTCAATGATGAAGAGAAGAGAATCATCTCCTTAAATGGTAAAGCTCTTAATATTTTACATTGTTCACTTACCACTTTGGAATTTGATCATGTTGTAGGTATTCGATCGGCACATGAAGTATGGCAAAAATTAGAAGCCATCTATGAAGTGTTTGCACATGAAAGGAGCCAAACAAAAGCATCTACTTCTCAAAGGAATGCAAGGTCAAATTCAAGGAATAAGCCTTTTACAACTTCCAACTATGAAGAAGTTGAACATTGTCTTATGGGCTTCGAAGGAAACGAGGTAAGTTCTAAACCCTCTACTTCTTATGACAATGAATTGCAAAATGAATATAGTGATTTGCAAAATGATTATGATGAGCTACAAGATGAATTCCAAAACTTACTTGTTAAATACAAAAATTTGAAAAAGGAATTCATTATTTTGAAAAATGATAAGGATAGTTTATTTACTTCCTATGAATCACTATCATGTGCTCACACCACCACACTTGACAAAGTGAGAAACCTTGAGAAAGAAAATAGTACTCTTGTTGAAAGCATGAAAAAGGATTCATTAAAATCCAACTTGAGTACCAGTAAAATGCCAAATATTGTTGATATTCATAATTGTGATAACGGACTTGATCATAAGCCTAATGTTGTTAATCATATGAAAAAGGATCAAGTCCATATGCACGTTGGTCATTATACTCATAAAATTGTTACTTGTTTCTATTGTGGTAAAAAGGGCACTACTCATTAAGTCTCGTTTCTCTCGAATATATGCTTTCCTGAAACCCGTATTTGTTGGACTTGGTCCAAAATTATCTTTTTGCAAAGTTTTAAAACTTTTGGGGTGGAAAATCGAATTTTGGAAAATTCGAGAAAGAAAAAAATTACCGAGACGGCAGTCAGCGGGCGACGGTCGCCGCACGCCGTCGGCCGGCCGCACCCTACTCGGCCGCCGCCCGGCTATTTTTTTCAAGGTTAAAACGTTCTGCCCTTTCATTTGAAACAGAACCAAAAATTTCAAACCCTCGTACAAGCAGCGAAAATCACCCCCTTTTCTTAAAATCTTCAATTCTTCATCATTTTTCACGATTGTTGTTGTTAATCCTCATATTTTTGCAAGAATCTCACATATATGGCTCCCCCAAAGAATTCCACCGGTCGAAATCCCATCTCCAAGCGTAGAAGGGGCGGAGAGGGTTCTTCAAGAAATCGGCAAGAAGAAGCCGAACAAAGGGATATTCGAGCTGCCCAGAGAAACGTGGCTCAAGAAGGTGATGATGTTCAAAATCCCGTACTCTCTCGGGCTCAAATTACCGAGCTCCGCGGAACAATTTCGCTCCAAAATTGCCGTTGGGAGAAAGGTAAAAAATCTTTTATTACTCAAGCTCCTCATTCCCACAATGTTCTTAATTTCATCAATAAATATGCGAAATGGTACTATGAAGATTCGGGAATGGGAGGAAAATCGATTGCTCGGACTAAAATGTGTCGTTTTAATACATTTACAAATGAATATCCCACTATTAGAGGATTCTTTGAGGAGCAAGGTTGGATGTTTTTATGGGAGCATGCTTATGTCTTATATGATGATGATATTATCCAACTCTTTTATGCTAATATGTGGGTGCAATATGATGTTGAAAGGAAGCGATTGCCGTTAATTCGTTTGTAAGGGTCGTCATTTTAGGTGGACTCCTATTGATATTTTTCGGCTTTACATGTTAGAGAAGGTGGTTGGGACTATTTTTCTTGTGGTACTTAGAATGACGAAATGTTGGGGGTGTCCATGAAAGAAGTTAAGACATATTTGGGCGTATGACCAAAGTATTCATTGTTGGCGATGACACTTGAGCATCGTATTTTATCTATTATTGTTCCTCTTGTATTTGTGGAAAGGCGGGTAAGATGCTAGCAACATGGATTATTTTCGACTTATAAGATTGCTAGGAGGGAACCGCTTAACTTTGGCGCCATACTTATTCAATGTCTAATCGAGTCCATCACTCAAGGTAATAAGAAGTTGGTTATGGGAAATTGGATTTGTAAACTTCTTATACAATCGGGACTACCTTCGTCGGAATGTAACTCGGAGGTATTTCAAAATGACTTTGACATTGATAACATCTCCCAAATGGCCACTATGCGCAAGAATATGGACATCCGACCAACCAAAATGGCTAGAGGAAGAGGTCAAGATTCCCCAATCCTAACGACTTCTTTGATGACGCCGAGGCCGCGAGATTGGCGGAGGAAGGGCGAACCGAGCAATCCGGAGGGTAATACCGGTGCTCAACCGCCAGAGGTATACCCAAGCCGAATTTGATGAGCTAAGGGCTTTTCATGAAACGAGGTATGAGGCTTTGGAGCAAAAGACCTCCAAAATGCAAAAGTCTATCGGCAAATTAAAGAAATTCATCAAAGACTTTATTCCGGATCTTGCTTCTCCTCGGACGAGGAATGATGTCCCCACCCTTTTCTATTCTAGCATTTTTATTCATGTTGTTTTGTATTTTCATGAACTATCTTGTAAATCTCTTTTGCACTAATGAGATTTGCGTGTTTTCTTGAAAGGGTTAAAATTGCGAGTTGATAATGACTTGTGGATGATCATGATATTGATGGAGTATTTGATGGTAAAAATACTCTTATATGGCATAGTTTGATAATTGGTATGAAGTACTTGATGGTAAAAGTGCTTCTTTTAATCCTTTGATCATTATGCTTAGATGGATATGTTGGGACATTTGATATATCATACATGTATTGTTTAAGGCATGACTTGTATTACTTGATGGATGCTCTAATTTTTGGCATTTGTAATGCCTTGATCCTTTTTGGCTTATATTATCTCAATTGGGTTGAACCCTTGAGAATCTCTTTGTTGAGCCTCTTATTTGATGGACAAATGTTGCATATTTTGCATATGATCTTATTGAGCTTTGAAATGAGGATGATTGATGATGATATGAAAACTTTTTGGCTTGAAACATTTACAAGGGCTATATACAACCTCTTTTATTTTTTACGCACACAAGGTGTTCGATGAAATGTCGCAATGAAAATTTCAACTTCTACATGATTCTCTTGCTTCCAAATGTCTTAAAATCTTTTTGAAATCATGTTTTTAGCTAACAAATGAGCTTATGGATTTCTTATGATACATTTCTCCAATTTTTTTTCCCTTGGAGTTTTTAAGCTTAAGTTGCTCAACGGTTGATAAACCGTCCCTTTGGTGCACTTTGATGTCATTATATGATGTTTCTATCATCCTAACATTCTTTTTGATGATTCCAAAGGGGGAGAAACAGGAAATTGGCTCATTAGCTCAAAGAAGCTCATAAAAGCTTGTTATAAAAGCTATAAGCTATGGCTCATAAAAGTCATAAGTTGTGATTTATTTTTAGTCCAATTATTGTTTGATGGACTTATATAAATGTCTAATGATGCTTTATGACAGGGGGAGCTTATAAGCTCTTGAACAAAATGTAAAAGCTAAGCTTTTAGCTTATGGATAATTGCTTTTACATTATTCTTGATATGCTTGTTGATAGGGGGAGCTTGTGCTTATTATTGAATATATTTACTCGTATTGGTTGCTTATGTACTTTGGAAATTTTGGTTGCTTCCAAACGGTTAAATGTTTTTACCGGAAAATCATTTCTAAAATTGTTCTCCTATTTTGTGTAAAAATTGTTTTGGTTTGTAATCATCAAAAAGGGGGAGATTGTTTGATATATGTTTTTATCTTAATTTTGATGATTTTATTTTTACACCAAAACAATATTTTTAATTGTTGTCCAAATACTCCTAAATGATTTAAAATGGTTTTAATATTTTTCGGAGTATTTCTTCAAGTTTTACTTTAGATAAAATTGGATAACACTTCTAATGATTTTATGTTTATAAATTTTCACTTCAAAACAAGGTTCCTAAATGTTGTCTAAATACTCCCAATTGGTTTAAAATGTTTTTAACATATTTTCGGAGTATTTCTTGAGTTTCATTTTCGATAAAAATTGGACAACATTTCTGTCTCGAGGTCGACCGGTCGCCCTATAGGGCAACCCGTACCTGAAGATGTTTTTGGAACAAAAAATGAGACGGAAGTGAAAAACGGTCAGGTCGACCGGTCGCCAGGTGTCGACCAAGTCGATCGACCGATCGCCCCGGTCGACCGGTACACGAACGTTCTTCGAAAGCAGAACAATTTTTCTCAACAAAACACTTAGGGGACCGGTTGAGACAATGGTCGACCGGTCGAAGCCTATGTCGGCCGATTCGGCCGCCTGTTGTAATTTTCAATGTGTTATTCAAATCTCTTATTTGTGCTTGTGACCGTCGCCTGCACTTTGATGACAAAAAATATGACCGTTTGACAACAAACATATTTCCTTAAAATGTGGGATTGATTTCTAACAGCTATATTCTTGATTTTAATTGTATTTGTCGTAGATTTTCAATCCCCAAGAGGAGCCTATGCTTGATCAATCATCTCCTATAAATAGAGGAAGTTTTGGAGCAACCAATACAACAATTGAGATACAACACAACAAGATACACTTCAAGCAAATATTTGTTCTTCATTGTTATTATTCTTGTTGTAAATTTTGCCTAGCTTTTCACTTTCACATCCTTGAGGTCTAGGCTATTCTTGATTACACTCTGCACTCAAATTGTAATATTCATTATTGAGTTGTAATCTTGATTTTGGTTATCATTCAACACAAGATATCATTGTGAGTGTTCTTGTGGTAGGAGCACACTTGGATGATCTAGGTGATAAAAGAAGATTGTGGTGATCTTCTTATTGAGGTGTTGAAGAATTTGGTATTCTTCAAGGTTGAAGATTGTGAAAATCTTCACAAGGTGCCGTTGAAGGAAGATTGTGGTGATCTTCAAAAGGGAGATTGTGGTAATCTCCAAAGGTGTTGTTGAAGAAGAGTGTGGTGCTCTTCAAGGTGTTGTAAGTTGAGTTTGTATTAATTTTGGTAATTAATAAAATTCTTTTTCTTTTTGAAATCCATCCCGGATATACTGGGGTGGTAGAGGATTAGGCCCTAGGTGGGTTGAACCTCTTTAAATCGACGTGTGTTGTTTACATTCCGCACCTTTATTATTATCATTGAGCATTCGGTTTGAAAAAGAGGGCGAAATTGAAAAGATGGAGATAATCTATTCACCCCCTCTAGATTATCATAGCCGCTTGGACTCACAACAACAAAAAATATAGATTGAAGTTGCAAAAATCGAAAGAAAAACCGTGAACTAAACCTTCATAAACCCTATAAAACTGGAAACTACCTACAAATCGAAACTTCGAAAACACAACCGAAAGAGATTACAACTTACCTTCAAAACAACTGCAAACCCTTCGAAAAATCGAACTGGAAGTCTGAAAGTTGGAATCAAACTCGACTGAGAGAGACATGAAGAGGAGAAGACGTGAAAAGGTTTTGAAACTGAAACACTGAGAGAGAGAGAGAGGGAAAGAGACGTGAAGAGTGGGTGAATAGACGTGAGAGAGGGAATGAAAATCTTAGTAACTCATTCAAAAATGCAAAATAACCACTCCACCCTTTTTAATTGCTGAAACAAAAAAATAAACATAAAAAAGCCCTAAAATCTGGATCCCCCAAAATTGTTGATTTATGGTTAGAATGTGTCCTCATGGACTCACTCCAAGTAGGAGGGCTCATTTGATCCATATCCTATATATATATATATAACTACTATAATTTAATCTTTTTTTATTGATGTTATTTTGAGAAGTATATATTGTTAGTATTATTAAAATTATAAAGTTGGTCTAACCGGTTTAGAGGTAGGGGTGTAAACGAGTCTAGTCGAGCCGAACATGACATTGTTCAAGCTTGTTTAAATTTTAATCGAGCTTCAAAAACTGTGTTTGAGCTTGGTTTTATTATTAATCGAATCGAGCTCAAACGAGCTTTGGTTGAAACAAACACGAATCGAACTCGAGTAACTTGATATTTTTACATATATTTTATTCTTTTTTTTACTAATCTAGTCGAGCTCAAGCCGAGATTTACAACTTTATCAAACGGAAAAAATGTGTAACGAGCTCAAACGAGCTTAATGACCGATCTCGAATTGAGTATCGAGTAGATTGGTTCATTTTTCACCCTATTTAGAGGTTGCCTATTCTAAAAAGGATGAACCCCATCCGAAGGCCCCACCGCCTTATCCAGAGCTTTTGTGGAGGAGGTGAAACGCGGGATGTGTTTAAAGATGTTAAACGAGTCGCCCATTGGCCTGGATGCTTAAGGAAAAAAATTTGCAGTTATGGCCACATTATTTTGGCCGATTCAATACGGGCTTTTTTGGCCCAAACTATTTAAACCGAAGCCCATTAGGGCTATCCCGCTATTTTTATTTTTTAATAAATAAATATAGTTCTAATAATTTGTATCTACTTTTATTACCTATTACTTGTAAATTATTTTTAAACTCACATCTCCCTCGTCTTTAAGTTTAACTTTATTAAACAAGCTACAAATTCTTGAAAACTTCTTTTTTATTTATTTTATGTATTACTTAATTTAGTTTTCTGATTTTTTTTGAATAAAAAAATGTCACATAGTTTTATTAGACTATTTAAGATATAAATTATATTTCGAAATGGTGCTAATTCTAATTTTATAATTTTGTTAATGCAATGTAATTATAAACTATGCATGAATTTTTTTATAATGAATAGATTAACTTTAGATGTTAAACGTAAATGTTATATATGCTCAAGTTTAAAATTTTAAATTTAAATATCTAATTTTCAAAATTTTAACTTATAGTCATATGATTAATTACAGAAAAAGTGATAATATAGGGTGCCTTTAGTTATTATTATTTTATTTTCAAAATTTAGATCATAAAATAATTAATTTTATAAGTTTGTTAATGTAAGTAATTAGAAACTTTGCATGAATTTTATTTATGGCGAATATTTTAACTTAAAATGTTAAACTTAAATGTTATATATATTCGAGTTTAAAATTTTAAATTTAAATATATAATTTTTAATTTTTTGACTTATAGCCTGATAGTGGCCCGTTTAGCACAACGTCCGCTAGGGTTAGGGTTAGGTTCCAATATTATCAGCCCATTTAACACCGACCCGTTCAGCCCGAAGACCATTATGACTGGCCCTATAGGGCTAGGGTCAGCCCATTTAACATCTCTAGATGTGCCTCAACAAGTTAGAGTCATGAACTGCCATAGAGGACATCTATTCTAGAGTCTAGACTCGGTGTGTTTGGGATGCAGATTGGCCTCAGATCTAGGTTTAGAAGGTAAGCCCAAGAATGGTCCATTTAAAATCAGGCCACAACAATAGAGATACTCGGTTGTACCCCCAACGAGGCGATACGACTTTGCAGTATTGTTTGTTTATACTCTGGCTAAGTTTGGTTCGAGATATTGAGATTGAGTTTGATTAATTCCCAAGTTAATAATTGGTCATATCCAATGGATATACTAATGCCTAATAATATGTTTGTTTGAATGATTGGGCTATTGGATATGTTTGAGATTTGTAATAATGAGTTTGGTTGAAGTTGGATAATCATAGTCAAATGATGGTAATTACTTGTGGGCCCTTTATTTAGAATTAATTTTCCAATTTTACCCCACAAAGAACAAATATATTTTCTTTCTCTCGGAACTCACCAACTTTCATTCTCCATAAATGACCATTTGTATGTTTACCTTTTTGATTTGTTGTAACGGTGTACTCATATTTGCAGCTATCAATTCAAAAACTTGTTGCATTAGTTCTCAGAGGATTGTTTTTTTGAGGGTTAGTTCTCAAAGGAATTTAGAAATTGATGTGCAATTAATGGAAAAATTATTGTTTCAAAAAAGTAGTCCAAATATGAAAATATATGCTTTTTGCAATCACAAATTATATCACCTAAGAATTCAATTTACATGAGAGAAATCATTTACAAATGCCAAAGGCAGCCCACACAAAATAAATGAAACAAGTTATGGAATATGGTGGTCAACTTATGAAACAGAAAAAATGACACATAAAACCTAAAAAGATAAGGCAACCCACAGAAAATTAAAATTGCAAATCAGAGAAGCGGCAAACACGCCAAAGCTGCTTATAATGCTTGAAAAATACTAACCCCAGCTGAATCAGATACGATCTTGACCCGGATAATAATAGAAACTGAATTTCTTAAGTTGGAACATGAGTAGTGACGCACAAAGCAACATACAAAAAGAAAATTAAACGAACGGATAATTTTCGCACAAGCTTAGTGAAAGATCCTCATAGTTTTTTTTTTAAATTAATAATTGTTAAGCTCGGCCTTAACCAAATGTCCAAGTCTTCAAATGTTCAGGTCTTAGCATTCCCAAATTAATAATTGGTTCTATCCAAATGTTCACCTTCTTCAATTGGTGTGTTTTGGGTATAGAGTTTGAAAGTGAAGTTTACATATATTTGCTTCTAAATCTGTTTTTTAGGGTAGTTAGGTAAATTCAAGAAGCAAGTAAATGTGATGAAAATTATATCCCACCTCCAAGGTGGGATGTGCTATCACTTTGTAGGTGTGATAGTTAACTGGGTCTTACAAATTTTTAGGGCTTTGGGTGTTGGAACCAAACAAAATAAAGGAAGGAAAATAATATAGAAGGGTGTGATATCCCATCCATAAACCCTAATCAAACATAGCCTGAATGGGAAATAAATAAATAAAATAGGAAAAACGTAAACAAAAATTGGATTGACGATTTAAATTCAATTTATGTAAAATATCGACCAAAAAAGTCTTCACATATAGAAAATGAAAGCCCATTTTTGCACCCGTCAAAATGTTTGAAACTTGAAGTGATAGAGACACAATAATAATTTTGTTACATTTTTACAATTAAACATGGCCTATGTCAAATTGGTTTTTTCAACCATATTTTAGTGTTTGACATTGTGATTGTCAACCTGTTAAAGATTACTGAAAAATGTTATCAATCACTGTCATTCTGCTCATGTAGTCACTCTCAATGTCCTTAGAGTGAGAACTGAGGACATTATATATGAGTTGAAAAAAAAAGAAGAAAGATAAAATAAAAAAAGAGAAACAAAGTCAAACCCGAAAGGAAAAGATAAAGAAAAAAAAGTACAATTTCATCAATCTCAAATTAGTGTATGCCATAATCTTTAGAGGTAATTGACATGAATAGAGATTACAAATTATTTTTGGTACAAAAGTAAAAACATTGCTAAATTTCATGCTCGATAAGAAAGTTTGGACCAAATGCAATTATTGCATGTCTGATAGGAAATATTTAAAATTTGAGTTAGTCTCGTCAGGGCCTAACTGCAGTTTAACTGATTTAACGGATTGTTCTCCAACAACCGACCCGGCCCAACAAAAATAACACAAAACTCCTTTTCCCGGTGACCTAACAGTACACCATTGGTCTCGTTTTATCTCCCTAAAAAATTATTTTCTACTGATGCCATCGTGACTTCAATCGTAATAATGTTATTCTTCTATGGTGCCTTCCAATTGTAGTGTCATGAATTCAAAGTAATCCATATGATCAGGAATGGATTCTTCTTGGCCTCTATATAACATCCTCCTCGTCTAAAGACAAATTTAAGTTGATATGATGCTCAAATCATTTATGTAGTTAGTGCATTTGATCTTTGGACTTATCTCGTCTTGTTGTCAAACAGAAATACTAAAATTCTTCAGGGAACTACTAATACATTTCAGAAGAATTGCTAATACTTTTTAGAAGGATGACTAATACTTTTCAGAAGGATTGTTAATACATTTCGGGAGAAAAATTTAATTATATTCAGGGGAACTATTAATACATTTCAGAAGAACTGCTAATACTTTTTAGAAGGACGACTAATACTTTTCAGAAGGACTACTAATACATTTCGGGAGAAAAATTTAATTTATTTCAAGGAACTACTAATACTTTTTTGAGAAACTATAGATATTCTTTTGAGGGATTACTAATACATTTCGGGAGTATATTTAGGAGAAATACTAAAAAACTCTTCAGGAAACTACTAATACATTTTAGAAGAATCGCTAATACTTTTTAGAAGGCGACTAATACTTTTCGTAAGATTTGTTAATACATTTCGGAGAGAAAAATTTAATTATATTGGGGAACTATTAATACATTTGAAGAACGCTAATACGTTTTAGAAGGACGACTAATACTTTTCAAAATGACTACTAATACATTTCGGGAGAAAAAATTAATTTATTTCAAGGAACTACTAATACTTTTTCGAGGAACTACTAATACTTTTTTGAGGGATTGCTAATACATTTCGGGAGTATATTTAGGAGAAATACTAAAAAACTCTTCAAGAAACTACTAATACATTTCAGAAGAACTGTTAATACTTTTTAGAAGGACGACTAATACATCTCAGAAGAACTACTAATACTGGTGCTCCCTGAAAACTACTACAACACCACTGCTAATATTACAGAAATACCATCGGATCTGCGGGTCAGATCCGTCTAACAGGTCAGACCCGTTAGACGGTCTGACAGGAGTTTTTGTGTTAAAATTTTGCCCATACAAATATGTGCAAATAAGTGAAGTATAAATTCAACATTTTGATAATTTATTTTGTATATATTTATAATTAAACCAACCGAGATGTAATTCGAATAAGTGTGCAAATTAGTAACTTTAAGTGAGAAAAAGTCATAAGTAACGCGGCAATTAGATGGAGTTGGTCAAAGACTCAAAGTCCATAACTTAATGAATAATAATATATTATTATACATAAGTCGAAATTCTAAAAAAACCTTTATTATCAAAAGTCTCAATTACCATCAAATTAATTATATTTAAGTATTGTGGTATAGTGTTAATTAGGGATGTCAATTTCGGACCCGACACAAACCTAACACGAAATTAATGGGTATAAGTCCAGGTTTCATGGGTCCGGCCGGTTCGAGTCAACCTAGTATGACCCATTTAATGTGTTTGTGAATTTTAAAAAATTAAATAAATAATTTATTTATAAGAAAAAACAAAAATAAGACGTTCTAAAAACTTAAATTCTAAAACCTCCTTACTTATGTATATTGTTATTATTTTGTATGTTGCCTTTAAAATATGATAAGTATGTTATATATGTTATTTATGTAATTGTGTTATTTCTTTTTGAATTGTGAATTGTGATTTTTTTAGTGATTGAATAATGTGTTATAGTAATTAATATGATGCTCGGGAAGTCAAGCGACAAGGTGTAAGTCAGCGGCTACGATAATCTAGAGGGGGTGAATAGATTATCTCCATCTTTTCGATTTTGCCCTCTTTTTCGAACCGAATGCTCAAAGACAATAATAAAGTGCGGAATGTAAACAACACACGTCGATTTAAAGAGGTTCAACCCACCAGGGCCTAATCCTCTACCACCCCAAAGATATCCAGGGATGGATTTCGAAAAGAAAAAGAATTTTATTAATTACCAAAATTAATACAAATTCTACTTACAACACCTGAAGAGCACCACACTCTTCTTCAACAACACCTTTGGAGATTACCACAATCTCCCTTTGAAGATCACCACAATCTTCTTTCAACGGCACCTTGTGAAGATTACCACAATCTTCAACCTTGAAGAATACCAAATTCTTCAACACCTCAATAAGAAGATTACCACAATCTTCTTCACCTATCACCTAGATCGTCCAAGTGTGTTCTTACCACAAGAACACTCACAAGGATATCTTGTGTTTGAATGATAACCAAAAATCAAGATTACAACTCAATAATGAATAATACAATTTGAGTGCGAAGTGTAATCAAGAAAAGCCTAGACCTCAAAGATGTGAAAGTGATAAGCTAGGCAATTTTACAACAAGAATAATAACAATGAAAGACCAAGTGTTTGCTTGAAGTGTATCTTGTTGTGTTGTATCTCAATTGTTGTATAGGTTGCTCCAAAACTTCCTCTATTTATAGGAGATGATTGATCAAGCATAGGCTCCTCTTGGGGATTGAAAATCTACAGAAAAATACAATTAAAATCAAGAATATAGTCTGTTAGAAATCAATCCCACAATTTAAGGAAATGTGTCTCATTGTCAAACGGTCATATTTTTTCTTTGTCAATACAGGCGACGGTCGCATTTAAATAAGAGAAATAAGAACACTTTGAAAATTACAAGGGCGGCGGTCGACGTAGGCTTGACCGGTCGACCCCCTGCCTCAACCGGTCCCCTAATCAAAAAACGAAGAGGTTTTGTTCGTTTCAAAATGGAACTTGCAGTACGGCCGATCATCGACCATCGAGCGGCCGTCGCCGACCGTTTTGTCGCCGACGAGCGACCGGTCGACCGCTTGTTTTTGCTTCCGTCTCATTTTTGTTTCTAAAAACATCTTCAGTACGGGTTGCCCTATGGACTAACCGGTCGACCACGAGCAGAAATGTTGTCCAATTTTTATCGAAAATAAAACTCAAGAAATACTCGAAAATATAGTAAAAACATTTTAAACCGATCGAGAGTATTTAGACAACATTTAGGGACTGTTATAGGAGTAAAAACTCATTGATATAAAATCAATAAAAGTGTTGTCCATTATTAACAAAAATAAACTTGAGGAAATACTCCAGGAAAATATTGAAACCATTTTAAATCATTTAGGAGTATTTGGACAACCTTTAAAAACATTGTTTTAGTGATAAAATAAAATCATCAAAATTAAGATAAAAACATGTATCAAACAATCTCCCCTTTTTGATGATTACAAACCAAAACAATTTTTACACAAACTAAGAGAGCAATTTTAGAAATGATTTTCCGGTAAAAACATTTGACCGTTTGGAGGCAACCAAAATTTCCAAAAATATTAAAACAACCAAGTAGGAGTAAATATTTTCAATAATAAGCACAAGCTCCCCTATCAACAAGCACATCAAGAATAATGTAAAAGCAATTATCCATAAGCTAAAAGCTTTAGCTTTTACAATTTGTTCAAGAGCTTATAAGCTCCCCTGTTACAAAACATCATTAAACAATAATATAAGTCCATCAAGCAACAATTGGACTAAGAACAAATCACAACTTATGGCTTTTATGAGCCATAGCTTATAGCTTTTATGACAAGCTTTTTATTAGCTTCTTTGAGCTAATGAGCCAATATCCTGTTTTTCTCCCCTTTGGAATCATCAAAAAGAATGTTAGGATGGTGAAAACACCATATAATAATATCTAAGCGCGCCAAACGGGGCGGTTTAATAACCGTTGAGCTATTAAAGCATAGTAATCCAAGGAAAATTGGAGAATAGAAACATAAAAGATCCATAAGCTCATTAGTATGCTAAAAACATGATTTCAAAAAGATTCTACGACATTATGAAGCAAGAGAATCATGTAGAAGTTGAAAGTTTCATTGCGACATTTCAACAAACACCTTGTGTGCGTTAAAAATAGAAGAGGTTGTATATAACCTTTGTAAATGGTTTAAGCCAAAAATTTTCATATCATCAATCAACCTCATTCCAAAAAAAATCATATGCAACAAATGCAACAATAGTTCATCAAGTAAGGAGCTCAAAGTAGATTCTCAAGGGTTCAACCCAATTGAGATAAGCTAGGAATGATCAAGGCATTACAAATGCCAAAAATTTGAACATCTATCAAGTAATAAGTCATGCCATGTATCAAATGTCAAATGTCCCAACATATCCAACTAAGCATAATGATCAAAGCAATAAGAGAAGCACTTTTACCATCAAGTACTTCATACCAATTATCAAACAATGCTTTAGAGTATTTTTACCATCAAATACTCTATCAAAGTCAAGATCATCCACAAGTCATTATCAACTTGCAATTTTAACCCTTTTAAGAAAAACAAGCAAATATCATTAGTACAAATGAGTTTTACAAAAGTTCATAAAAGTACAAAGCAACTTAAATGAAAATGCTAGAAAGTAAAGGGGTGGGGTAATATCATTCCTCATCCGAGGAGAAGCAAGATCCGGGAATTAAGTCCTTGATGAATTTCTTTAACTTGCCGATAGACTTTTGCATTTTGGAGGTCTTTTGCTCCAAAGCCTCATACCTCGTCTCATGAAAAGCCCTCATCTCATCAAATTCGGCTTGAGTATACCTCCTAGGCGGTTGAGCACCGGTATTACCCTCCGGATTGCTCGGTTCGCCCTCTTCCGCCAATCTTGCGGCCTCGATGTCATCAAAGAAGTCATTAGGATCGGAGACTCTTGACCTCTTCCTCTCGCCATTTTGGTTGGTCGGATTTCCATGTTCTTGCGCATAGTGACCATTTGGGCGATGTTATCAATGTCAAAGTCGTTTTGAAATACCTCCGAGTTACACTCCGAAGCGAAGGTAGTCCCGATTGAATAAGAAGTTTACAAATCCAATTTCCCATAACCAACTTCTTATTACCTCGAGTAATGGACTCGATTAGACATTGAATAAGTATGGCACCAAAGTTAAGTGGTTCCTCCTAGCAATCTTATAAGTCAAAAAATAATCCATATTGCTAGGCATCTTTCCCGACTTACCACAAATGCAATATGCGACAATGACCGATAAAATACGATGCTCAAGTGTCATTGCCAACAAAGAATACTTTGGCCATACTCCCAAATACGTCTTAACTTCTTTCATCGACACCCCCAACATTTCATCATTCCAAGTCCCACAAGAGAAATAATCCCAACCACCTTCTCTAACATGTAAAAGCCGGCAAATATCATTGGGAGTCCATCTAAAATGACGACCCTTTATAAGCGAATTAACGGCAATCGACTTTCTTTCATTATCATATTGCACCCACATATTAGCATAAAAATGTTGGATAATATCATCATCATACAAAACATAAGCATGCTCCCATAGATACATCCAACCTTGTTCCTCAAAAATCCCCTAATGGTGGGATACTCATTTGTAAATGAGCTAAAACGACACATTTTAGTCCGAGCAATAGATTTACCTCCCATCCCGAATCCTCATAGTACCATTCCGCATACTTATTGATGAAATTAAGAGCATTGCAAGAATTTGGAGCTTGAGTAACAAGAGATTTTTTACCTTTCGCCCAACGGCAATTTTCGAGCGAAATTGTTCCGCGAAGCTCGGTAATTTGGGCCCGAGAGAGAATGGGATTTTGAACATCATCACCTTCTTGGGCCACGTTTCTTTGAGTGGCTCGAATATCCCTTTGTTCGGCTTCGTCTCGCCGATTTCTTGAAGTACCCTCTCCGCCCTTTCTTCTCTTAGAAGTGGGATTTTGATCGGTGGAATTTCTTGGAGGAGCCATATATGTAAGATTCTTGTGAAAATGAGAAGATTAGCAACAAGAATCGTGAAAAATGATGAAGAATTGAAGATACTAGAGAAAGGGGATGATTTACGCTGATAAGGGTTTTGAGAATTTTATCTGCGTCTGTTTTGAAACGAAGACAGAAAGTTTAAAACCTGAAAAATTGGCCTGGGCGACCGGTCGAGGTATGGGGCGACCGGTCGATGTGCGAGATGCACCGTCGCCCCGCTTTGACCGTCCCAGGTGATTTTTCTTTCTCCCAGAGTTTTCCAAAATTCGATTTTTCACCCCAAAAGTTTTAAAACTTTGCAAAAATATAAGTTTGGACTATATCCAACAAATATGGGTTTTGGGAAAACATATAAACGATAAAATCGAGACTAAACACGTAGTGCCTTTTAAAAGAAAATATTTGCAAGATCAATTAGGGGCACTTAAGGGATCAAAATGAAATATCTTGAAAGATATGTGCATAAGCATAAAATCGAGTTTAAAGAAAAATACGAGTAGACATACCTCGATGGTTTAAGAAACTTGATGACGTAATAGCCAATGAGTATGAACTATGTATCCTACACAATTCTTAGACAACATTTGCATAGAAAATACAAGTGTAGGCAAGTAATATGAGATATCAAAAAGAGCTTATGCTATAAGATTTCATAAGAGATAATAAGCCATATAAGTCTAATAAAATGCTCAAGAGTTTTAGAAAATCATGCAAGGTCTCTTTTAAAAGTTTTGAAACTCATAAATATATAAGAGACCTATATTAAAAATAAATACTTGAAGATTCATTTTGCAATTAAGACACAATTAAAAGTATGCATAGATTTAAAAATAAAATGCATATACAAATGGGGAGATATGGTTTACCAATTACGCCGTTTCCATGGGTTGTGTCTTTCCCATTGTTGATGATATCTTCCCATTGAGAAGTCACTTTGTTGATGATGACTTCTCCATTTCCAAGATTGGTTACCTTCCCATGGTTGATGGTTTCTTCTTCTTTGAAAATCATCTTGTTGATGATGTCTTTGCCATTTCAAGGATTGTGTTCTTCCCATTTTTGATTATACGCTCTTCTTGGAAATTGGCTTTGTTGAGAGTAGTTTCTCCTTCTTTGATCAAATGAAACGTTCATTTGATGTTTTCTTGGTGGCATGAATTTTCTCCGATTTTTGCTTTGCGGGTACCTAATAGCACATTGTTTTGTGGTACCCTCATGTGTTTGGGTCCTTTAAGATTAGCTTTGAGACTTTTAGGTCTCCAACAATATTTAGAGCTATTTCTAGCCCGACAAGAATTAGCCGTATGACCCTTTTGCCACAATAAAAACAAGTAATAATTCTAGGAGCATAATGACCAATATGCATAGTGACTTGATCCTTTTTCATATGATTAACAACATTAGGCTTATGATCAAGTCCTTTATCACAATTATGAATATCAACAATATTGGACATTTTATTGGTACTCAAGTTGGACTTTAATAAATCCTTTTTCATGCAATCAATATTGTCAACAAGAGTACTATTTTCTTTTTCAAGGTTTCTAACCTTGTCAAGTGTGGTGGTGTGAGCACATGATAGTGATTCATAAGAAGTAAATAAACTATCCTTATCATTTTTCAAAATATTGAATTCCTTTTTCAAATTTTTGTATCTAACAAGTAAGCTTTGGAATTCATTTTGAAGTTCATCATAATCATTTTGTAAATCACTATAATCATTTTGAATGACAATATCATAGGAAGTAGAGGGTTTAAGACATACCTCATTTTCTTCATTGATGCCCATAAAACAATATTCAACTTCTTCATAATTGGAAGTTGTAGGAGGCTTATTCCTTAGATTTGAGCTTGTATGATCTTGAGAAGTAGATGCTTTTGTTTGACTCCTTTCATTTGCAAATACTCCATAGATGGCTTATAATTTTTTCCATACTTCATGTGCCGACTTTATTCCTACAATATGTTCATATTCTAAATTAGTAAATGAACAATACAAAATATTTAAAGCCTTACCGTTTAAGGAGATGATTTTCTTTTCTTCATCATTGAGCTTTTTGAAGCCTTTTGAGGTGTATGGTGTATCTTTCGTCGGAATGGATTCTCCATTAATGACGGTGTTCCAAATGTCGAACCCGCAACTTTGTAGATAGCATTCCATTCTTTCTTTCCAAAAATTAAAATTCTTGGAATCAAATAGTGGTGGCTTGGTGGTGGAGGTGCGGATAGATGAGCTTCGTTCAGTAGTCGTCGATCGTTTCTCTTTACTCGCGATGTGAAACGAGCTTGCCAAAGAGTTTGGCTCGATACCACTTGTAAGTCCAGCGGCTACGATAATCTAGAGGGGGTGAATAGATTATCTCCATCTTTTCGATTTTGCCCTCTTTTTGAACCGAATGCTCAAAGACAATAATAAAGGTGCGGAATGTAAACAACACACGTCGATTTAAAGAGGTTCAACCCACCTAGGGCCTAATCCTCTACCACCCCAAAGATATCAGGGATGGATTTCGAAAAGAAAAAGAATTTTATTAATTACCAAAATTAATACAAATTCTACTTACAACACCTTGAAGAGCACCACACTCTTCTTCAACAACACCGTTGGAGATTACCACAATCTCCCTTTGAAGATCACCACAATCTTCTTTCAACGGCACCTTGTGAAGATTACCACAATCTTCAACCTTGAAGAATACCAAATTCTTCAACACCTCAATAAGAAGATTACCACAATCTTCTTCACCTATCACCTAGATCATCCAAGTGTGTTCTTACCACAAGAACACTCACAAGGATATCTTGTGTTTGAATGATAACCAAAAATCAAGATTACAACTCAATAATGAATAATACAATTTGAGTGCGAAGTGTAATCAAGAAAAGCCTAGACCTCAAAGATGTGAAAGTGATAAGCTAGGCAATTTTACAACAAGAATAATAACAATGAAAGACCAAGTGTTTGCTTGAAGTGTATCTTGTTGTGTTGTATCTCAATTGTTGTATAGGTTGCTCCAAAACTTCCTCTATTTATAGGAGATGATTGATCAAGCATAGGCTCCTCTTGGGGATTGAAAATATATAGAAAAATACAATTAAAATCAAGAATATAGCTGTTAGAAATCAATCCCACAATTTAAGGAAATGTGTCTGTTGTCAAACGGTCATATTTTTTTTGTCAATACAGGCGGCCGGTCGCATTTACGAAATAAGAGAAATAAGAACACTTTGAAAATTACAACAGGGCAACCGGTCGACGAGGCTTCACCACCGGTCGACCCTGTCTCAACCGGTCCCCCTAATCAAAAACGAAGAGGTTTTGTTCTGTTTCAAAATGGAACTTTGCAGGGCCGGTCGGCATTTGGCGGCCGACCGGCCGGGACGGTCGACGCCCGGGCGACGGTCGACCTTGCTTGTTTTTGCTTCCGTCTCATTTTCTATTTCTAAAAACATCTTGAGTGCACGGGTTGCCCTATAGACGACCAGGTCGACCACGATTTAAATGTTGTCCAATTTTTATCGAAAATAAAACTCAAGAAATACTCGAAAATATAGTAAAAATATTTTAAACCGATCGAGAGTATTTAGACAACATTTAGGGACTGTTATAGGAGTAAAAACTCATTGATATAAAATCAATAAAAGTGTTGTCCATTATTAACAAAAATAAACTTGAGGAAATACTCAGGAAAATATTGAAACCATTTTAAATCATTTAGGAGTATTTGGACAACCTTTAAAAACATTGTTTTAGTGATAAAATAAAATCATCAAAATTAAGATAAAAACATGTATCAAACACAAGGTACCAACCATCGGAAGGCACGAGACCCATAAAAGCATTCGCCCAAGAAAAAAATCATTTCGTAGAAAAGAAAAGAGGTTAAAAAAATTAAATTTATTTTGTTAAACTATTAAATACAAATAAAAATAATTTTATTATACGGGTTAACGCGTCGGGTGCGGGTTACTTGTGAAATAAATATGTGGGGTATTTTGGGTTAAAGGTTCGACACGAATAATTAAATATGTCGGGTCCAGGTTGATTGATTCTGACCCACGAACCTACGAACCCGGACCAACCAAAATTGACACTCCTAGTTGTTGGGGATTTATCTCGTGCGATATTATATTCCGAAATTAAATCAGAAAACTTACTTGCATTCCCGAAAACAAAATTATAGAAAATACAGAAAATTAGACCGAAGCTAGAGTTCGACTCTATGTCTTTAAGACAATTGCCCCGCCACGGTGCCCACGGTTGAATAGCAAACGTCTCCCAAGATACAACGGTCTCCTCTTGCTGTAGTAGCACTCCAAACAACAAGAGACGGCGAACTTCGAATGTTTTGTACTCTCTCTTTTACGGGAATATTTTGACATAATATGTACTTGTGTTTGTATGCAAAATGAATGTATGCAAATTGCCTATGAATGTATGCAAAATTGCTTTTTTTAAAATCTGCAGATTCTTGGGATATATATAGATTACCAAAAGTCACAAGTGAAACAACACAACCGTTCGAACAGACATGTCCATTTATTCGAACAGACACGTCCATTGGTTTCAAACGAAACCACACAACTATTCGGATAAACCTTTTCAATCCAAATAGTTTCAAATGAACAGTCACACCTTTTGGCAACAATTTCTCATTCACCCGGAAATATCTATTATATTTCCAACAATCCCCACATGAATGAGAAATTACGTGAATCAATGCAAATGCACATGTAAATGCAGACAGTAAAGAGAGTACAAACGGAAAGTTATTGCATCAAGAAAGGTAGCTTCTGGCTTTGAACCATCCCTAGTGGAATACTATCGGGTTTACTTGGCTAATCAGTGAACATGATGTCTTGAACTGTTCAGCCGTTGATGTAAACCAAAACAACAGCACCCACACAATAACCTCCCTAACATTTCCAGTTCTCATGGTTGTGTTCATTTTGGCCCTGAACAACCTTGGGTTTCATAAGTGTTTTAGAGAATTCAAGCCTCAGAATTCTCATAGAAGCGGCCCTACTTCACACTTACATAGGTGACCTCCTATTAAGAGTATTCTGCCATACCCCACTTGGTTTAACCAAGCTATAGGAATCATTAAAAGTTAAACTTAACCTTACATACTTCTGCAGAAAGCACTTTTAATCATAGGAATGGGTAGGAATTTTATCCTAAGTGCTTAACTGAATCTTCATAACTTAGTTGTCCCATTGAACCAAGTTCTTGGGATCTCCAGTCATCATGGTTGGGTTACCATTACAAAGATTCATGCGTAATAGGCTTTAATCCCATTCCCTTCGATAATCGGTATTTGATCTCCACTTCAATCAAATTTGCGCGCAAGATTGAGATCAATATCTTTACATATTTGAACATATAATCCCTGAGCATGTGTAACCACTTCAAATCGACATAAGTGCCACCGGTGGACTTTCAAGCCCTTCAATGTCAATGTGGCTTTATAACACCTTAAGCTCATATAGACTATTATCAATATGTCATCTCTTTTTAGGTAGAGATATCGTTTTTGTCAAACTTGTCACCCGTTTTAAACTATCAATCAGCCATGTCAATGTTAATTGACTCATATCCTCTTTTCTTAGGATACATCTCAAAGAAATACAAGAACACCTCTCAAAGAAACTTGTATTTCTTTGACTCTGCAGTTATTGGGGTCAATCTTTGTCAAGACTGAGGTAAATTTATATTTACCAAACATCCCCACATTTGAGGCAAAACTCATCACCCTCACAATGTGCAACAAGGTCAACTTTGAGAATTATCAATCTAACAATTGTTATTTCTCACAAAGTTCAATTTTGATTGTATCCCAACTGACAAACAATCCAATTGCCTACACAAAATTCCAAAGAATTTCCCAGGAGGGCTAAAGGAATCAATTGTATACATTCACCATATTTTAGGTAGAGTTAACTAGCCATGCGCTCCCTCTCAAGGGGGACGCTTGATCATATGCCTCACACAAGGGCATTTAGATTTTCTCATGCCTTCTTCACATGTTTATGACACTCAAAATGTCATAGAACTAAAGTTATCATAACACTCAAGGTATCATGATGCCCAGGCTGTCATGACACCAAACTGTCACAACACTCAAGTTGGTACTTTGTGCCCTGCCTGTAGCTGATTGGCTATCGCAGTATTCCAACATGGAATCTCACATTTATATTGTGAATCCAATTTAACATTTGGTAATAATTTCATATTCACCAATTTCGTCATGACATTCATGTCAACGTGTCAAGTTTATAAATGTAATAAAATACTTTTTACCGAATCTTGTCTGCACAAAATTCAAATCACAGATATCAATGTGAATTAATTCTAAAAGAGGTAATATTTCTCCACATTAGAATCATTTCCTTTTCGGTTGAATTGGATTCAACCACGTAGGCTTTAACAAACCCAAACTCAGCACTGTAAGATACAATAGTATTTTATATTGCCATCTCTTAAAATCATTAGTAGTTGAACAATTCCAACATTACCATTCAATTATTTAACTTTATTTAGAAATAAATCTACAAAAATGAATTGTGCTCAAAAATGAATTTTAATTAAGTCCAAAAATCCAATTTAGGCTTAGAATTAAAATTATCCGAAAAGTTCAACTTAAGCCCACATAAGAATTGTATACAGGAAACACAACAAATCATGATATAGCATACAAAACTCCCACACAAAATATAAAATGTAAATTTGTCATAATGAAACTTTCAATCCCAGAAATTCAAACCAAGGTTGAGTTATAATCAAACCCAGAATTTCCACAAATTTAAGATGGGCCCAAGATTAATAATAATTTCACAAAAGTCCCAAATGCACAAAAAAATTTGCAAAAAGACCATCTTCCCAATTTGCTTTAAACCCATCACCTTAACACACATACGTCGTTGTTGATCAAGCCCAACGCACAGGCATCCTTCGCCGATGAACCTTAGCGGCAGATGACCTCCATCGTGACAGCCTCAAACAACACGACGAGGAACCACTTATCCCGTCGGCCGCCACGATATCCAAGGCGCTGCCTAGCATTCGCTATCACCGACCACCGTCGCTATCTCCGGCTAGTCACCGTAACGACCATTAATCGTCGTCAAAGACCAATCTATTGATTAATGGTGGTGATTCTCCAATGGGAAGAAGGGAGGCAGACGAATCGGTTTTGTAACGGAAGGGAGAAAATGCATTGTAACTGGGTTTTGCAAATTTTAATTTTTTTTTTATAGAGTAATTCAAATCTCTCAAAATGTTCCAAAAACAATGTTCATCTCTATGAAGGATTCTGGTCTTCAGATACTATAATACCAAATCTACATAACTCTGAAACTAAATTCAGAATTCAATGAGGCATACACAATCTTCAAATTTCAAAATTTTCTATATTCTGCAATACTCTGAAAACCGAAGTATACCAAAGTTTCGAAATAGAACATATCAATTACAGGAACTCTTAATTTCACAGAACTCAAGTGATCCACAAAAAGAATCACGGACTCAACAATATCATATATAATTATAAATCGAATAAATTCAATTTTCAACAACTCAACGAAATATATATCAGTGTGTTGAAGCATGATCAAGCTTTTCACCAAAACATTAGGAGTTTCTAAACAGTCAGTGGTCAATGAATTCGTAAATCAACCAAACTTCTCGATCAAAAACTTACAAGATTTGATGAACAACAAATTTCACATAATATAACATGCACGAAACGGCAGATGCAAAATTCGTCTTAAATTGTTGGGGATTTATCTCGTGCGATATTATATTCCGAAATTAAATCAGAAAACTTACTTGCATTCCCGAAAACAAAATTATAGAAAATGCAAGAAAATTAGACCGAGGCTAGAGTTCGACTCTATGTCTTTAAGACGATTTGCCCGCTAACGGTGCCACGGTTGAATAGCAAACGTCTCCCAAGATACAACGGTCTCTCTTTAGTAGTAGCACTCCAAACAACAAGAGACGGCGAACTTCGAATGTTTTGTACTCTCTCTTTTACGGGAATATTTTGACATAATATGTACTTGTGTTTGTATGCAAAATGAATGTATGCAAATTGCCTATGAATGTATGCAAAATTGCTTTTTTAAAATCTGCAGATTCTTGGGATATATATAGATTACCAAAAGTCACAAGTGAAACAACACAACCGTTCAACAGGACATGTCCATTTATTCGACAGACACGTCCATTGGTTTCAAACGAAACTGTGAATTACTAGAGAAATCATGAAGAAGAAGAGAAAATGAATGATATATTGAATGAATGATTACGTACATGTATCCACAAATATATAATAGTTGTATACAAGTCCGAACTTTGGAAACTAATGTAGAAACTAATTTAACTAACTTAAACTAATTAAGCGTGGAAGCTTCTAACTTGTTGCTTGATTTCTTGATCGTTGTTGAGCCTTGACACCCCCTCAAGTGGAGCATGGATATCAACCATGCCCAACTTGATTGTTAAATGTTGGAAAGCTTGGGAGGGAGTGGTTTGGTGAATATATCACGCCTATTTGTTTTGTAGGAATATGTATGATTTTGATAAGGTTTTCTTGTATTTTTTCTCTTACAAAATGACAATCTAATTGGATATGTTTTGTCCTCTCATGTTGACATGAGTTTTGAGAGATGCAAAATGCAGACCGACCCATTTGTCGAGTGTAAATAGGAGCTGGATGAGTGTGATTTATGTTTAGATCCTGGAGTAAGTATTTCACCATTGAACTTCACAAGTTGTGGTTGCAATAGCCCGTATTCGCCTCTGCGGATGACCTACTAACTGTTGCTTGTTTCTTTGATTTCCAGGAAATGAGAGACTCTCCTAAGTAGATAGCAAAGCCGGTGACACTTCTTCTAGTTTCTTGACATTTTGCCCAATCCGCATCATCGAATCGTAATCGTAAGGTTGAATTTCTTTGAGTAAAATAGACCTTTTCTGGATTAGTCTTGATATATCTTAGTATTCTCGTGAGCAAGCAGATAAATGTGTTTCACTTGGATTTGACATGAATTAGCCGAGATCGTACATCGAATCGATTTCGTGCCTTGTAATCGTAAGATAAAGTAGTCTTCCAATTAATCTTCCGTACGTTTTTGAATGTGAGTGAGTGTTGGCTTGTCCGTGCTTTTGATGTCTATCCTTGGATCCATTGGAGTTGAGCATGGTTTGCGGCTTAAATATCCACAAACATTAAGATATCCAATGCATATTTCCTTTGGCAAACATCGATTCCCTTGGATGATCCGGCAACTTCAACGCCTAACATGTACTTGAGTGTACCAAGATCTTTGATTGTAAAAGCCTTGTCCAAATGAGCCTTGATGTTTTCAATGTCTTTGAGGTTGTTTCACCAATATTATATCATCTACATAAATACATAACACGATTATAGTAGCGGATGAATGTTTAATAAAAAGGAACTATCGACCTTGATTGATCGAAACCATATTGAAGTAGGCATGAGGTTAACTTGTGAAACCATTGTCTTGAAGCCTGTTTTAACCCATATAGGCTCTTTTTTAATTTACAGACTCTAGTGTCATTAGCTTGTAAATATCCAGGAGGGGGTGTCATATACACTTCTTCATGAAGATCTCCATGGAGGAAAGCATTATTGACATCTAGTTGGTGAAGAAACCATCCCTTTGCTGCTGCTACTGCCAAGACAAGCCTAACAGTAGTGATTTTTGCCACTGGTGAAAAAGTGTCAAAATAGTCCAAGCCTTCCTCTTGTGTGTATCCTTTAGCCACAAGTCTTGCTTTGTACCTCTCTATAGAGCCATCAGATTTATACTTAACTTTGAATACCCATTTGACCCACACAATGCTTGGAATGAGGCAAATCAGTGAGAGTCCAAGTGTCATTCTTTTCAAGTGCATGTAATTCTGCTTGCATAGCTTTTATCCAATTCTCATTTTTGCTGGCTTGTATATATGTCTTTGGCTCAGTAATGTGAGTAATGGATGTTGTGAATGCCTTGTGACTGGAGGATAGCCTATCAGTAGACAAATGATTGATAATGGAATATGCATATTGATTGGAGACAGAGTTAGCACTATTTTTCTGTAAAGAAGGAGGAAGAGCACAATCATATACTTGTAAGTAATGGGGAGTAGTTCTAGACCTAGATGATCTTCTAACTAAGTGACCTTGATCAGTGGAAATTGGTCCAGAATTATTATCATTTAAGACATCAGCAGAGGTATTATCAGCAATATCAGTATTTTCCATATCATCATTTTGTGTAACAGTACCAGTATTTTGTGTAACAATATCAGTATTTTGTGTACCAATATCAGCAGCTTGTGTATGAGCAGTAGGAATAATGCTATCAATAGAAGGCAAAACATCAGTAACATCAGTATTATTAGAAAAGAAATTTTGAAATAAAGGAGAAAAGGAAGTAGAAGTATCTTGTTGCATTTGTTTGAAAGGAAATATCTGTTCACAAAACTTGACATTTCTGGACACAAATACCTTTTTGGAAGCTAAATCATAAAGTTTGTACCCTTTAGAACCAAGTGGATAGCCCAAAAATATACACTTGACCGCCCTGGGCATAAACTTTGTTCTGTTAGCAGTTAATGTTGAAGCATAAGCTAGGCATCCAAACACCCTTAAATGTTGATAATCCCAGTAACTTTGTTGAATAGCATTTCAAAAGGGGATTGATTTTGTAATAAGGGGGTTGGAACCCTGTTTATAATATGTACAGCAGTAAGAATAGCTTCATCCCAAAAGGAAATAGGAACATTTGAATGAAAAATCAATGCTCTAGCCACTTGAAGAATGTGTTGATGTTTGCGTTCAACCAAACCATTTTGTTGTGGTGTCTCTACACAACTAGTTTGGTGTATTATTCCATTAGAATTATAAAAATTTGAAAGCAAAAATTCAGTGCCATTATCAGTCCGAATAACCTTAATCCTTTTGTCAAATTGAGAATTCACCATAGAATAAAAATTTTGCAAGTGAAATCTAGTGTCTGATTTTTGTTTTAACATATAAATCCAAGTACATCTTGAGAAGTCATCTACTATGGTTAAAAAAATCTGAAACCATTATGAGAAACTTGAGAAAAAGGACCCCATAGGTCACAATGTATCAAATCAAAAATTGCACTAGTAGTGGATGATTTTACAGGAAATGGAAGCTTTTTCTGTTTAGCCATATGGCATACATCACAACTATCAAATTTATGAATATGGGAAGAAAATTTGGTAGTAAAGATAGCCTTTTGGCCGAGAGATGGCCTAGTCTATAATGCCACAAGAAAGATGTATCTCAAATCGAAAGATTAACGAAACATTTGAAAAATTGAGATGATACAAGCCATTCCTTTCTCAAAGAAACCAATCATCCTCGGCTTTTCATGTCCTGCAAAAGGCAATGTGAGGACAAAAATGGAGAGCATAATTTTCTGATTTCACTAGTCAGTGAAACAGATATTAGATTAAAAGAAAAAGTAGGAACACATAATACATGTTTTAAGACTAAATGTTGAAATCTTAACCTCTCCAATATATGTAGTCAGTAGCAACATTTCCATTAGGTAAATGGATATATATAGAAGTGGAAACAAGATTGTTAGTGTATAATGACTTGTCACATATCATGTGATCGCAGAAAGCACTGATGTCAAGTATCCATTTATAGTGAAGAAGCACAACAAATTGAATTTATACCGCTATGGATGTGGCTACAAAGTGTCTTTGATTAGATTGAGTAGGAACATTAGAAGATGTAAGTTGCTGATTTTGTGCATAGGCTAGGAATTGCTTGAACCATTTCTTGTGAAAATAAAGGATTTGGAGCAGTAATTCGAATGATCCTCTGTAGGAGATGCCAAAACAAAGATTTGCATTATAATCTCGGCATTTCTTGGTCCTTTAGGTCCCTTCCATCCCGGAGGATAGCCAATAATTTGGAAGCATTTATCAACTGTGTGACCAACAAATCCACAATGTGTACATCTTGGCTTCTTTTTATCCTTAAATGGCTGAAACCTTGCATTAGATGTTTGTTTAGCCATCATGGCCATAGAGTCTAAGGGGGTACTGATTGTGGATGAATTATTCAGATTTCGTTGGGACTCTTCTTGAAGCAAAAGAGAGTAAACTTTAGCAAGAGAGGGAAGTGGAGATGCTAGAAGCAGTTGGCTTCGAATTTGCCCAAAAGATTCGTGCAGTCCCACAAGAAACTTGATGACAGAGTCATTTTGTTGTGTAGTAGCCATAACAGATGAAATATTGCAGTTACATAAACCACAGGAGCATTTCATAATTGGTCTATGGCTTATATACTCATCCCACAGAGTCTTGAAATTATTATAGTAGATAGTGATGGAATTACTACCTTGAGAGATGGAACTCAATGATTTTTCCAGGTGGAATACACGAGGACCATCACTTCGTGCATATCGAATCTTTAACTCGTCCCAAACCTCCTGTGCAGTGGTGAAAAACAACAGGCTTTGTCGAATATCCTTGGCAATGGAATTTAGAATCCAAGAAAGGACTAAATTGTTTGCCCTTTTCCATGCATGACACAGAGTTGTAGGTGCAGAAGGCATAGGGAGCGATCCGTCGATAAATCCACTCTTGTTCTTGACATTGAGTGCCATAAGCACAGCACGATTCCAAGAAATGTAGTTCTCACCCGTAAATGGTTCGTAGACTATCACAGCGCCGGGATTGTCACTAGGATGAAGATAATATGGTGAAGTAGGATCATCTTGTTGTTGTGCCATTTATCCAAGAATTGACAGATGTAAATCTTTGGAAAATCTGATCTCAGAATTGATCAGCAGAATTTTGGAGAGACTAAAATTTGATCACAGAATCGATCAAATTCAGAAACATAGGAGGAGGAGCAGAGTATGTGCGGAAGAACTCTTAAAAAAAATTTCCTGATACCATGTGAATTACTAGAGAAATCATGAAGAAGAAGAGAAAATGAATAATATATTGAATGAATGATTCGTACATGTATCCACAAATATATAATAGTTTGTATACAAGTCCGAACTTTGAAACTAACTATAGAAACTAATTTAACTAACTTAAACTAATTAAGCGTGGAAGCTTCTAACTTGTTCTTGATTTCTTGATCTCGTTGTTGAGCCTTGACAGAAACCACACAACTATTCGGATAAACCTTTTCAATCCGAATAGTTTCAAATGAACAGTCACACCTTTTGGCAACAATTTCTCATTCACCCGGAAATATCTATTATATTTCCAACACTAGTGTTAAGTGAAACTCATGCAAATGTGAAAGGTTCGAAAATGACACATTATGCAGAATTTGCAGCTTCACAAGGAGTAAATACCTGCACAAATGTGCCTAATTTCTTGGTTAATTGCAAGTTAAACTCTAAATTGGATCCAATTTGATTAAAATAATTATATGACGAATGAATTGCACTTCTTATATGATTGGTAATTAGAGTGACAGTTTTGTTCTTTTTTCTATTATGCTTTTTTACAATTACACAAAAACCTATTTTGTAGTTTTCAATACGTGTACCATCACAACTTCAAGGTCATATAATGCTAGAGATCATTATGTAATGAATTGCAATTGCTTCATGATCAAAGTTGGTTCACTTGGCTAAATCTTTTAAAAAATAATTATAAATTGTAATTATTTTACAAAATCGAGCTTAATTGATTGTTTAGTGAAGTATATATAATACTCTAGAATTTAGTAAACCACGCACTGTATTAATCATCTGAATTAAAATGTCAATTTCTTGATTTATTATATGTTAAAAAACACGCAAATTAAAAGTCATCCATGGGACTGTTCTAGTAATGTTTGCTCTGTGTATACGACCTGTCTGAAAATTGGAAACACTCGCCATTGTCCAAAGTCAGACATTATTAAAACCAATTAATCCAAGAAATAATATTGTACAATATAGCAGTATTAACTATTAGGGATATTCGAATATGCTAAAATGAAACAATTTCATTTGCACTTCATTTGTTTATTATATATAACAAAGTCAAGAAGCTTATTTTAATTTCCAAAAAAGATATATATTGCGATCCATTAATAGCTAACCATATCTGTCATTGTTGCTAATATTGCTGACATTTGATTTATTAATTGTATGACGATAAAGAATAAAGATAATCTGATATTGTTAGCTATCCGGGCGATATATAATAAGTACAAAAAATGTTCACGTATATATCCGATTGAAATATTTGTAGTACAGTGGAAATATTGAGTATAAACAATGATCTCCTATATAATAAAAGCCATAATGCGACATTATATATTATAAACTAATATAGAGGAATTTGATAATATTCATGTTACTTGGAACATATAATTAAAAGTTGTAATGCTTGTCATGTCTTGATTACAAGTGATTTGCAAAATTTCAGGAAATATTATCAATATTTATCAAGAAAAACCTAAAACTGTATAGGTAAAACTACATTCTAAACTTTTGTTATCGACTCTTACACTTATAACATGAAGACGATATATAAATCATAAATGCATTCGGAAATCTCACTCACGACATTCTAAATTACAACATGTAAAAACCATAAAATGAAAGTAAACATTACGTTATAAAGGAAATAATAAATTATTATTGAAAAATAAGTAGAAATTTTACAATGAAAAGGGAAATTCTGGGCCTCAGGGGATAGTACTTTGAAAATTAGGCATATGTATTTTATATATGATCTAAATTAAGTTGGCTGTTTCTCCTCACGTTGGGAGTTGGTTACCCTCTAGAGTTTGAGTTCTAGGGTTTGTTCCAGTCGGTCACTGCTGCCTCTAAACAGCAGGATTTTTGATTCTTTTGTTTCTGTTCCTTGTTCTTTGTCCCCTCTCGTCGTTATTTTCTCTTTGTTTCCACCCTTCGTCTGGTTCTTTTTGTCTGAGTCTAGGTTCTTTTGTTTTGTGTCTGATGCGATTAGGGTTTGATCAGTCCTTGAGGTGATAGCTTCCGTTCTGTGGTTTTTTTGTTTCTTTCACTTTGTTTTTGTATTTGGTTTCAGGAGTGTTGGTGGCTCAGATCTGTGAAGGAGGAGGTGTTCAAACATCGATTTTTGGGTAGCATGGAAGATCTTACGGAGAAAGAGGGCGAAGTTATCGATCTTGATAATCCAAATAATGAATCTGGTGCATCGGGTTCTAATCCCACGTATTGTCTGGTAGGAAAACTCTTTACGAACAAATCCTGGAAATCGTATTACCTCATTGAAGTAATGAAAAAAAGCTGGAAAACACGGGAAGCGATCGTTGTTAGAGAATGGGGCGGAAACCTAATCCTTTTTCATTTTGGTAATAAGGAGGACATGGATTGGGTGATTGCGAATCAGCTGTGACATTTTGAAGGTGGATTGTTGGCGTTGAAAACCCTAGACGACAACAAACAACCATCTACGATCCAAATAACTCGAGCCTCCCTCTGGATACGCACATATGACATACCAATTGTGTGCATGAATCCAACTTAGGCACGAATCATAGCCAAACAGATCAGACAATTGGATTTATTGGATCACACTAGGGAAGGAATGTTTGGGAAGTTCTTGCGGTTTAAAATTCATATTGACGTCACAAAATCGTTGGTGAGAGCAGTCACAATCCTTGTGAAAGGAAATCAATTGATATTACCTGTGAAATATGAGTCCCTCCCTACCTATTGTTTCTGCTGAGGGATGATCGGCCACTTTTTTTGAAATTGTGATCAATATGATCGGAATGAATGTAGTGATACAGCCAGCATGAGATACGGCCCGTGGCTCAAAGCATCTCCACTAAAAAGAAGCACACCCATTCGAGATAGTACCTCCCAACCCAGTTCATCAACCTCCCGCAACCTCTTTGCAAAAATATGATTGTCCCAATCCAGCCACCCCCACACAAAAACTACCAACCAAATCCAACCCAATCGACCAACCAACCCCATAATAAACCTTATGCAGAAATCACTAATTTAGACCTCGAAGAACATGAAGCGTCCAGTGATAACCTATCCATGCAATTACCCGTCCATCTTAGTAGCTCCCTTCAATCCTTGTCCCTAGCAAACCCAACCAAACCATCCAAAAATATACTAGCACTACCTCAACCAACTATCTCCCATGCAAACCCAACCCACTAACCCCAGCAACACCATCCCCGTACGCACTACATCTCTCCATAATAACCCACCCACTAACGTAACACAAGCTCTCAATTCAAATACCCAACAAACATTACCCCACAATCCACCCATCTCCCTCTGATACAGAACAATAACACCATCCAAAAATCCCATTACCACAAGATACCACAACACACCCTATAAACATACCCAAGTCGACCCCAACCCCACATCCCTCTTCTAGTCAATCCATAAATTCAGCTAAGTCAAAACCAAGTAGCAAAAAAACCTGGACTCGAACCAAACAACCAAGAAACCCTCTACCCCTAAAATCTCTTCAACCGGTAAACCAAAAAGGAGTAGAGATATGGAGGATGTAAGTACAAATGGTGAAGAAAGTGACAAAGCGAAAAAAATTAAGGAGTTTGGTTTGTTTGATGTCCCATGCAATTTTGTTCTATCGGTGGAGGTTGCGGAGAAGCAACCCCGCCGGTCACAATGAGTCTCCTCAGTTGGAACTGTTGAGGGCTTGGGAACCCAGCGACAGTTCAAGCGCTTAAATATATTATCAAATCTAAAGATCCCAGTTTTATGTTCCTGATGGAAACGAAACTTTGTACTAATGAATACGACGGGCGTCATAAATAATTTAGGTTTTGAAGGAAAGCACGTGGTTGATTGCGATATGGGATCGAGTGGACGACGAGGAGGCTTGTGTGCACTTTGGAAGAATGAGGATGATTTTAGGGTGGCTTCGATTCAAAAATCATATTGATGGCTACTTCATTGAACATGATAAAGAGTGGCGAATGATGAGATTATACGAATGGCCAGAGAACGTTAACAAAAAATATATGTGGGACTTGCTGAAAAATTTGGTGCTAAATTGCTCTGACCCATGGATTTTTTTGGAGACTTTAATGAAATATTATATAACTATGAGAAGATAGTGGGCGCCCAAAGGAGGATCGAGAAATTGGCGGAGTTTCATGAGGCCTTGAATTCGGCAAATCTAGAGGACCTGAGATATAAAGGTTTCACGTTTACTTGGACGAATGGGCAACAAGGTAACCAAAATATTCAAGAGAGGCTTCATAGGCACTTGGGGAATCATCAATGGATTTCCATGCACCGGGTTATGTAGTCGACCACTTGCCACATATTAATTCGGACACCTTTGTCCAGGATTCAATAACTTGGAGGCAAAGAAAGGAGTGCGGCCGTGGAAAAAAAAGAAAGAGACGTCGGATTTATTGCTTTGAAACAATGTGGCTTTTAGATTAATCTTGCACGAATGTTGTTTGCAACACATGGGAAGCGGCGAACAGTCTGGGCAATTCAAAAATACTCCAAAATAAAATCATGGCTTGTGGAGAAAATTTGAAAAGCTGGGAAAGTACCCATTTTGGCAACATAAATGAGCAGATACGGGAGTGTGAGGATACCCTACGAAAAGGGCAGAATGATTATTCGTCCGTAGAGAATTTGAATAGGCGTAGAGAGACGGAGGAGAAGTTGGAGGACTTGCATAAAAAAATGAAGCAATGTGGCACCAACGGGCTAGAACGTATTGGATCAAAGATGGAGATAGAAATATGGCCTTCTTCCATCATACCGCATCAGGCCGCCAACAGAGGAACCGAATTGAACGAATCAAAAATATGAGCGAAAACTGGGTAGAGAAAGAAGCTCATATTGAAGGGGCATTTTATTATTATTACAAAGATTTGTTCTCGGCGGAACCCTCCTTGGGCATGGACCGAGCCATTGATGTTGTTGAGGCTAAAACAATAGATGAAATGAACGATATACTACACCGGCCTTTCACCAAATAGGATGTGGAGAGAGCTCTATCGCAAATGCACCCGACAAAAGCACCTGGACCTGACGGTACACCCGCTATCGTTTATCAAAAATTATGGTCCATTGTTCATTCTGATGTCCTTAATGTTATTCTTGATGTTCTAAATGGTAATGTTGATCCCCAGTGCCTAAATCACACATACATTGCTCTCTTTCCTAAAAAGAAAAAAGCAGAGAGAGTGCAAGATTTTCGCCCCATAAGCCTTTGCAACGTGATTTTTAAACTGATTACAAAAAACATTGCAAATAGGCTTAAGCTCATTCGCCCAAATTTAATCCACCAAACCCAATCTACTTTTGTGCCGGGTCGCCTGATCACTGATAACGCCCTTCTCGCTTTTGAGATTTTTTACAAAATTAAACATAGCTAGGCCAAGAAAAAAGGTTCGTTTGCCTTCAAACTGGACATGAGTAAAGCTTATGACCCGGTTGAATGGCAATTTCTTAGTAATGTCATGAAAAAAATTGGTTTATGCAATTCTTTTGTTGATCTCATTATGAAGTGTGTGTCTACGGTTTCGTTATCTATTTTGATTAATGGGCAGCCCGATAACGCTCTTATCCCCACCCGTGGTCTCCAACAAAGTGACCCACTTCCCCCTATCTGTTTTTATTTTGTGCAGAAGCTTTTTCTTCGTTGATCAGAAAAGCAGAAGCTAGCGGCAACCTACACATGATTCAAATTTGTACGAGAGCCCTGAAGATATCTCATATCTTCTTTGCAAATGATAGTATTATATTTGGTCGAGCTAATGACCGTGAGATAGAAGAAGTTGTACAAATTATCAAATCTTATGAGCGGGCCTCGGGACAACGAATAAACCTTGAAAAATCAGAAATCTCTTTCAGCCGTGGGGTGGAAACAGATAGACGGGTGGCGATGGCAGATAGAATGGGAGTGCAGCTTGTGGATAAACATGCAATTTATCTGGGAATACCAACGGTCATGGGTCGATCGAAGAAAGATGTTTTTAAAGCAATTGTTGACAGGGTTCGGAAAAAATTAAAAAACTGGAAGGGTAAGCTCTTATCGAGTGCTGGAAAAACAATTCTCATAAAGACCGTTGCCCAGGCTATCCCGACATACATTATGAGCTGCTTTCGGCTCCCTAATGAGATATGCAGCCAAATAAACTCGATCACTAGCAACTTTTGGTGGGGGCAAAGGCAAGATGAAAGGAGAATACATTAGTGTTCGTAAAGTAAATTATGCGCATCGAAGAAGGATGGGGGGCTTGGTCTCCGTGACTTGGAGTGCTTTAATGGTGCTATGTTGGCTAAACAAAGCTGGAGACTAATTCAGGATTCAAATTCTCTTCTGGCTCTCACCCTAAAAGCTAAGTATTTCCCTCGTAATGATTTTTTGGAAGCAACAGTGGGTTATAATCCATATTTCACTTGGAGAAGTACTGTTGCGGGAAGAAATGCTATTATTAAGGGATTGCGTTGGAATATAGGTATGGGAGATAAGGTTAGAGTTTGGAAAGATCCATGGACAGCTGGCTCTCCAAACTTCTGGGTTCAATCCTCTCCCAAAGGGTGGCCCCCGGATCTTATGGTGCGAGATCTTATTCATGATACATCCCCTCGTTGGAGACTCGAGCTGATTCACGAAATTTTTTCTGAACAAGAAGCAAGCTTCATCAAATCTATACCTCTTAGCGCTAATCCCAGGCCGAATCGAGTAATGTGGCATCATACTAAAGATGGGGTCTATAGTGTGAAATCTGGCTACAAGATTGCTGAGGGACTGAAAGATTGTGCTCAAAGTGTGGCGTCGAGTTCGGGTACAAATCTGAAAATCTGGAGATGGCTATGGAAACTTCGGATCCCGCACAAGATTCAGATTTTTCTTTGGAAACTCCTACAGGGAATTCTGCCAACGAAGATAGCACTGCAGAGAAGAGGAGTAGACATTGAGCCTTATTGCAGCAGGTGTGGCCTTGAGGTCGAAACATTGGAGCATGCGATACGCGATCGTCCGTGGGGGGAGATTTTTGGCGGTTTCCCACTCCGCATCAATCTAGGTAACAAGTCAAACAGTGAGCTAAGCTAATCAATGGATTGAAGAGTTTATGGAACATGGAGATTCGTGAGAGTCATAACATTTTTGTGATGTTATTACGGATGACTTGCACACGCGAAACATGAAAACATTTAAACATAAAGACTTAGATTTCTTATGGTGCTTCAGTGCAACCCAGAAGCGACTCCAAGAACACTCAGAGGCACTCGAACGGGGAATCTTCCGACAGACTTCTCGCACAACGGAAGATGGAGTAAATCAGAGGAATCTTGGACAAAAATCAATACCGATGCCTCTATAATGAGGGGACAAGGAACATGTTTGGGAGCAATAATTAGAAATCATGAAGATAAACGACTAAACAATGTGACTAAGTTCCTCTCACAGGAGATCGAGGTGGATGTTGCGGAAGCTCTTGCATGTAAGGAAGGTCTTCTCCTAGCTCATTCAATGGGAATTGAGAAGATTATACTTGAAATGGACAGTGTCATTATTTTCAACAAGATGAGGTCAACCAAGCTAGACTTTTCCTACCTGGGACGCATTGTGGAAGAAATCAAGATTTTATCATCTTCTTTTTCGAGTTTCATTCCTAGTTGTGTTAGACGTTTGGCTAATTTGGTGGCTCACCACCTTGCCCGTTTTACTTTCTCGTTTATTGATCAAGGGTTGGAGAATAGCTCTGTCCCTGAACATGTATCAGACATTATTGCTTTGGAGGCTTCCTCCTGATTTATATGAATGCATGTTCCTCTAAAAAAAATATTACGTTGGCTGAAAAACATTAGTCAAGCAATACTTTACCTTTGTAAAATGGAATATGATTACAATTAATTTCTCAAAGAAAACAAAAGTTTACATATTCATCAATGGGGAAGAGTCTAACAGTAATAATGTTTATTTAATAATCCACTTAAAATTCTCAAAGAATTTGATGATCGACTTTGACATAAATCTAATTTGTCTTCTAATAATAAGTCGATCTCACACCATTTTTCCTCCTACGTTTTTCATTGTTTTTTTAAAAATTCAAATAAATTTCATTCATTTATAGAAAAAACTTACAACTGATTACAACATGAAATGAAAACAATTGCAAGCCCTACAAATCATAAATTTGTACTGAGATCTAACGATCCGTAGATGCGAGAACTTCGCAATGAAGGCGCCAATAAAACATGTACCAAAGAACTTGATCTCGCTTTTCTCGCATATCGTCAGTCATGGCTCATCCGAATCTTCTCCGAACATAATCCCACAAATGAGACAAACTTATTTTTGAAAAAAGAAAAAAACCACCTATTGGGGACAAATTTATTGAAACTAAAAACATTAAAAATTATTCTCTATAGGAGGATTGAGAAAGAAAAAGAGGAAGAAGTTGAAAGAGTAAAACCGGCTAGGTTTTTTTTTTTTTTTTTCCCAAATATATTCTATACAACGATAGTATCTAAACTTTTGTGCATATATATTGCAGTTTTTCTTGATTTACTCGTTAAAGGAAATCATATAATCTCACAATGTACGTAAGTAAAAATTTCGATATTGGCTGTATTTTACGCGCACCAATAAAACAAAACCTCATGGTCGTTTCCAAGGATAGATCCTCCATTGCTAGATTAAATTTTTTTTGTAGATATTTATTATGAAAGCAAGTACTTGAAATTGCATATATGAACCTACTTGAAGTCAATAGGTTTTTCTTATAGCTGTTTTTTTTAACCATAAAAATGAATTTCATTCATAAAAATAAAAAAAAAAAGCTTAATTACAACATCGAATAACAAATAGTTGCAAGACTTATAGATCAAAAATCTATACATATTTAAAATGAAAATATTTAAATCTAGGCAGATTTAGCTGATCCATAGAATTAGAAAATCGCAATAAGGACGCTGGACATAACACGTACCAATAAATTGATCACGCTTCTGTCAAATAATCGGGTAATGGCTCATGTGAATATTTTGAACAAAAACCACATATAAGAACAAACCAATTTAACTGCAAACAAAAGTCACGCATATGGACAAATTAAAATCACCTATAGGAAGTGGCGGAGGTAGGGGGCCAATGGCGGAGCCAGGACACTTTAGCAGGGCGGGCCGTTTCACTAAAATGGGGTGGGCCGGATAGAAATAATACTAATTGTAACTATTTTTTTTAAACTTCTCACTAATGTTTTTTAAAAAGGATGGGCTAGGGCCCAAGTTGGCCCAAAGACTATCTCCGCCATTGGGGGATCCAACCCGGTCCCCCTCCCCCAATTTTTTATTTTCTTGGGTAAAATTTTTTAGTTTTTTTTGGCGCACCCCCAATTTCGTGTATCGGCCCACCACGTAAAAATTTAAGCACGCCATTGCCTATAATGACAAATTTGTTCATAAAAGGAGATTAAAATTATTGAAAGCGATTATCCTCATCGTCTATCCATAGAAGATGAAGGAAGAAAGGAGGAAGAAGATATCTTATAGCTTATCATTTTAAAAATTTATTTTTAGTATTTTAACAAAATTTTGTAATTTTAAATACATTAATAACAAAATTATCACCGTCGACATCTTAAAGTTTTCATAATCCTAATCATTCCGAATACTACATTTACTTATTTTATAAATAGTAAAATAATGATTGGATATGATTAGTAGTTAGAAATGTGTGAGTGAGTGAATAGTGAATTTTGTGGGAGAATGTGTAATGATGATTAATTTTCTTTTTGTGAAAAATGTATAGATGTGATTGATAAGAGAAAAAATAAGAAAAAGTAAAAGTGAGAGAATAGTATATTTTCTGAAAATTTTCATAAACAATAGCATGTTTGGTCAAAAAAAATTCTCCAGTAGAACGAAAATTGGATCTCTTCCTCATCCAATCGCAGCCTGACATTGTTTGGCTCTCTAGTTTATGAGAAGTTGGCAAATGCCAATCTTATTTAATTTACAGCTCATAAAATATTAATATATGATTATTATTTTTGGTTAAAACTTCTTTTAATTGTCAATGTTAGAATGTTCAATTTGCGTGTTGAAAACTTAATCAACAAGAGTCCACTTTTGGCATTGGACTAATTTAATGCTAGCGTAGTTTTAATTTCATATTTAAGTGTTTGGAGAAAGAAAAAAAGAGGGGGAAAAAAAGACTCTTATTTTTTTGCTCCACGAGGAGTTCACATTATTGCCTAAAATAATAGGGAACTAATAATGGAAAGATAGAAGTAATAATTAAATATTCCAAATATGTCCTATTAATTTTTTAATTCAAAAAAAAAAAAAAATAGGACAGATTTGGAATACCAAACCCAAACGAACGTGCAGGCCGGTCTAGGACTGGAATATTCTCAACGCCCAACAACCAACAATATTACAATCTCATTCTTAGGTTTTTATTCCTATTTTTATATGGTTACCAAAATCTAAAACATCATTTTGTCTTAAAAAATTGCCATGTTTATTCTTTCATTATTATGCAATTTTTTATACAACTATGATTAATTTAATCAAGGATCGTGCTTTGGTCGGCTCGATTATCGATTTATAACAAATGCACATAAATTTATTTATTTCAACTCAAAAAGAAGAAAAAAAATGTATATTGATGCTGCTAAAATCTATAGATCACTCAATGTCAAAGATTCTGAATAATGGTACAACTTCTTCTCCGGAGCTGGTAGTACTTTGAGCTAAGAACTTGTCTGCGACAAGTCAGCAAATTGTTAGACGGGCCCTGAGATTGTCCCAGGGGTCCCTCCGACGCTCAAGTCAGTACGTGAATGAGAGAAAATCTGGAGCAGAAAGCCAACAATTGAGAGTACTGAGTTGTGAATACTTATAAATGGGACGGATGGACCTTTTTATGTCTGGATTGATGAGTCGTATAGGATAAAGTGGGCCAGATAATTATATTTGTGATGTAATAATGATTAATAATATTGAATATTATTAATTTAGAATTAAATATAATGAATACAATAATAAAAATAGGAGATATTGGGGAAAGTAAATTTTATCCCCAACACATATACTGTACATTACTGAAATCAATATCCCAATCTCTAATTCCAGATCTCAAATATATATTTTATCTAAACCTAAAATAATACAAAACATATAGAATAAGTCCCATAAAATCTTTTCACATTTCTCTTATAATACAAAAATTAGTAGATCTCACTTAAGTAGTCTTTATCAACGATTATATTAACGGATATTATTGATATTCAACCCAGGTAACAAATTTGTGAGAAGTAATTGCAATTAATAAACATTTTACACATAAAACATATTAAATAATTTTATTACTCGTTTGAATATATTTAATCAGAATAGATTACATGGGCCAACTAATCATTTCTTAAGATAAAAATATTAACGAAATTGTCATATAAAACTATATTTTGAACCATTCTAATTGAAGAAGGTCCATAATGCCCCAAATAATTTACTAGAAATGGGAAATTCACTAACTGTACAAGCAAATCGAATCCTCTAATTTCAAACTATATCTTATTGATTATCTTTTTTTAAACAAAATATATCTTATTGAAAATTACCAATACACGCTAATTGATTAAGCATATAAAATGATATCATCTATGTAAACTTGATGTGTAATGATTTTATTGAGAAAAAGAGATAAAACACCATTAACAATAGAAGATCGACACTGCCTCAAAATGGCCATTTTAAACATATAAATCGGAACCATCACAAGTTACACGATAATTGAATAATTTTACGAGATTATATAATAAGTTATTTATTTCATGAGATTAATGTAGTTCCACACTGAATTTAACAACTCAATAATTACGGGTCTGTCAACTGTCAAGTGTCTATTGAAATAATTCTTTTTCTTTAAAAAAGAAAACGAACGAAAGAAAGAAACGGGTTTATGGGGGTTTACAATTAACACATTACAGGATTCGACGCGTGTTTGAAGCGCGATTATAGCCAGAATCTTGGGTCTGGGTCCCACCAAGTCACCAACCCAACTTGCGCTCAGCGTATATTCATATTCATGAAAGGGCCTCGCATTTTGGAGGGAAACATTAATCTTGATTCTTTTTCAGTGCTATTGAGGGCCAATTTATTTTTTCCTCATATATTAATACTCTTAGTAGTATATAAGTATATTTTAGTTTAATTTTACTTGTTTCAGAAAATGAATCGAAAGTATAACACATGAATTGCAACATTATCGATAGTTTCTTTTAATTTCCTAGGCTTATTGTTTCATTTGATATTTTAATTTTGTTATACATGCCTGACGTGTACAGACCCAAGTGAACGTATGTGATAATAGGAGCATGTCAACAGGACACTCGTATCTGATCTAACGTGCAAATAGTATCTAGCAAAACCATGACCTGATTATCCCACCCGGCGAAGTAAAGGAAAAGATAATTTCGAGTTCACGACCTGCATGTCTCATCCAAGACATACAGGCAACACTCAAGTCACGAAACTCCGCATGGTATTTCGATTCACAATAAAGATGCCTGGAGCTTAGTCACATTCATCATTCAAGTCGTCACCCTGCTTTAACACCTTTTCCTTAGAACCAGGGGATTAAGTTGGCTATCCTTTAGATGGATAATTATACATATGTCCAATGATACTACTTATATGAGATATCCTTTCCTCATAAATACCTTCATTTATAACTAAAAATTGGTTCACAAAATTTGTATTCAAAGCATTTAATAGAGCATTCATGAACCCAACCCGAAAGAATATATTCTATTTTATTTTCTCCACTCAAATCTCTCACATGTAGGTTGTTAACCCACAACGCCATTTTTTCATTTGACACATGAGATATCGAATCTTGATGACAACAAATTCATTAAATAAAGCTACATATATAATAATTACATCATCTTACATACCGACATTAACCTAATATATTTGAACACGAGAAATTACAATATCTCGTATGATTATATCTCTTACACATGTAATATCTCGTTGTCTAAATCATTATATTTTTTATTTACTTAGATATCTCTATTTTGCCGTAAAGCAAAACCGTCTTGATTGTTGAAAAATGTCCGGTGTTTTATTTCGTAGAATGGATTACAAGGAATCGTAACAAACTATTACAAAGAAATCGAAAATTGCGAGAATAGCCGAGGCGAGTAAAAACTCTATCCGCAAGATAAACACGCCCCGTATAAGTCTTTGTGAACTTTAATGCACGTGTTATCCCCAAAGATATGTGACTTCGTCCTTGTAATAGCAAAGATCGCAAATTACAAGGCACCTTTCGAATCCGAAATGTGCAAAACCGAGTACACTATGCAAGTACAAGAAAGAAAACGAGTATGAAAGTGTGTAACGAACAACAACAATGCTCCTATTTATAGGACTTCCAACCAGTCTTGGGGTCTCTTTTCTGCGCAGGCGTAACTCAGGATAACGGGTCAGTAACCTCCAGGTAGTGGGCACTCCTTCATTGACCACTATCTTTTGTAACTTCCAAGTAGCTGGGTGAGTGGTGTTGTTCCATTATAAAGGCTTCGGTTTCACTTTTAAGTTGCAACTTTATTTGTTTTTGTTCTCCAAAAATAAAAAACAAATGTTTTTCGTGTAAAACTAGGCCCAGTTCGGTCGGGACACGGACACGGGCACAGCACGACGGCACGGGCTCGGGCTCGGCCCGCCCCGGGCCGGGCCGGCGCGCGTGTGGCCTTGCCCACCACACCTCACATGTGTATAGTTATTTCATTTTGCACACTTTTATACACCCACTTACTTATATATTGAATAAAATAAATATTTTATTCCCATGTGGGATGGTGTCTTTTCACCTTCCCATCATCCATTATCCCATTTCAAAGTGACTATCTTGTGGATTTTATTTCTCACTCACCACTAAATGGTTTTGAGAAGTTAAATATACCACACTCATCTACTCGAAACGTAGAATTTTATTTTAATATTTAATTCCTCCAAAATTAAATAATTAGTCACTAAAAAAATTGGTCAAAGTTAGGTATCAACTATTACTTCTCAAACCAATTTCCAACAATCCCCCACATGAGTGGAAATCAAATGCACATGAAAATGCGGGACTCTTGTACTCGTTTAATTGAAACCATATTGTATCGGGACAAGTAGTTTGCGACTTTGAACCTTCCTTTGTAAATATCATCGGATATCGGCGACTCTTTGGACGCAACGCTTGAACTATTCCTCCTTCGTGTACACCTAGTCAATGACATTTACACAATATGACTTCTGTCACATTCCGTTCTTGATTTTGTGTCCTTTTTGCCATGGACAACATCTTTGGATTCATAAGTGTTACATTGAAGCGGCCCTCACTTCTCACTTATATAGGTGATCTCTCTTGACCGAGTCAATTTATCATTAAAAGTCCTTATGACTTAACCTTACCACAACCAACAAGTTTATTGTACTTGTTTTGCCTTATAGGGATGGGTTAAGCGATTTACAAGTGCTTACGAACTTTTAAAGCTTAGTTTTCCCATTGAACCAAGTTCTTGGGATCTCCGGTCACCAAGGTTGGGTTACCACTTTAATCATTCTTTAAATTGTGGATTTTAATCCCAATCCCTCTAGCAATTTACTCAATTGATCTCTGTTAAGCCCTTTCGTGAGCGGATCCGCTATGTTATCCTTTGACTTTACATAATCAATTGATATAACACCATTAGAGATCAATTGTCTTACGGTATTATGTCTACGACGGATGTGTCTAGACTTACCATTATACATATTACTTTGTGTTCTCCCTATAGTAGCTTGACTATCACGGTGAATCATCATAGAAGGCATCGACTTTTCCAGCATGGAATATCTTCTAAGAAATTACGAAGCCACTCGAACTTCTTCCCACTTTATCAAAAGCTATAAACTCGATTCCATGGTGGATCTAGCTATACAAGTCTTGCTTAGTGGATTTCCATGATATCGCCCCTCCTCCAATAGTAAATATATATCCACTAGTGGAGTAGAGTCCTTTGAATCGAAATCCAGCTAGCATCACTATACCCTTCAAGTACTAGAGAGGGTATTTCGAGTAGTGTATTCCATAACTCGGGGTGTATTTTAGATATCTTAGTACCTAGTTAGTGCTTTCCAATGCTCTTGGCTTGGATTGCTTGTATACCTACTCAACTTGTTTGAGGATAGGCAAGACGGGCGTGTACAGTTTGTAATGTACATCAAACTTCCTGTCACCTTCGAGTATTCCAACCGAGCTCTTTTGGTTGACTTTATTTACTACCGATTTATGCTCAAATCAATGGGCGTTTTGCATGGTGGACCATCAAAAGCATTGAACTTCTTGAGCACTTTCTCCATATAGTGGGATTGTGTCAAGCTAATTCCTTCAGATATTTTGCCAATTTTGATTCCGAGAATCATATCAGTAATTCCCATGTCTTTCATGTCAAAATTTCTTTTTAACATTTTCTTAGTGTCCATGATTATATCATGACTACTACCCATTATTAACATATCGTCTACGTATAGACAAACTATGACAAATGCATTTGACATGCCTTTAACATAAACACATTTGTCACATTCGTTGATTTTAAAGCCATTTGACAACATCGTTGTGTCAAATTTAAGATGCCACTTTGTTTTGGAGCTTGTTTAAGTCCATACAACGATCTTATCAATTTGCACACCTTTTTCTCTTGACCAGTGCTACAAATCCTTCAGCTGTTCCATATATATTTCTTCTTCCAATTCACCATTTAAAAACGCAGTTTTTACATCCATTTGGTGAATCTCGAGATTGTGCAAAGCAAAGAATCGCAATAAACACTCGAATGGATGCAATTCTTGTTACATGTGAATATGTATCAAAGAAATCACTTCCTTCTTTTTGTTTGAAGCCTTTAGCCACTAACCTGGCTTTATATTTATCAATAGTTCCATCAGCCTTATATTTCTTTTTTAATATCCATTTACACCCTAAAGGTTTACTACTGCAGGAGATCAACCAACTCAGGTATGATTTTGTAAAATGGATTCTATTTCACTATTGATGGCTTCTTTCCGTAGCGGAGCATCCGACTAGACAAGAGCCTCTTTAACAAGATTGGCTCACCGTCCCCAATAAGTAAGTGACAAAATCAGACCAAATGATGTAGCGTTTTAGTCCTTTTACTTCGTCTTGGTTCTTCATTCTCTTGTGAAGAACTACTTACTTTCTCATAAGTTCTTTTGTTAGAACTTATTCCAACCCTTTCTTTACAAGGATATACATTTTCAAGAAATATTGCATTTCTTGATTCAATTATGGTACCTTACCGAGAAATTTGGATTTTTCGACTTGTGTACCAAGAACCGATATGCACTACTGTTGTATGCATATCCTATAAAAATACAATCAACCGTCTTAGGGCCAATTTTGACTTGTTTAGGTTCAGGTATTGCTACCTTAGCCAAACACCCCCACACTTTAAGGTATTTATAAGATGGCTTATGATTTTTTCACAATTCATAAGGTGTCTTATTTTTCCCTTTAAGTGGGATTTTATTTAAAATGTGGTTTCTTTGTCAAAACAAACCTTCCCCACATGTTCTCGAGGTAGTCCAGAACTAATCAACATGGCATTCATCATTTCTTTTAAAGTTCGATTTTTACGTTCAGCAATGCCATTAGATTGTGGTGAATATGGTGCAGTAGTTTGATGAATTATTCCCCACTGGTTACATAATTCTTCAAAAGGTGCAACATATTCTCCACCTCTATCACTCCGAATTATTTTAATCCGGCTCCCAAGTTGATTTTCAACCTCATTTTTATAATTTTTGAAAGCTTCCAACGCTTCATCTTTGCTTCTTAATAAATATAAGTAGCAAAATCTTGTGCAATCATCAATAAAAGTGATGAAGTATTTTTTACCACCTCTAGTTTGCACAAATTTCAGATCACATATATCAGTATGTATCAATTCTAGAGGTATTGTATTTCTTTCCACGAATGAAAAGGTAACTTAGCCATTTTAGCTTCAATACAGATTTCACATCTCTTTTGAGAATCAATTTTTGAAGTTGGAAGTAATTCCAAGTTCATTAATCTTTTTATAGCATTTAGATTAACATGCCCTAATCTAACATGCCACAAATCAGAATACTCAAGCATATAAACAGAAGTAGGCTCAATTTTATTTTGTTTGAATCGGTTATACGCGAATGTCATTACATTCATTTTGAACAGTCCATTATACAGATAACCTTTTCCTAGGAACTGTCCAAACTTAGTTAAAATAAACTTTTCAGACTCAAACATAAGTCTAAAACCATGGTTTACAAGAAGAGATCCTGACACTAGATTCTTAGGATTGGGACATGAAGAACATCCTTGAGGAAGCGGCTCTTTTCAGTGAGCTTGAACTACGTTGCCAAAACCGCAACATCGGAAGAGGAAGAATTACCCATATTAAGTTTTCTACTGTACAAGGGGTGTAGGTATAGAACGCATCCTTGTCGAAAGGACATGCCGAGTGGCCCCGTGTCAATATACCACTCCCTTGGATTATCCACAAGGTTTGCCTCAAAAACCACCGCAGATAGATCCATATCAGTCGCTCTTGGATCATACCATCATGTGCTCAACCACATTAGCATTATTTGTCTATATTTTGGTTTTTAGGAAGCCGAAGCGGTCCTTAGCCATGTGGTTGGGCTTTCCACAATTGTGACAATTTCCTGTAAACGGCTTTTTGTTTACAGGCTTCTTTCCCTTGTAGTTGTTGTTGTTATTGTCACGTTTCCTTTTGCTGCTGTTACTAGAACTGCCATGTTCTAGCAAATTCGCCTTTGCATCAACAACACCCTTTTCAAACCTTGAATCTAATTTGCGATTACCTTCCTCAATTCGTAAACGCATAATTAGATCTTCAAGATTTATTTCTTTTCGCTTGTGCTTCAAATAATTTTTGAAGTCTTTCCATCCAGGTGGCAACTTTTCAATCATGCACGCCACTTGGAAAGCTTCATCCAATTGCATTCCTTCTGCACGAATATCGTGCATAATTAACTGCAATTCTTGAGCTTGATCCATGACAGTTCTAGAATCCACCATTTTGAAATCTAGAAACCTGCCAACCACGAACTTCTTGGAACCAGCGTCCTCAGTTCGGTACTTCTTTTCCAAAGAATCCCAGAGCTCTTTGGAAGATTTCACTTCACTATACACATTGTATAGCGAGTCAGACAGTCCATTTAGGACGTAGTTGCGGCACAGGAAGTCACCCTGGCCCCAAGCATCAAAGGCAGCACGTTTTTCATTGTTGGTTTCATTTTCTTCCACCACTGGTGGATCCTCCTTCAGGAACTTAGCGAGGCTCAGCGTAGTCAGATAAAACAGCATCTTGGATTGCCATCTTTTGAAATCGGCACTTAAAATTTTTCCGCTTCTCGCCAGACGGAGAGCAAAAAGAGGAACATTCACCCTTGAAGTAGACGCCATCGTTTACGTAAAAACAAAAATTGTTTATCTTGCGTTGTTGAAAAATGTCCGGTGTTTTATTTTACGTAAATGGATTACAAGGAACTGTAACAAACTATTACAAAGAAATCGAAAATTGCAGAATAGCTGAGGCGAGTAAAAACTCTATCCGCAAGATAAACACGTCCCGTATAAGTGCTGACGGAACAGACGTGTTATCCCCAAAGATACAACAGCTTCGTCCTTGTAATAGCAGCACTGCAAATTACAAGGCACCTTTCGAACTGAAATGTGCAAAACTGAGTACACTATGCAAGTACAAGAAAGAAAATGAGTATGAAAGTGTGTAATCTGAACAACAACAATGCTCCTATTTATAGGACTTCCAACCAGGTCTTGGGGTCTCTTTACTGCAGGGCAGTAACTCCAGGATAATGGGCTGTAACCTCCAGGTAGTGGGCACTCCTTCAATGACCACTATGCTGTAACTTCCAAGTAGTGGGCTGAGTGGTGTTGTTCCATTATAAAAGCTGCAGTTTCAGCTTTTAAGTTGCAACTTTATTTGTTTTTATTCTCCAAAAAATAAAAACAAATGTTTTTCGTGTGTAAAACTAGGCCCGATTCGGTCGGGACACGGACACGGGCACGGCACGGACACGGACACGGACACGGACACGACACGGGCACTTGCGCGCGCGTGTGGCCTTGCCCACCACACCTCACATGTGTATAGTTATTTCATCTTGCACACTCTTATACACCCACTTACTTATATATTGAATAAAATTAATATTTTATTCCCATGTGGGATGGTGTCTTTTCACCTTCCCATCATCCATTATCCCATTTCAAAGTGACTATCTTGTGGATTTTATTTCTCACTCACCCCTAAATGGTTTTGAGAAGTTAAATATACCACACTCATCTACTCGAAACGTAGAATTTTATTTTAATATTTAATTCCTCCAAAATTAAATAATTAGTCACTAAAAAAATTGGTCAAAGTTAGGTATCAACCATTACTTCTCAAACCAATTTCCAACATTGACCTCGAGAGGACAAGATCAACCTATGAGGAAAATGATGAAAAGAGTTTTTGCCGTATATTCAAGGAAAATGTTTTCTACATTGCCAAATATACAAATAGATTTTTTATTTTCTTTGACATTCTTTTCATTAATAACTTTTTTCATCTAATTTCACAAAATTGATGCCTATCGATTTTAATTGCTACAATCTCTACAAATAATTCTTGAATTTTTTACTTCATTCATTAGTATTGGATACAAATGATATTTTAATGGCAGGATAGTAGAAAAAACAAATATCTTACATTTTTGTTTTCTATGATTTTGGCCAACTCTTCTTGTCAACCTCTTTTCCTCTTTTGCAAAACAACTAAATATATGGTACATTTCTTCTGTATTTATGATGTATATTTGCACTAGTAGGGATTCCCTGAAGAAATTGTGTTTAACAGGAGAATTGCCTCTTTTTTCTTTCTATTATTACATAAATATTGTAAAGAGTTTGTGGTTGTGATTGATAGAAAAAAGGAAATGCCAAAAATGCAAAAGTGATATTTGTATTTTTCTTAATGAAACAAAGATAGAGGTATAATAGGTACTCTTTATACGGAAGAAGCAATATGATTGGCCCAAGGGGAATATGGTTGTTACATAATTCTAGCTAAGATGATGCCACTTGTCACAAGATCCTTTTCTCCACTTGGATAATAACGCTTACCCCGTTTTGATCTACATGCCAAGGGAATCTTAGAAATGATTCCCTATTTTGATCATTTGATCATCATATGGTCATCCTGTATCCATGATGTTGATGCACTTCTTTTCTCTAACATGCCCCCTCAAGTCGAGCGAGGTTCTTGGCCAGACTGTGAGCTTGTGTTGTAAACCGAGTGAAAAATTAATGATTTAAAGATTTGGTGAGAACATCGGCTATTTGATCACAGATGGAACAAAGTGAACTTGGATAATTCTTTTAGCAATTAAATCCCTGGTAAAGTGTATATCCAGTTCGACATGTTTGTTTTAGCATGAAGGATAGGATTAGAGGCTAAAGCAATAGTGCTTTGATGATCAACCCAAATGGTGGGAACACGAGGGACTGAAACTTTCAATTCTGTGAGAAGAGATTGAACCCAAACCATTTCGGCCGCAACATGAGCAAGACTCCGGTATTCGGCTTTGGTGCTTGATCTCGAAACTGATGATTGTTTCTTGGAATACCATGATACTATATTATTTCCCAAGAATACACAAAATCCTGAAATCGACTTTCTATCATCCAGATCACCCTCCCCCCCAATCTGAATCTGAGAATCCGACTAAATTAAGATGCCCAGACTTCTGAAAATGAATACCAGAATTCAGAGTGCCAGCCAAAAATCGAAGAATTCGTTTCACCACTTTCCAATGAGTATCCAACGGACAATGCATAAATTGACAGACTTTATTAATGCTATATGCAATGTCTGGCCTTGTTAATGTAACATACTGCAGAGCACCAATAATGCTTCGATAAAAGGAGGCATCCACTATGGGCATACCATCATGCTTGGATAATTTGGAGGAAGAAATCATAGGTGTAGACAGGCACTTAGCTTCAGACATAGAGGCGCGAGCAAGAATGTCTTTGATATATTTTTCTTGACAAAGATGGATACCAGTGGCAGTATAAGAAACTTCAATACCAAGAAAGTGATGTAGGATGCCCAAATCCTTGAAAGAAAAGGTTTTGTTCAAGTGAGAAATTAACTGACCAATAGCATGAGTATCACACCCAGTGATTAATATATCATCAACGTATACTAAAATCCAAACACACCCTGACTTGGTATGTCGAATGAAGAGGGAATTATCAGCACGAGAACAGGAAAAACCACAACCAGTTAGAACCTGTTTGAGCTTGCCAGACCAGGCTCGTGGATTTAGGGCCATAAATGGCTTTAATGAGCTTGCAAACTTTCATAGATGTAGAGGTGGATTGTTCAAAACCCGGAGGCTGTGCCATAAAAACTTCCTTGTCCAAATCACCATTAAGAAAAGTGTTATTCACATCCAACTGTCGAATATTCCAACCAAAATGCACAGCAAGAGAAAGAACAATTCGAATTGTTGTAGCCTTCACAACAGGGCTAAATATTTCATCAAAATCGAACCCCGGTTCTTGATCATAACCTTTGGCTACTAATCGGGCTTTATACCTTGCAATACTACCATCGGCTCGCCTTTTTAATTTGAAGACCCATTTGCAACTAATTAATTTCTTCCCGGGAGGTAAATCATGAGAGCCAATGTGTGATCCTCGCATGAGAGCCCCGGTATTCATCTTCCATGGCATGTTTCGAATGATGTTACAAGGCTTCAACATATGAGGAAGACTAAGAGGTATCAATGTATGAGCGATTAACACTTTAGGCTTAAAGACACTGCGCTTTGAATGAGTAATCATGGGATGAAAACATGCACCAGGGCAAATAACATCGTAGTATTGTCGGGAATAGGAGGTACATTACTCAAAAGTGGTAACTCAACGGTTAGAGGATGTGGAAATCTAGTGCTCGCCAAAAATATTTTTGGTTCATACAATCGCAAGTGTACAAAGTGTAGTTTATAGAATAATGGCAAGCAAGGTCGTATTCCTCGGGGATTAAATCTCGAAACACTTAGGCTATATAACATCGTGTTCCAATTTTATTGAAGCGCGAATATCAAGTATTTTATTCTAACTAAAATTAAAAAATAATAATTTAAAATTAAATAAATTTGTGAACCCCACAAGTATTTTCAACATCTTCAGGAGCAACCTTAGGCACATAATCTCAACATGCTTCTTCAATATTAAATGCGAATAAAGTTTTAAAACCAATTCATGCAATTCTATGGGTTCAAATTTCTAAATTCATTTACTCTCCTGGTCGGGTGGTGCGTAAACAGTTGATTAATGATGACTCAAAAACTACCTTTAAAACCGTAGGCAAGTGCACCTATCGTTTTATAGTATAGATTATTGAGTACCAAGTGTCATTCCCACGAGGATTGTAAGTACTAATAATTACCGTCTTTTTGTTATTTAATCTAACAATTTTTGAGTTTTTGTTTGATGAAAAAGGAAAACAAATTATAAATTGTAAAAATGAAGGAAGATTTGTAAAATAAGAAATTAAGAGATAGAAATGTGTTTGAATGTAAATCCCTCTAGAATGTTTTTGTGATTTGACAAGTTAAAAATACAACCGTAAGCCCTTAAGCAAAAACCAACCTCTTTTAATAAAATCTCATGTCTTGTGGACCGTAGAAATTCCCAATTTAAGTAAAACCCTTCCTCAAGGCGAAAAACTTCTAATCTCAAGTTGATTAATTGAAATCTCTTTCTAGTTAAAACCCCAAGACAAAGATTATAACGATTTGTGAATTCCCATATTAGGTTTGACCCTAATCCGGAAGATTTATGTCGCCCTATATCTAGGATTGCATGCAACTCTTTTCACTTATATATGTTCTATTTCACCATGAATCTCGATTTCCGGATGAAAAATAAACTTCAAATCAATATTGCGCATATATCAATTCGAATGAACGAAGCATAATATAAGTGAATCACACAAAATATGAAAATTTTATTAAAAACATACACACCTTAATCACAAATCCATTCTAGAGTTCATTACATTCAAACACTAGGAGTTTAGCTACACATGATTTTGACCAAAGAATAAATTACACAAGAAGATTTAAGTATTGTAGACATGGTGTACTTATCTTTCTCAAAATCTCAATTGACTTCTTTCTTGATTGATGATGTTGCTCCAAGCCTTCTTCTCCAATATTGCCCCAAGCTTTCTCCTCCAAGACCCCTTGATCCCAATTCTACTTAATGAAATGAATACAATGAATATTTTCTGAGTATCTAATGAATGAATCTCCCAATTTCAACCCTTGGCTTTTATAGGCAACCAATACATTGATAGTACTCTCTTTTATTAAACAATCACCCCATTTTCCTTGTTGGTTGGTGAATTCTTGTATTCAAGTGATGAAGGAGGGGACATGGAGACATGTTTCAGCAAAATAGGGTGTTAAAAGTGTACAAAAGTGGCCAAAATGGGTTGGTTGGTGAGTTTTCCCCAAATTCCGCAAAGAAAAGTTGCAAAAAGAGGTCCCGGACACGCCCGTGTCGCCCGACACGGCCGGGCCGTGCTGTTTTATCACACAGGGACTCAGCCTGACATGGCCGTGCTTCCCAACACGGCCAGGCCGTGTTCCTGGACACGGCCGTGTTGGGGAACACGGCCAGGCCGTGTTGGAGGCTGTTTTGTGCAAAAATTTCGAGTTTTTGGCTCCCGGCGGAACACGGCCGTGTTGCCCGACACCCCCTGCCCGTGTTGGACCAAAAAGGCCCCGAAATGACGCGTTTGGCTTGGAATTTCGAGCGTTTTTGCATCCTTAAACTCCCCGGTATGTTTTGACATGAATCCATGGTCCGAAATTCACCAAAATTCACCAAAATTAGCCTCGGAGTAATATGAACTATGTACAATCAAAAATTTACAAAACTAACAATAAAATAACTCGAATTCTACTCAAATATACACATAAAACATGCATAAAAGACCCTTATCAAACCACCTCCAACTTTGAACTTTGCTTGTCCTCAAGCAAAACATTATATCAAAGAGAGGGATTCAATAAATCACAACATACAAAGATGATTTTTTTTTTTCAACATATTGAACATAAGCGAGTCAAGTTCTTGGCTTTCTCAACCTGAATTAACCATTAAGTAAAAACATAGTTTTGTAAAGCGATCATTGTCAAGAAAGATGTAATATCGGCAGGCATTATTCAGACTTGAAATCATCACTCCACAAATACTGATAGTTATGAACAACTTCAATTCAATAACGCCATGAAAATACAAGAATTCAATAGATCATTGTAGTTAGCCTACTAGTCATATAACCAAGCTTCTTGAACTTTATTGGAATGAGAAGTCAAGGAGTATTCATTCTCCTTTTTTTCGTTCTCTTTTTTTTTTTTTTTTGGGACCTTTCGAGACATGCTTCCACTAGGTTTATATTTTGAATTTCTGTTCAAACACTCCTAGGGTGGTTTCCCATACTCATATTCGTGTCGCCGTTTTACGTAAAAGACAAACATGGGGCTCATGAATGCTCCTAGTTACTAAGCAACAACAAATAGAGGAGTATAATCTCGATTGGTCCGTTTTTTTTTTTTTTTTTTCATTATTCGCAAGCTTGGTTTAACAACTCGTTAACCACTACTAAATCACGAGTTCTCAGACGTTCATAGCGCTAGGTATCGTCGTATATGCCTTAACACATCAAGTATTTATGGTGTTAGAAATCTCATCAAAATTTTGCCTGCATCCACGTCAATCTATCCTAGACAATCAATTGCTTCACATTGAAAACACAAATTAACAAGTTAATGTAGGTATAATTGGGCTAAGTTATTGACTAGCAAACATTCAATTTGGTAAAAAAAAAAAAAAATCACATCTCTCACAAACAAGCATACAAGCATTCCGAAAATGTTATTGTACCCACCTCCAACTTTATGATTCACATTGTCCTCAATGTGAAAGAAAGAAAAAATGGACAAACACACACAACACACTCAAAAAAAAAAAAAAAAGCAAAGAAACTAGAATGATATAAAAGAAGTGGAAAAAGAAAAATACGACCTTACTACAATAGTGGAATCGGTGTTGAGTGACCATTGGGTTGTTTTGCACGGGACCTTCAACGACATCTTCATACCTAATTAAAGTTAAGCAACACACAACTCGAATACCGTGAAATCTCAAATATTCCCAATTAGGACAACCAAGAAGATGTTCAAGTTTTTTTTTTTTTTTTTGAAAATGACTCTAAGGACTTGTGATTATTTTGAAAGAAAATAAAATAAAAAAATAAAAATAAATGAAAACAATTGCACACAAACATCGGGTTGCCTCCCGGGTAGCGCTTCTTTAAAGTCGTATATATTTGGACTAACTCACCTAAATGTGAAGATTAGTCGGGTGGAGCTTCAAACTTATGAAAATCCCTTTGGTGTTTAGGAGAACTACCCCCAACCTCAAGCTTCAAAATGTGCATTTCGACCTTTTCGGTCCCTTTTTGGGCATAAGCTTCCAACATGGACTTTGAACAACACTTTTCCAAGAGTTTCTCATCATGCAAAGGAATTGAATCGACAAAAGAACAAGTAGTATCCTTATCAATATCAACATGAATTTTAAAAATTACTTGTTCATCCCCTACTCTCAAAGTTAATTTTCCTCATGCACATCAATGATAGATTTCGCCGTAGCCAAGAAAGGACGCCCAAGAATTAGAGGAACATTAATATCATCATGCATGTCAAGAATAACAAAATCAATGGGAACATGAATTTATCAATCTTGACTAACACATCATTAATAATACCTCTAGGATGTTTAATCGATTTATCGGCTAATCGAATGTCCATCCTAATAGGTTTAGGTTCACCTAATCCCGCATGCTTGAATGTTTCATAAGACATCACGTTGATACTAGCTCCCAAGTCGGCTAGTGCCCTATCAACAGGTAAACCATCAATTGTGCAAGGGATAATAAAACTTCCGGATCATTAAATTTTTGTGGTAGTTCATTGGAAGGACATTTATCATTCAATTGCACATTTGATAATTTGTTGAGCTTATTTTCACTAGGAATGATGTCATTAAGATCCCTAACATGCTTTGAAGGAGGGTCAACAAATGGAATATTGGCATGTAATTGTTTGAAAGAATCAAGTACTTACCAAATTTGTCCTCCCTTCTATCTTCTTGATTAGACTCGGTAAAGGACTTGGGTTTGTATTCGCAACCTCCTTTTTCATGAGATTTTCTTTGGGCATGTCATCCTCCACGTATTTCTTCATGGCGGCATTGGCATAATCATGCTCATGTGGAAAATCGATGGTGATTGCCTTTACGTGCTCCCAGCAGGTTTGGCTCGGTATTACCCGCAAACTACCTTGTGGCCTTCGGAAATCATCTTCGTAACGGCCTATTTGGTTTTCAGTTATGGATAGATGCCTCTTGATTTCTCAAGGATGTTTCCACCGCTGGAATCGGGTATCTGTTGATTGCACAAACTTTGTTATAAGATCTTCCAAGTTAGGCTTACCTTGATTTGGCTGAAATCCCGGAGACGTGTGTAGATCGGGATTGGGATTAGGTCGTGGTTGGCCTTGATTTCCCAACCAAAATTAGGATGTTGTCGCCACCCAGGATTATATGTGTTCTTTGTAAGGATTACTTGGGTAATTTCGCCTTGATTCCCAACGTAATTAGCATGTTCAGCGTGAGGAATTGTATGTGGACAATCCCGATGATTATGCGATCCTCCGCAAGTTTCACAAGATAAAACATGCGGTGGTGGTGGTTTAGGAATTGCCAAATCATCAATCTTTTGGGTTAACGCTTCGAATTTTGTGCGGAGCGTAACTACCACATCCGCATTATACACACCAATAGACTGTTAGTTTTACCTCGTATGGATTGCCATTAGTAGCCGTTCATGGCCATTCCTCGATCAAATCTGAGCGGCTTAGGCGTTTTGTTATTAAGAGTTCCCCTGCCGTGATCGATCATTTGCCTTGTTGCGAAAGTAGCCCATTATAAAATGTTTGGACTTGCATCCAAATAGGTAGGCCATGGTGTGGGCACTTTCGCAATAATTCCTTAAATCTCTCCCAAGTATCGTATAAAGTTTCATCGCCTGCTTGAGTACATGAAGATATTTCGTTCTTTAATCTTGCGGTCTTTGCTTAGGGGAAATACTTCAAAAGAAATTTTTCTCGCCATAATATTCCATGTTGTAATCGTTCCTTTTGGCAAAGTATTTAACCACTTTGTTTTGCTCGTCCCCCGAAGAGAGAATGGGAATAAGCGTGGCGGATGGCATCATCGGAGACCCCGTTGATTTTGAAAGTGTCGCAAATTTCAAGAAAATTCGCGATGTGATTATTGGGATCTTCATCTGGTAGACCGTCAAATTGGACAAGCTGTTGCACCATTTGAATAACGTTGGGTTTAATTTCAAAATTGTTGGCGGCAACAGCGGGCCTTACAATGCTTGAAGTCGTGCCATCCATGGATGGCTTGGCGTAATCGTACATAGTTCTTTGTTCATCCGCCATGGCAAAATCTTTGATTTCGTCTATATCCTCCTCGTAGTCTGTATTAATGCTTTCCTCCGTGTTACTCTTTGGCGATTTCGCACTTCCCCGCCTCGACGACGAGTAGGCATGCACTGCGATAAATAAAGAGGATAAGTATAAACCAAGACTTACAAAGATAGATAAAAAGAAAGATAATGGTAAAAAAGAATGATTAAATTAACAAAAATAAAGCGTTCTTAATATTACAATCCCCGGCAACGGCGCCAAAAACTTGATGGCTCAAAAGCTACCTTTAAAACCGTAGGCAAGTGCACCTATCGTTTTATAGTATAGATTATTGAGTACCGAGTGTCATTCCCACGAGGATTGTAAGTACTAATAATTATCGTCTTTTTGTTATTTAATCTAACAATTTTCAGAGTTTTTGTTTGATGAAAAAGGAAAACAAATTATAAATTGTAAAAATGAGGGAAGATTTGTAAAATAAGAAATCAAGAGATAGAAATGTGTTTGAATGTAAATCCCTCTAGAATGTTTTTGTGATTTGACAAGTTAAAAATACAACCGTAAGCCCTTAAGCAAAAACCAACCTCTTTTAATAAAATCTCATGTCTTGTGGACCGTAGAAATTCCCAATTTAAGTTAAACCCTTCCTCAAGGCGAAAAACTTCTAATCTCAAGTTGATTAATGAAATCTCTTTCTAGTTAAAACCCCAAGACAAAGATTATAACGATTTGTGAATTCCCATATTAGGTTTGACCCTAATCCGGAAGATTTATGTCGCCCCTATATCTAGGATTGCATGCAACTCTTTTCACTTATATAGGTTCTATTTCACCATGAATCTCTCGATTTCCGGATGAAAAATAAACTTCAAATCAATATTGCGCATATATCAATTCGAATGAACGAAGCATAATATAAGTGAATCACACAAAATATGAAGATTTTATTAAAAACATACACACCTTAATCACAAATCCATTCTAGAGTTCATTACATTCAAACACTAGGAGTTTAGCTACACATGATTTTGACCAAAGAATAAATTACACAAGAAGATTTAAGTATTGTAGACATGGTGTACTTATCTTTCTCAAAATCTCAATTGACTTCTTTCTTGATTGATGATGTTGCTCCAAGCCTTCTTCTCCAATATTGCCCCAAGCTTTCTCCTCCAAGACCCCTTGATCCCAATTCTACTTAATGAAATGAATACAATGAATATTTTCCGAGTATCTAATGAATGAATCTCCCAATTTCAACCCCTTGGCTTTTATAGGCAACCAATACATTGATAGTACTCTCTTTTATTAAACAATCACCCCCATTTTCCTTGTTGGTAGGTGAATTCTTGTATTCAAGTGATGAGGAGGAGGGACATGGAGACATGTTTCAAACAAAATAGGGTGTTAAAAGTGTACAAAAGTGGCCAAAATGGGTTGGTTGGTGAGTTTTCCCCAAATTCCGTAAAGAAAAGTTGCAAAAAGAGGTCCGGACACGCCGTGTCGCCCGACACGGCCGGGCCGTGCTATTTTATCACACAGGACTCGGCCGACATGGTCGTGCTTCCTAACACGGCCAGGCCGTGTTCTGGACACGGCCGTGTTGGGGAACACGGCCAGGCCGTGTTGGAGGCTGTTTTGTGCAAAAATTTCGAGTTTTTGGCTCCCGTGAACACGGCCGTGTTGCCCGACACCCCGCCCGTGTTGGACCAAAAGGCCCGAAATGACGCGTTTGGCTTGGAATTTCGAGCGTTTTGCATCCTTAAACTCCCGGTATGTTTTGACATGAATCCATGGTCCGAAATTCACCAAAATTAGCCCGAATGGTCAATCTACATCAATAAAATCACCTCGGAGTAATATGAACTATGTACAATCAAAAATTTACAAAACTAACAATAAAATAACTCGAATTCTACTCAAATATACACATAAAACATGCATAAAAAGACCTTATCAATTAATAACAATTGTAGTCCGGTCGAACGTTACAATTCTTATTAACTCCAAAAATATTTGTGAATTGAATGACTCCCCACAAACACGCATGTCACACATGTTTCATGTCCAATTCGATTTACGTCTTTGTTAGAGCTCATCGTCGAAATTTTGCAATAACAAATATGACATGCAATTTATTGATCGAGAAAAAGTAATTATAAATAAGCACTCGAATTCATAAAATAGAACACATGAAGCAATTAAGAAAATAAGTAATCATATTTAATACAAATTTACGATTTCGATTATGCCCCTAAGATCCGAAAAATATGCCTAACATTGATTACAAACTCATAGACAAATTTGAATCAATATTATGACATCATATAAGCACTGAGACAAGAGTTCTTAGATATAGAAAGAAAACCCCTTCTTATCGGGATGGATTCCCTTCCAAGCCCTCGAAGCTCTTGTGCTCCTAGATGCGAAAGCCTTGTGGTGTTCTTCGCCACCTAGCCTTTGCTCCGAGAAACTCTTCGATTTCTTCATTCCTATGTTATTTGATGTGTTTTCTTTGTAGAGAGTGATGTATTTTCGTGCAAGACTTGGTCCCCTTTTATAGATGCTTGGAGAGTTCACTTGTAGAGTTGGAACAGGAAGCAAACTCTGAAAAATGCACTGAAACAGATTCCTGCACGGCCAAACCATGTGGGACCACACGGGCGTGGCTTTAGGCTCAGCCCTCCGTCCCTCTATTTTCTTCCCTTCTTCACACAATGTGTGATTTTCACACCACCATTCACACGGCCGTGTGAGGCTACATGGTCCGATCGTGTGACTTGCTTTTGTTCCTTTTTTTCGTTGTTTTGATCTTCTCTTTGCATTCGGCAATCTTATATGGGCATCCCAATTGACATTTCTTCATTTTAAGCTCTGTTTCATGCAAGAATTACAAGAATAGCCCTTTAAGGAAACTAAGTAAAAACACACTGAATATACGTGCAAATGCATCAAATATATATCATTTTAAACCTCAAATACACGTATATTTTATACTCATCAAATATCCCCAAACTTAAAGTATTGCTCGTCCTCAAGCAAATTAGAAAAAATAATATAAGGGGTAAACGAAAGAACACGCAAGAACACTATAAACATTAAATGGCATTAGACTTCATACTTAACGAAACCATGTAATTCATCATCAAGAAGTCATTATTCATAAGCTCGGCATAATCAATACTCTATCGGGTACTTGACATCACGACTCACAAGTAAATCGTGTATCACTCTACTCTCAGAATTATATGGCAAGTGTTTATGCTCAAATTCAATTCAGTGAATGTAAAACTACCATAGGCATGCAAATCGTCTAACATCTCTACCACTTTTGTGTGCACAATCTAAGAATCAAAAAGGATTTTTATTAGGTTGTAATGTAGGCTCTTTGGTAAGGGTCGGGAATTTGGATTAAGTGACTTGACTTGAGAAAATAGAATTTAAGCATTCAGACTTTCTATTCACCAACCCAATTTCAACAGAATATCAGTTTTCTTTTTTAACTCAATTCCCCCCTTATTTCTCCTTTCTTTTCATTCTTAGGCCTTTTTGCCTTCTTTTATTTTTCTTTAGCCTCAAGCTCTCATTTGTTTTTAGAATTTTCAGAATTTTCTTTTGTTTTGCTCGATTTTCTCTATGTAATTTTTTCCGGAGATATTTTCTTTTTCGAGCTTCAAGTATTTACACAGTATATCTTTGCTCATCCCTCTTTCTTTTGCCAACTTCCTCTTTTTTTTTCCATAAATTTTCACCACATCTCCCCCAAACATATTCATTTTTTATAAGTTCAAGAATTTGTAGGGATAAAAACATGTAAATTTTAAAGATCAATGTGGCTTAGAATAAAAGTTTAGGCTCAAAATTGGCTAACTAGGGAATTATGAGTTCATAGGTGGGCTTTTTAGGCTAAGTAGGCTAAACAAAGATGGCCTTAGATCATTTTCAAAAATTGCACACACACATGGCTTCAATGAAGATACCAGAGCAAGTTCTAGAGTTCTATCATCATGAATGACACACTCAAGAAAAATTAAGTCTGCATAATGCAAAGCAGTTTAAGGCACAAAAGCTCACAGGCTTATTTTTCGCAACATGCTCAAATACCCAATTTTCTTAACACATGCCAAGCAAATAAATAACTTTTCTCCCAAGAATTTATCACATTATTCCCCCAAGTATATTATCCCATGCCATAAAATATTTATAGTAAAATCATAGGGAGTTGGACATAAAAACTGGATGAAAACCACACACAAAAGCAATTAAACATGCTAAAGCAGTAAACGTGCTAAAACAGAAATAACTAAAAATCGAAAAATTAAAACAAAAAATTGAAAATTTTTTTTTCGGAAATTAAAATGCAAGTGCTTCTACATGTAGTCCTAAATGAAATACAAAATGCAACAGTACTAGATTACGCATGCTTGACAACTCCCCCAAACTTAAAATATGTTTCATCCCGAACATATGAGGAAATTATGAAAAGAAAAGAGGAATGCGTAATAAGTACGTACAAAGATCACTGAGGTGGTGGAGGCGGATAGTAGTGGCCTTATGAGATGTGCCACTTTGGTCCATACAAGACATCATCTTGTACATCATTCTTCTTTGTTGGGTGATGGCATCAAAACGCTTATAAGTACTCCGGATGATACTCATCGGCGTTGGTCAATCGGCGATATGTGTCATCTACCAATTTTTCCACATCGTTTATACCCTTTCGAGCCTCTCACTCATAGTCAATGGAGTAACGGTCGGTTACTCCCTTGGCGAGAGGTTCCCTGCATCTCCTCATTTGCTCATCCCCGCTCCTCTTGGGGCAAAGAACTCCTTCTACCCCCACATCTCTAAGTAGCCGCCTACCCCTATTTCTGGTTGAAGTTGCCTCGGGGTTTGGAAGCCTAACTGTTGTTCTATCTGCTTGAATGAGCCAGTAATCCCGCCCATCGAATTTTATCATTTTCATCGCAGTTAGAACATTTAAATCAATCAACTTAGCCTCTGCATACCTCTCCAAATTTATGTTAAAATATTTAGCAATAGGGGTAATCATCCCCTCTATGCAAATTCCACCCCCCTCACTCTTTCGAATCCTATCAAACTGTCGGGCTATCATAGCCCCAGCGTTTGGCACCACTTCAGTCCTCGATGCCATACACCAAATAATAAACAATTCATCAACGCTCAAAGCCCCTTTTACTATCCTCCCTTGCAAAGATGGTTTCAGCCAAGACTCGTTGAACATATTGGAATACTAGGTTGCGAATACTAGACGTCTTAGAAGTGCCCGGCTTATAAATTCGCTTCCCAGTTATCTTTTTCCAAAACCTATCCTTATCGAATTCCTCATGCTCTTCCACCCCATACGCCGGTGTTCTATAAATTTCATTTAAATCCTCAATTGATAGTTCCATTTGCTCATTCCCCAACCGAAATCTAACCCCCATCAAATTTTTTTTTCGCACAACAAGTTCAAAGCTACTTAAAAATTCAAGAGTAATAACAGAGTAAGTAGCCGAATGCCCGTTAAGAAAATCATGTCAATCAATTCTCCCACATAAAGCTCTAAAATCTTCCAATAAACCCAAATTCGTAAGGGTGGGTTCATTAGGATACCTCGTATTAATCCATGGACGAAAGTAGAGTATCATCCATCTAGCTCGGTGGGTTTCGTTTGGCAAATTGATGTTGGAAGCTTCGGGCCCCTTGGGGTCAAAAATCGGTTGAGGCTTGGGTTCGGGCTCTGGGGTCGGCTCTCTCTTTCTTCTCGTATTCCTCCTAGCTCCTCTTTCATCCCTAGAAGCCATGAATTCAAGGTTTCAAGAGTAAAAATCTGAAATTTGGGAATTGTTGAAGTACCCCCAAACTTGGTGTAGAACTTGGAGAAGTGCAGAATTGAAGCTATTTGGTGGTGGGTTCTTGAGAAAGTAAAGGGGTTGTGATTTCGGTTTGAGACTAGAGGTGTATTTGTAGAGATTTGGAGAGTGGTTTGAGTATTTGAGCAGAGAATTATCATGGGCTTGGGTTTGTGTAGGAGAAAGTGTGAGAAAAGTGGGATTTTGGGGTTAAAATAGAGGTAATTTGTAATCTGCCCGATTTTTGTTTTTGGGGCCACACGGCCAAGTTGGTGTCTTTATTGCGTCTGTTTGCCATCCTTTGACCACACAATCGTGTGATGGTCACACGGCCCGCCATGTGGTGCTTTGGCAATTTGCCCTCTCGCACGGCCACGTCGTTTGATGCCACACGCCCGTGTTGAGTTGGTTCCGTACTTTTTTCTTTTTTTTTTTACTGGGAGTTTGTCGTGACGCCTCCTACACAACAACTCAAGAAAACTAAACAAAACTAAAAATTAAGTTAATAAATAGAAATTCCAACTAAACTCAAAATTAAAATTGACGACGATAAAAATGTACGGAAAATGGGTTGCCTCCCCATACGCTAAGTTTAATGTCTTCAGTCAGACTTCGGATTTCTAATCATTATTGCTAAACTATGCCATTTGAAACATGTGGACCCTCAATGCCATCCATCAGACGAATGGCATTGCACTGCTCCCATGGATTCAGCTCGGTATCGCTTGGGAATTTGCCTTTCTGGTGCTAGACTCCCACAGCGGTTGCGATCTGGGCTACTTGTGTTTCCAGAGATTTCAGTCTTGCTTTTATGTTTGTGTTTAGCTGATTGATATGTTCTTCTATTCTGTCTATCTTGGCTTCATCTTTATTCGTCTCGCCCTTGTTTCTCGATAACGAGGATAGCATCTCTTCAACAGATGCTTTCTTTTCATTGGGCTCCGCTCGCCTTGATTACCCACGTTATATCCCGCCGGTGGCTGCAAAATATTTTTATTGTAAGCATAAGAGAAACTTTCATGGTTTTGCAACCCTGGATGATAGTAGTTGGGTATCCGATTATTTCAGAACTATTGTTGAAGTTTCTTTGTTGGCCTACAAAGATTGCTTCCTCTTCAACAACAAATAGGATCTCTTGGAGTCACTTGTCGCATTGCTTCCATTTCATATTCAAAGACGGATACATTGCCTGTGAGCATGGTGACTTTCTTATCCGAACTTCTACCACTCGTCGAACAGTCGACCTTCCGGATGGCCATTGGTAACTGTTGTTCGCCATCTCCTCTAATAATTATAGTGCCTCCTCAGGATATTTCCCTAGTAGTGCACCTCCGGATGCAAAGATATATAATTGTTCTTGTGTTGCCACTCAAACCATTATGAAAGTATTGAACCTATTGGTAATCGGGATATCCGTGTTGGGGACACTTCCTTAGCAATTCTCTCGAATCTATCACATGCTTCATATAGCGACTCAAAGATCTAATTGCCTAAACCGGGCGATATCATTTCAATTGCGTCTTCTGGGGGAAAGTATTTGGCTAGAAACCATCGACTTAGTTCTCGCTTAATTTGCGGTGGCGGTGTTAAAGAGCATAACCATCCCTTAGCCTTTATCGCGTAGAGAGAATGAAAAAAGCAAAGATCGAATGATATCCTCATAAACACCATTCATCTTAACAATATCATAAATTTCTAAAAAGTGTGCGGATGCACGTTTGGATCCTCAACGGCTCTACCCCAAATGGTTTTGTGACACCATCGGATCAATGCCGGTTTTAGTTCAAAATTATGCATTGATCGCCAGACGGGCCACACCCCCATAAGTTTGGCTTACCTGGCCGGCCGAAGTAGTCCCTAACGCGCCCTTCTCGCGGGCCTTTCCATAATTTTGTCTCGACGCGGCCCTCGATGGGCGCTCCTCATTGTTTCTATTTTCCACCGCATTCGATTAGTCCCATCCGCCATTGCTTTGGCTCTTTTCCTTAGTTGCTTGTCTTTTCTATTTCCAAATCAATGGGAATTGCTAGGTTGATCGGGAACGCGTGATCGTGCACTATCCGCACTAAACAAAAACAATGTTAAAATCGAACCAAAAGAAAAACAAAAAAAAACATCGAAAAAGAAATAGAAAAAAAATATTTACAAAAAATGCTTCAATTAAGATTGAACTACTCACTACTATATCTAAGTAGAATCTAATCAATCCCCGGCAACGGCGCCAAAAACTTGTTCGCTAAAAATATTTTTAGTTCATACAACTGCAAGTTTACGGTGTAGTTTATAAAATAATGGCAAATAAGGTCGTATTCCTCAGGGATAGAATCTCGAAACACTTAGGCTATAATAACATCGTATTCCAATTTTATTGAAGCGACTGAATATCAAATATTTTATTTTAACTAAAATCCAAAAATAAAAAAATAAATAAAATAAATTTGTGTACCCCACAAGTATTTTTAACATCTTTAGGAGCAACCTTAGGCACATAATCTCAACATGCTTCTTCAATATTAAATGCGAATAAAGTTTTAAAAACCAATTCATGCAATTCTATGGGTTCAAATTCCTAAATTCATTTACTCCCCTAGTCAGGTGGTGCGTAAACAGATGATTAATAACAATTGTAGTCTGGTCAGAATGTTACAATTTTTATTAACTCCAAAAAGATTTGTAAATTGAATGACTCCCCACAAACACGCCTGTCACACATGTTTCATGTCTGAATTCGATTTTCGTCTTTGTTAGAACTCATTGTCTGAAATTTTGCAATAAAAAATATGACATGCAATTTATTGATCAGATAAAAAAACAATTATAAATAAGCACACTTGAATTCATAAAATAGAACGCGTGAAGCAATTAAGAAAACAAGTAATCATATTTAATACATATCCACAGTTTCGATTATGCCCCTAAGATCCGAAAAATATGCCAAACATTGATTACAAACACATAGACAACTCTGAATCAATATTATGACATCATATAAGCACAGACAAGAGTCCTTAGACATAGAAAGAAAACCCCTTCTTGTCAGGATGGGTTATCCTTCCAAGCCCTCGAAGCTCTTGTGCTCCCTAGATGCGAAAGCATTGTGGTGTTCTTCACGACCTAGCATTTTGCTCTCAGAAATTCTTCGATTTCTTCGTTCCTGTGTTATTTGATGTGTTTTCTTTGTAGACAGTGATATATTTTCGTGCAAGACTTCGTCCCTGTTCGCATATTTTTATAGCTTCACCGCAAGTGTACGGATCAGTTTATAGAATAGGGTTTGCAGGGTCGAATCCACAGGGATTAATAAATTAATGTACTAAGTATTGGATTATAATAGTCCTATTTTTATCTAAACTATCGAAATTTGAAGGTTTGGTTTTATTACTACTAAAGCAGAAATTAATCCTAAAATAACAAAGCAAAGAGCGATTAAAAGATCAAGTATGGATGGATGGATTTCTGGGTTATGGTTTCAATTAATATCCCACTTTTATGCTGAGGTTAAGCAAACCAAGGTTAAACGTATTCTTCTCTATGGATCAATCACCAAAGTAATTTACCCCTCTCTCGAGATGTATGTAAAAGCGTTGATTGAAATATCTATGTTAGCATCTCTACTCAACATGAGATATCCAACTCCCAAAAGTTCAAAAGATTAAAAGATCTCACAAATATTCACAGACTTCTCAATCATGCAATCTATTTGTGTCAAGTACTCAAGATCTAGTATTGAAACTCATCGGTTAGAATTATGAATCAATACATCAAACAAGTTTAGATCAAGGGCCTTTTGATAAAACAAGAATTAAAGCAAAGTACTTGAATAGAAGAAGAAAGCATTAACTTCAATTATCCTTAATCATCACATAAAAGTGTTTATTAATCTATTCCCAAACCGGGAATCACAAGATGTTTAGCCGACATTGAAGATAAACAATTCATAGACAAATTATTCATAATCAAAATCTAACTAATTGAAATAACGATACGATGGAATGAGTGACTCGGGGATGACGACGATCTCTCGATCTATCTTCAATCCTCGAAGGTGTGGTTGCGGTCTTGATCAATCTCTCGAAGTATCCGGTGGGAAACTCGCTATTTTCTCTGGTTTCTAGGGTAAAAATCAGCGTGTCCTTGTTTGTGGCCACCGGGTCTATTTGTACTTCATTTGGGTCGAAACCTAGTTGAAAACGAGACAAACTCTGTTTTTCCTCAGAGGAGCACGGGCCGTGCCAAATGGCACGCCTTGACCCGTCCGGGTGTGCCGCAGAACTTGCTCAAACCGGCCCGAAGGAGCACGGGTCGTGCTCATACGCACGACCAGCCCGTGCTCCACCAAAACGTCCGAATTTGCTTACGGGGTCTTCATAAGAGTTGTAGCTCTCTCTCTTAGCCTTCCGTATCCACTTGAATCAGCTCAATATCAATTTTGTAGAGATAGTTATGGCCAAAATACTAAACCCGCCGATCGGGAAATTCCAGACGCGTTTGGACGTTCCTCGAGATAAATCCCCTCGTTGTTTGATTATCCATGCTAACTAGGAAAATCAAATATCATAAGGTAGGCAAAAAGGCTTGAAAGGCTTAACATAAATGGCCTAAAATCATTTTCATGAATGCATACAACATGTGACCTTGACGGAGATACCGTGAGCAAATTCTAGAATTCAAATCAACATGAATGACACACTCAATCTCAACAAGATCGCATAAGATGAAAGCGAGTAAAGGCTCAAAAGCTCACAGGCTTGTACATGCATAATTCAAAGTATATTCACCATGATCCCAATAATCACATGCTCCATATTAATTATTCTCAACCCGGTCAACTCACACTCAACATCCAATTCAAAACAACACAAACCGATCCGCAAATGCTCCCAAGATCAAGATCACAATCAACACAACAAACACACAATAGCGGCCAACTCACTCCTAACAACTAGGAAAGCGATAAACGTGCTAAAGCGATAAACGTGCTAAAATCATAAAAATTTCAAACATCTAATGCAATGCAACCTATATGCTCTAAATGCAACTAAATGAAGCAAACGCCACACCCATCAAAAAAATACCACCGCTCCCCCAAACTTGAATGAAATTATAGCGCATAGAAGAGAAGGTAGAATTTCAAAGAAAAGTATGGATAGGACTGGATTTCTTTGTAGGGGTGGCGAGGAAAAGTGGCCCGGGAGATATGCCACATTTGTATCCGATGCATCGTCCGCAATATCTCCAACTCCATTGCCGCTTGGGGTTTTGTGAAGAAAAGTGACCCCATGTGCGTCTTATCTTGCAGTAGCCCACGCACGGTCGTCGTGCGCTTAGCGCACGGCCGCCGTCTTTGGTCGGGTTTAACATTTCTTTTTTTTTTTTTCGATTTTTTTCGAATTTTTTTTTTTGAATTTATTTTTCGATTTTTTTTTTTTTTTTTTGAAGAACAAGGAAAATCCTAACCTATGGAAAAAAATAAATCCTATCTTGAAAAAGGAAAACAAACCAAGAAAACATGGGAAGTAATAAAAAAAGAAACCGTTGGGTTGCCTCCCAACAAGCGCTTCATTTAACGCCAGAGCTTGACGCCTGTAACTCTCATGGATTTGTGCCTCCTTTGAATGCATATATTAGATGCTTTGGGTCATGGTCAAGTGTCGAATTTCCATTGTTTGCACCTAATATTGCATACTTTGGATTTCCAAGTAAGGATTTGAGTCCTGGTGTTGGAACTTTTTATTTGAGTTACGCGCGCATGGTGTCCGTGTGCGCACGCATAGTCTGTGCTTGTCTCATTCTGGAATAATTTTCTTATGGAATCTCTGACTTTGCCGGGCGTACACGCACGATTCATGTGTTCCTTGTCCTGTTTTGCTCCTTTTTGGTACCCACACGGGGTGAAAGTGCATAGACACACGATCCGTGTTTGGTCTCAATTTTCTTGCTTTTCCAGGATCTTCGGCTCCTCATGTTTGGTACCACTCCTTAGATGAATGGCACTATTTTGTTCCTTTGAGTTGACTTGATGAGTACTCGGAAAGCGGCCCTTTTGATTTTGTCCACCAATGATCGTAGCTAATTGGCTAATCCTGGGTTTCAAGATTTTTCATTTGTGTGCCCAATTGTGTGACATAGTTTTCGATTTTATCCACTTAGCCTCATGTGTATGGAATGGTTCCTTGTTTCATTCATAAATGCGGTGAGGACGTCCTCCATAGATAGCCTTGCCTCCCAGGATAATAGTACGTAGGGTAGGATTATTCCAGTAATTGTAGAGATTCCGATTATTGAAATAATTGGCTTCCCGCATCGAGCGGGTGTTAAGTGCACTACCTAAACTAACTCAAAGAAACAAATCAAATATCACAGAGTAGAATTAAACAATAAATAAAAAGAAAAAGAAAAAAATGTCTAGATTAAGAATAGTTCTATTTATCGCAATATTAGTACTAAAAATTTAATTAATCCCCGGCAACGGCGCCAAAAACTTGTTCGCCTATTTTTATAGCTTCACCGCAAGTGTACGGATCAGTTTATAGAATAGGGTTTGCAAGGTCGAATCCACAGGGATTAATAAATTAATGTACTAAGTATTGGATTATAATAGTCCTATTTTTATCTAAACTATCGAAATTTGAAGGTTTGGTTTTATTACTACTAAAGCAGAAATTAATCCTAAAATAACAAAGCAAAGAGCGATTAAAAGATCAAGTATGGATGGATGGATTTCGGGGTTATGGTTTCAATTAATATCCCACTTTTATGCTCAGGTTAAGCAAACCAAGGTTAAACGTATTCTTCTCTATAGACCAATCACCAAAGTAATTTACCCCCTCTCTCGAGATGTATGTAAAAGCGTTGATTGGAATATCTATGTTAGCATCTCTACTCAACATGAGATATCCAACTCCCAAAAGTTCAAAAGATTAAAAGATCTCACAAATATTCACAGACTTCTCAATCATGCAATCTATTTGTGTCAAGTACTCAAGATCTAGTATTGAAACTCATCGGTTAGAATTATGGATCAATACATCAAACAAGTTTAGATCAAAGGCCTTTTGATTAAATAAGAATTAAAGCAAAGTACTTGAATAGAAGAAGAAAGCATTAAATTCAATTATCCTTAATCATCACATAAATGTGTTTATTAATCTATTCCCAAACCGGGAATCACAAGATGTTTAGCCGACATTGAAGATAAACAATTCATAGACAAATTATTCATAATCAAAATCTAACTAATTGAAATAACGGTACGATGGAATGAATGACTCGGGGATGACGACGATCTCTCGATCTATCTTCAATCCTCGAAGGTGTGGTTGCGGTCTTGATCAATCTCTCGAAGTATCCGGTGGGAAATCGCTATTTTTCCGGTTTCTAGGGTAAAAATCAGCGTGTCCTTGTTTGTGGCCACCCCGGTCTATTTGTACTTCATTTGGGTCGAAACCTAGTTGAAAACGAGACAAACTCTATTTTTCCCAAGCAGAGGAGCACGGGCCGTGCCATATGGCACGCCCCAGCCCGTCTTGGGTGCCGCAGAACTTGCTCAAACCGCTGGGGAGCACGGGTCGTGCTCATACGCACGACCAGCCCGTGCTCCACCCAAACTTCCGGATTTGCTTACGGGGTCTTCATAAGAGTTGTAGCTCTCTCTTAGCCTTCCGTAGCCACTTGAATCAGCTCAATATCAATTTTGTAGAGATAGTTATGGCCAAAATACTAAACCCGCAAAGTCTTTGGATATTCCAGACGCGTTTGGACGTTCGAGATAAATCCCCTCGTTGTTTGATTATCCATGCTTCTTTTGACAAACGAATCATTACTATGACTATAGACTCAATATAATTGGCTTCATAAATGGTGTAATCGCTCGATTCTTGATGCTTCTAGGTCGCAATGCCCGTATTTGTCATAAAATCACTCCAAATATCGTTAAATTCCTACAAAACGAGCAAAGCGTAATACCTTTTCCACAAAACAGGAATATAACCCTATTTACTCATATAATGCATGCATATCAACACATTCTAGCCAAGATTAAGCCCAAAATACATGTCAATCAATTAACTTAAAGCTGGTCAACTCACACTCAACACATTATAAACAAGACAACACAAATGGGGTAAAGAAGAGCAACTCAAGAACACCGCATCACAATTCATGTCATCTATCCATAGACATCAAGCATAAACCAACCAAGTTTCAAATAGCTAACACGGAGCACAAGTCTATTAAAATCATGGTAAAACACTTCAAATCATGCCTCTCATGGATAAAGTGTATACTCTACTCACTAGAATAATAAGGGACGTGTATTCGCTCAAATCATATCAATGTTGAAGAATTACCATATGCTTGCAAATCGTCTCACATCTCCGCCAAACTTGTATGCAATTCACAAATCGAAAGGACTTTGTTTATGGTTGTAATGAAGGCTCTTTGGTTAAGGTAGGGAAATATGGATAAAGTGACTCAACTTAAGCGTATAGATTGGTAAGCACGTCGTTTTTTCTCAAACATTTATTATAATACCAACCAATTATGTACTCCCAATCGTTTTATATCTTATCACCTCTCTATTTCTCCCTTCTTCTTTTTTCATACAAATCATTCTCCTTCGCCTTACATCACAACGTCCAACCCATTTTTCGAACGCCGACTCACTTTTTCGATTTTTTTTTTTTCAAAATTTCTTTCTTGATTTTTTTTTTTTTTTTTTGTGAGTATCCTCCCTTTTTCTCCTTTTATTCTTTTTATTCCCAATCACCCAACATATAAACTATTTTCTAACTTCTCGATACCCCTTCATTCAATCCTTTATTCTATCCATTTTTACTCAATGCTATACGCTCAAGTTTAGGATGCCTCGATATATCAAATTAAGTTATAAGATGCTTGAAATGTGGTTATCAAAAATCGGCAATAGGCTCAAATTGGCTAACTAGGAAAATCAAATATCATAAGGTAGGCAAAAAGGCTTGAAAGTGCTTAACATATATGGCCTAAAATCATTTTCATGAATGCATACAACATGTGACCTTGACGGAGATACGAGAACAAGTTCTAGAATTCAAATCAACATGAATGACACACCCAATCTCAACAAGATCGCATAAGATGAACACAAAGAAAGGCTCAAAAGCTCACAGGCTTGTACATGCATAATTCAAAGTATATTCACCATGATCCCAATAATCACATGCTTCATATTAATTATTCTCTTTTCAACTCACACTCAACATCCAATTCAAAACAACACAAACCGATCCGCAAATGCTCCCAAGATCAAGATCACAATCAACACAATAAACACACAATAGCGGTCAACTCACTTTAACAACTAGGAAAGCGATAAACGTGCTAAAGCGATAAACGTTTGATTTTAAAGCGATAAACGTGCTAAAAACCATAAAAATTTCAAACATCTAATGCAATGCAACCTATATGCTCTAAATGCAACTAAATGAACGCAAACGCCACACCCATCAAAAAATACCACCGCTCCCAAACTTGAATGAAATTATAGCGCATAGAAGAGAAGGTAGAATTTCAAAGAAAAGTGTGGATAGGACTGGATTCTCGTAGGGGTGGCGATGGAAAACTGGCCCCGGGAGATATGCCACATTTGTACACGATGCATAAACAATATCTCCAAGAAAAAAAAAATTGGGGTTTTGTGAAGAAAAGTGACCCCATTTGTGCGTATTTAAAATTTTAATTAACCGACCCACGCAAAACGGGTCGTCGCTTTTATACACCGCATGAAGTGGCCGATCAGTTTATAGAATAGGGTTTGCAAGAACATCACATTCTTTTTTTTTTTTTCCGACTTTTTTTCGATTTTTTTTTTCGATTTCTTTTTTATTTTTTTTTGAATTTTTTTTTTTTTTTTTTTTGAAGAACAAGGAAAAATCCTAACCTAAAAAAAAATAAATCCTATCTTCGAAAAAGGAAAACAAACCAAGAAAACATGGGAAGAAATAAAACAAAGAACCCGTATGGTTGCCTCCCAACAAACGCTTCATTTAACGCAGCTTGACGCAAGGTTAAAATTCTCTCATGGATTTGTGCCTCTTTTGAATGCATATATTAGATGCTTTGGGTCATGGTCAAGTGCCGAATTTGCATTGTTTGCACCTAATATTGCATACTTGGGATTTCCAAGTAAGGATTGGAGTCCTGGTGTTGGAACTTTTTAAGAAACGATCGCATGGTGTCCGTTGCGACGCATCAATCATGCTCGTCTCATTTGTGGAATAATTTTCTTATGGAATCTCGCACGCACGTATTGGCATACACGCACGGTTCGTGTGTTCCTTGTCCAAGTTTTGCTCCTTTTTGGTACCACACACGGGGTGAAAGTGCATAGACACACAGAAAGTGTTTGGTTCGAATTTTCTTGCTTTTAGGATCTTCACATAAATCGTGTTATTAATCATTCCTTAGATGAATGGCACTATTTTGTTCCTTTGAGTTGACTTGAAGATAAAAATTCATAGGCCCTTTTGATTTTGTCCACCAATGATCGTAGCTAATTGGCTAACGGGTTTCAAGATTTTTCATTTGTGTGGGGATGTGTGACATAGTTTTCGATTTTATCCACTTATCCTCAGGTGTATTGAACCGGTTCTTGTTTCATTCATAAATGCGGTGAGGACATGCTCCATAGATAGCCTTTCTAGGGATAATAGTACGTAGGGGTAGGATTATTCCGGTAATTAGAGATTCCGTTATTGAAATAATTTTTTCCCGCATCGAGCGGGTGTTCGTGCACTACCCGAACTAACTCAAAGAAACAAATCAAATACCACAGTGAGTAGAATTAAACAATAAATAAAAAGAAAAAGAAAAAAATGTCTAGATTAAGAATAGTTCTATTTATCGCAATATTAGTACTAAAATTTTAATTAAGAGTTGTAACGGCGCTCAAAAACTTGTTCGCCTATTTTTATAGCTTCACTTGAAAGTGTACGGATCAGTTTATAGAATAGGGTTTGCAAGGTCGAATCCACAGGATTAATAAATTAATGTACTAAGTATTGGATTATAATAGTCCTATTTTTATCTAAACTATCGAAATTTGAAGGTTTGGTTTTATTACTACTAAAGCATAAATTAATCCTAAAATAACAAAGCAAAGAGCGATTAAAAGATCAAGTATGGATGGATGGATTAGGGGTTATGGTTTCAATTAATATCCCACTTTTATGCTCATGTTAAGCAAACCAAGGTTAAACGTAATTCTTTCTATAGACCAATCAAAAAGAATTTACCCTCTCTCGAGATGTATGTAAAAGCGTTGATTGGAATATCTATGTTAGCATCTCTACTCAACATGAGATATCCAACTCCAAAAAAGTTCAAAAGATTAAAAGATCTCACAAATATAAACTGAGACTTCTCAATCATGCAATCTATTTGTGTCAAGTACTCAAGATCTAGTATTGAAACTCATCGGTTAGAATTATGAATCAATACATCAAACAAGTTTAGATCAAAGGCCTTTTGATTAAACAAGAATTAAAGCAAAGTACTTGAATAAAATCAAGTAAAATTAACTTCAATTATCCTTAATCATCACATAAAAGTGTTTATTAATCTATTCCCAAACCAGGGAATCACAAGATGTTTCAAATCATTCAAGATAAACAATTCATAGACAAATTATTCATAATCAAAATCTAACTAATTGAAATAACGATACGATGGAATGAGTGACTGGGATGATGACCATCTCTCGATCTATCTTCAATCCTCGAAGGTGTGGTTGCGGTCTTGATCAATCTCTCGAAGTATAGGTGGAAATCGCTATTTTCTCAAACGGTTTCTAGGGTAAAATCAGCGTGTCCTTGTTTGTGGCCCCCCGGGTCTATTTGTACTTCATTTGGGTCGAAACCTAGTTGAAAACGAGACAAACTCTTTTTTCCCTTACAGGAGCAACCCATTTTTCGTGCCATATGGCACTTTTTTTGACCACTTTTTCGGGTGCAACTTGCTAAAACTTTTTTTTTTGAAGGGAGCACTCGTGCTCATACTCCACGACCAGCCCGTGCTCACCCAAACATCCGAATTTGCTTACGGGGTCTTCATAAGAGTTGTATTCTCTCTCTTAGCCTTCCGTAGCCACTTGAATCAGCTCAATATCAATTTTGTAGAGATAGTTATGGCCAAAATACTAAACCCCGCCAGTTATGGAAATTGAAATTTGGACGTTTCGAGATAAATCTCGTTGTTTGATTATCCATGCTAACTAGGAAAATCAAATATCATAAGGTAGGCAAAAAGGCTTGAAAGGCTTAACATAAATGGCCTAAAATCATTTTCATGAATGCATACAACATGTGACCTTGACGGAGATACGAGCAAGTTCTAGAATTCAAATCAACATGAATGACACACTCAATCTCAACAAGATCGCATAAGATGAACAGTAAAGGCACAAAAGCTCACGAGGCTTGTACATGCATAATTCAAAGTATATTCACCATGATCCCAATAATCACATGCTCCATATTAATTATTCTCAACCCGGTCAACTCACACTCAACATCCAATTCAAAACAACACAAACCGATCCGCAAATGCTCCCAAGATCAAGATCACAATCAACACAACAAACACACAATAGCGGTCAACTCACTCCTAACAACTAGGAAAGCGATAAACGTGCTAAAGCGATAAACGTGCTAAAACCATAAAAAATTTCAAACATCTAATGCAATGCAACCTATATGCTCTAAATGCAACTAAATGAACGCAAACGCCACACCCATCAAAAAAATACCACCTCTCCCCCCAAACTTGAATGAAATTATAGCGCATAGAAGAGAAGGTAGAATTTCAAAGAAAAGTGTGGATAGGACCTGGATTACTGTAGGGGTGGCGACGGAAAGTGGCCCTGGGAGATATGCCACATTTGTATCTGATGCATCGTCTGCAATATCTCCAACTCCCGCTGCTCTTGGGGTTTTGTGAAGAAAAGTGACCCCATGTGCGTCTTAATACTGATTCAGCCGACCCACGCACGGGTCGTGCGCTAGCGCACGGGCTGCCCGTGCTGGGGTCGAACATCAGTTTCTTTTTTTTTTTTTTTTTTTTTTCGATTTTTTTTTCGATTTTTTTTTTGAATTTTTTTTTTGAATTTTTTTTCGATTTTTTTTTTTTGAAAAACAAGGAAAAATCCTAACCTATGGAAAAAAATAAATCCTATCTTCGAAAAGGGAAAACAAACCAAGAAAACATGGGAAGAAATAAAAAAAGCAAACCGTTGGGTTGCCTCCCAACAAACGCTTCATTTAACGTGCAGAGCTTGACGCCGTAACTCTCATGGATTTGTGCCTCTTTTGAATGCATATATTAGCTGCTTTGGGTCATGGTCAAGTGCCAAATTTGCATTGTTTGCACCTAATATTGCATACTTGGGATTTCCAAGTAAGGATTGGAGTCCTGGTGTTGGAACTTTTTTATTTGAGTTACGCGCATGGTGTCCGTGTGCGACGCATAGTCCGTGCTCGTCTCATTCTCGGAATAATTTTCTTATGGAATCTCGCACGCACGCTCGGGCATACACGCACGGTTCGTGTGTTCCTTGTCTGTTTTTGCTCCTTTTTGGTACCACACACGGGGTGAAAGTGCATAGACACACAATCCGTGTTTGGTTCAATTTTCTTGCTTTTCCAGGATCTTGGCTCCTCGTGTTCGGTACCACTCCTTAGATGAATGGCACTATTTTGTTCCTTTGAGTTGACTTGATGAGTACTCAAAAATCGGCCCTTTTGATTTTGTCCACCAATGATCGTAGCTAATTGGCTAATGGGGTTTCAAGATTTTTCATTTGTGTGCCCAATTGTGTGACATAGTTTTCGATTTTATCCAAATTTTATCCTCATGTGTATTGAACCGGTTCCTTGTTTCATTCATAAATGCGGTGAGGACATGCTCCATAGATAGCCTTGCCTCCGGATAATAGACGTAGGGTAGGATTATTCCAAAGAATTGTAGAGATTCCGATTATTGAAATAATTGGCTTCCTACATCGTAGCGGGTGTTCGTGCACTACCCGAACTAACTCAAAGAAACAAATCAAATACCACAGAGTAGAATTAAACAATAAATAAAAAAAAAGAAAAAGAAAAAAATGTCTAGATTAAGAATAGTTCTATTTATCGCAATATTAGTACTAAAATTTTAATTAATCCCACAGAACGGCGCCAAAAACTTGTTCGCCTATTTTTATAGCTTCACCGCAAGTGTACGGATCAGTTTATAGAATAGGGTTTGCAAGGTCGAATCCACAGGGATTAATAAATTAATGTACTAAGTATTGGATTATAATAGTCCTATTTTTATCTAAACTATCGAAATTTGAAGGTTTGGTTTTATTACTACTAAAGCATAAATTAATCCTAAAATAACAAAGCAAAGAGCGATTAAAAGATCAAGTATGGATGGATGGATTCCGGGGTTATGGTTTCAATTAATATCCCACTTTTATGCTCAGGTTAAGCAAACCAAGGTTAAACGTATTCTTCTCTATAGACCAATCACCAAAGTAATTTACCCCCTCTCTCGAGATGTATGTAAAAGCGTTGATTGGAATATCTATGTTAGCATCTCTACTCAACATGAGATATCCAACTCCCAAAAGTTCAAAAGATTAAAAGATCTCACAAATATTCACAGACTTCTCAATCATGCAATCTATTTGTGTCAAGTACTCAAGATCTAGTATTGAAACTCATCGGTTAGAATTATGAATCAATACATCAAACAAGTTTAGATCAAAGGCCTTTTGATTAAACAAGAATTAAAGCAAAGTACTTGAATAGAAGAAGAAAGCATTAACTTCAATTATCCTTAATCATCACATAAAAGTGTTTATTAATCTATTCCCAAAAGGGAATCACAAGATGTTTAGCCAGACATTGAAGATAAACAATTCATAGACAAATTATTCATAATCAAAATCTAACTAATTGAAATAACGATACGATGGAATGAGTGACTCGGGGATGACGACGATCTCTCGATCTATCTTCAATCCTCGAAGGTGTGGTTGCGGTCTTGATCAATCTCTCAAGTATCCGGTGGGAAAGCGCTATTTTTCCGGTTTCTAGGGTAAAAATCAGCGTGTCCTTGTTTGTGGCCACCGGGTCTATTTGTACTTCATTTGGGTCGAAACCTAGTTGAAAACGAGACAAACTCTGTTTTTTTCCTTGAGAGGAGCACGGGCCGTGCCATATGGCACGCCCCCGTCTTGGGTGCCGCAGTAACTTGCTAAAATCGGCTGAAGGAGCACGGGCCGTGCTCATACGCACGACCAGCCCGTGCTCCACCCAAACATCCGAATTTGCTTACGGGGTCTTCATAAGAGTTGTAGCTCTCTCTCTTAGCCTTCCGTAGCCACTTGAATCAGCTCAATATCAATTTTGTAGAGATAGTTATGGCCAAAATACTAAACCCGCCCGGTCTTGGAAATTCCGACGCGTTTGGGCGTTCCTCGAGATAAATCCCCTCGTTGTTTGATTATCCATGCTAACTAGGAAAATCAAATATCATAAGGTAGGCAAAAAGGCTTGAAAGGCTTAACATAAATGGCCTAAAATCATTTTCATGAATGCATACAACATGTGACCTTGACGGAGATACGGAGAGCAAGTTCTAGAATTCAAATCAACATGAATGACACACTCAATCTCAACAAGATCGCATAAGATGAAAGGTAAAAGGCACAAAAGCTCACGAGGCTTGTACATGCATAATTCAAAGTATATTCACCATGATCCCAATAATCACATGCTCCATATTAATTATTCTCAACCCGGTCAACTCACACTCAACATCCAATTCAAAACAACACAAACCGATCCGCAAATGCTCCCAAGATCAAGATCACAATCAACACAACAAACACACAATAGCGGTCAACTCACTCCTAACAACTAGGAAAGCGATAAACGTGCTAAAGCGATAAACGTGCTAAAACCATAAAAAATTTCAAACATCTAATGCAATGCAACCTATATGCTCTAAATGCAACTAAATGAACGCAAACGCCACACCCATCAAAAAAATACCACCTCTCCCCCAAACTTGAATGAAATTATAGCGCATAGAAGAGAAGGTAGAATTTCAAAGAAAAGTGTGGATAGGACCTGGATTACTTGTAGGGGTGGCGACGGAAAATGGCCTCGGAGATATGCCACATTTGTATCGATGATGCATCGCCGCAATATCTCCAACTCCGCCGCTCTTGGGGTTTTGTGAAGAAAAGTGACCCCATGTGCGTCTTATATGATTCGGCCGACCCACGCACGGTCGTGCGCTTAGCTCACGGCTGCCTGCCGTCTTTGGTCGAACATCGTTTCTTTTTTTTCGATTTTTTTCGATTTTTTTCGATTTCTTTTTTGAATTTTTTTTTGAATTTATTTTTCGATTTTTTTTTTTTGAAGAACAAGGAAAAATCCTAACCTATGGAAAAAAATAAATCCTATCTTCGAAAAAGGAAAACAAACCAAGAAAACATGGGAAGTAATAAAACAAAGAAACCGTTGGGTTGTCTCCCAACAAGCGCTTCATTTAACGTCAGAGCTTGACGCCTTTTGTAACTCTCATGGATTTGTGCCTCCTTTGAATGCATATATTAGATGCTTTGGGTCATGGTCAAGTGTCGAATTTGCATTGTTTGCACCTAATATTGCATACTTGGGATTTCCAAGTAAGGATTGGAGTCCTGGTGTTGGAACTTTTTATTTGAGTTACGCGCATGGTGTCCGTGTGCGACGCATAGTCCGTGCTCGTCTCATTCTCGAATAATTTTCTTATGGAATCTCGCACGCCTTTGCTTACGCCGGGCGTACACGCACGGTTCGTGTGTTCCTTGTCCTGTTTTTGCTCCTTTTTGGTACCACACACGGGGTGAAAGTGCATAGACACACACGATCCGTGTTTGGTTCAATTTTCTTGCTTTTCCGGGATCTTCGGCTCCTCGTGTTCTGTACCACTCCTTAGATGAATGGCACTATTTTGTTCCTTTGAGTTGACTTGTAGTACTCAAAAACTAGCCCTTTTGATTTTGTCCACCAATGATCGTAGCTAATTGGCTAAACTGGGTTTCAAGATTTTTCATTTGTGTGCCCAATTGTGTGACATAGTTTTCGATTTTATCCGTTTAGCCTCATGTGTATTGAACCGGTTCCTTGTTTCATTCATAAATGCGGTGAGGACATGCTCCATAGATAGCCTTGCCTCCGGATAATAGTACGTAGGGGTAGGATTATTCCAAAGTAATTGTAGAGATTCCGTTATTGAAATAATTGGCTTCCTACATCGTGAGCGGGTGTTCGTGCACTACCCGAACTAACTCAAAGAAACAAATCAAATACCACAGAATAGAATTAAACAATAAATAAAAAGAAAAAAAAAAAAATGTCTAGATTAAGAATAGTTCTATTTATCGCAATATTAGTACTAAAATTTTAATTAATCCCTGACAAGAACGGCGCCAAAAACTTGTTCGCCTATTTTTATAGCTTCACCGCAAAGTGTACGGATCAGTTTATAGAATAGGGTTTGCAAGGTCGAATCCACGAGGATTAATAAATTAATGTACTAAGTATTGGATTATAATAGTCCTATTTTTATCTAAACTATCGAAATTTGAAGGTTTGGTTTTATTACTACTAAAGCAGAAATTAATCCTAAAATAACAAAGCAAAGAGCGATTAAAAGATCAAGTATGGATGGATGGATTCCGGGGTTATGGTTTCAATTAATATCCCACTTTTATGCTCAGGTTAAGCAAACCAAGGTTAAACGTATTCTTCTCTATAGACCAATCACCAAAGTAATTTACCCCCTCTCTCGAGATGTATGTAAAAGCGTTGATTGGAATATCTATGTTAGCATCTCTACTCAACATGAGATATCCAACTCCCAAAAGTTCAAAAGATTAAAAGATCTCACAAATATTCACACACTTCTCAATCATGCAATCTATTTGTGTCAAGTACTCAAGATCTAGTATTGAAACTCATCGGTTAGAATTATGAATCAATACATCAAACAAGTTTAGATCAAAGGCCTTTTGATTAAACAAGAATTAAAGCAAAGTACTTGAATAGAAGAAGAAAGCATTAACTTCAATTATCCTTAATCATCACATAAAAGTGTTTATTAATCTATTCCCAAACCCGGGAATCACAAGATGTTTAGCCAGACATTGAAGATAAACAATTCATAGACAAATTATTCATAATCAAAATCTAACTAATTGAAATAACGATACGATGGAATGAGTGACTCGGGGATGACGACCATCTCTCGATCTATCTTCAATCCTCGAAGGTGTGGTTGCGGTCTTGATCAATCTCTCGAAGTATCCGGTGGGAAAGCGCTATTTTCTCTCGGTTTCTAGGGTAAAAATCAGCGTGTCCTTGTTTGTGGCCACCCCGGTCTATTTGTACTTCATTTGGGTGAAACCTAGTTGAAAACGAGACAAACTCTATTTTTTCCACAGAGAGGAGCACGGGCCGTGCCATATGGCACGCCTTGCCCGTCTTCGGGTGCCGCAGAACTTGCTAAAATCGGCTGAAGGGAGCACGGGCCGTGCTCATACGCACGACCAGCCCGTGCTCCACCCAAACATCCGAATTTGCTTACGGGGTCTTCATAAGAGTTGTAGCTCTCTCTCTTAGCCTTCCGTAGCCACTTGAATCAGCTCAATATCAATTTTGTAGAGATAGTTATGGCCAAAATACTAAACCCCGCCGAGTCTTTGGAAATTCCAGGACGCGTTTGGACGTTCCTTGAGATAAATCCCCTCGTTGTTTGATTATCCATGCTAACTAGGAAAATCAAATATCATAAGGTAGGCAAAAAGGCTTGAAAGGCTTAACATAAATGGCCTAAAATCATTTTCATGAATGCATACAACATGTGACCTTGACGGAGATACGGAGCAAGTTCTAGAATTCAAATCAACATGAATGACACACTCAATCTCAACAAGATCGCATAAGATGAAAGCAAGTAAAGGCTCAAAAGCTCATGAGGCTTGTACATGCATAATTCAAAGTATATTCACCATGATCCCAATAATCACATGCTCCATATTAATTATTCTCAACCCGGTCAACTCACACTCAACATCCGATTCAAAACAACACAAACCGATCCGCAAATGCTCCCAAGATCAAGATCACAATCAACACAACAAACACACAATAGCGGTCAACTCACTCCTAACAACTAGGAAAGCGATAAACGTCTAAAGCGATAAACGTGCTAAAACCATAAAAAATTCAAACATCTAATGCAATGCAACCTATATGCTCTAAATGCAACTAAATGAACGCAAAACGCCACACCCATCAAAAAAATACCACCGCTCCCCCAAACTTGAATGAAATTATAGCGCATAGAAGAGAAGGTAGAATTTCAAAGAAAAGTGTGGATAGGACTGGATTCTTTGTAGGGGTGGCGACGGAAAGTGGCCCGGGAGATATGCCACATTTGTATCTCGATGCATCGTCTGCGCAATATCTCCAACTCCCGCCGCTCTTGGGGTTTTGTGAAGAAAAGTGACCCCATGTGCGTCTTAATATGATTCGGCCGACCACGCACGGGTCGTGCGCAGCGCACGGTTTTGCCGTCTTTGGTCGGGGTCGAACATTTTTTTTTCGATTTTTTTTTCGATTTTTTCGATTTCTTTTTTCGAATTTTTTTTTTTGAATTTATTTTTCGATTTTTTTTTTTTTGAAGAACAAGGAAAAATCCTAACCTATGGAAAAAATAAATCCTATCTTCGAAAAAGGAAAACAAACCAAGAAAACATGGGAAGTAATAAAAAAGAAACCGTTGGGTTGTCTCCCAACAAGCGCTTCATTTAACGCCTAGAGCTTGACGCTGTAACTCTCATGGATTTGTGCCTCCTTTGAATGCATATATTAGATTCTTTGGGTCATGGTCAAGTGTCGAATTTGCATTGTTTGCGCCTAATATTGCATACTTGGGATTTCCAAGTAAGGATTGAGTCCTGGTGTTGGAACTTTTTATTTGAGTTACGCGCATGGTGTCCGTGTGCGCACGCATAGTCTGTGCTCATCTAATTCGGAATAATTTTCTTATGGAATCTCGACGCGCTACCCGGCGTACACGCACGGTTCGTGTGTTCCTTGTCCTGTTTTTGCTCCTTTTTGGTACCACACACGGGGTGAAAGTGCATAGACACACAGTCCGTGTTTGGTTCTGAATTTTCTTGCTTTTCCAGGATCTCCGGCTCCTCGTGTTCGGTACCACTCCTTAGATGAATGGCACTATTTTGTTCCTTTGAGTTGACTTCAGTAGTACTCGGAAACTGGCCCTTTTGATTTTGTCCACCAATGATCGTAGCTAATTGGCTAATCTGGGTTTCAAGATTTTTCATTTGTGTGCCCAATTGTGTGACATAGTTTTCGATTTTATCCAGTTTAGCCTCATGTGTATTGAACCGGTTCCTTGTTTCATTCATAAATGCGGTGAGGACGTCCTCCATAGATAGCCTTGCCTCCGGATAATAGTACGTAGGGGTAGGATTATTCCAGTAATTGTAGAGATTCCAGTTATTGAAATAATTGGCTTCCTCCATCAGAGCGGGTGTTCGTGCACTACCTGAACTAACTCAAAGAAACAAATCAAATACCACAGGAGTAGAATTAAACAATAAATAAAAAGAAAAAGAAAAAAAATGTCTAGATTAAGAATAGTTCTATTTATCGCAATATTAGTACTAAAAATTTAATTAATCCCCGGCAACGGCGCCAAAAACTTGTTCGCCTATTTTTATAGCTTCACCGCAAGTGTACGGATCAGTTTATAGAATAGGGTTTGCAAGGTCGAATCCACAGGGATTAATAAATTAATGTACTAAGTATTGGATTATAATAGTCCTATTTTTATCTAAACTATCGAAATTTGAAGGTTTGGTTTTATTACTACTAAAGCAGAAATTAATCCTAAAATAACAAAGCAAAGAGCGATTAAAAGATCAAGTATGGATGGATGGATTAGGGTTATGGTTTCAATTAATATCCCACTTTTATGCTCATGTTAGGCAAACCAAGGTTAAACGTATTCTTCTCTATAGACCAATCACCAAAGTAATTTACCCCCTCTCTCGAGATGTATGTAAAAGCGTTGATTGGAATATCTATGTTAGCATCTCTACTCAACATGAGATATCCAACTCCCAAAAGTTCAAAAGATTAAAAGATCTCACAAATATTCACACACTTCTCAATAATGCAATCTATTTGTGTCAAGTACTCAAGATCTAGTATTGAAACTCATCGGTTAGAATTATGAATCAATACATCAAACAAGTTTAGATCAAAGGCCTTTTGATAAAACAAGAATTAAAGCAAAGTACTTGAATAGAAGAAGAAAGCATTAACTTCAATTATCCTTAATCATCACATAAAAGTGTTTATTAATCTATTCCCAAACCCGGAAATCACAAGATGTTTAGCCGTACATTGAAGATAAACAATTCATCGACAAATTATTCATAATCAAAATCTAACTAATTGAAATAACGATACGATGTAATGAGTGACTCGGGGATGACGACGATCTCTCGATCTATCTTCAATCCTCGAAGGTGTGGTTGCGGTCTTGATCAATCTCTCGAAGTATCCGGTGGGAAAGCGCTATTTTCCGGTTTCTAGGGTAAAAATCAGCGTGTCCTTGTTTGTGGCCACCCCGGGTCTATTTGTACTTCATTTGGGTTGAAACCTAGTTGAAAACGAGACAAACTCTGTTTTTCCTACTGAGGAGGAGCACGGGCCGTGCCATATGGCACGCCCCACCGTTTGGGTGCCGCAGAACTTGCTCAAACCGCCCGAAGGGAGCACGGGCCATGCTCATACACACGACCAGCCTGTGCTCCACCCAAACGTCCGAATTTGCTTACGGGGTCTTCATAAAGTTGTATCTCTCTCTTAGCTTTCCGTAACCACTTGAATCAGCTCAATATCAATTTTGTAGAGAGAGTTATGGCCAAAATACTAAACCTCGCGATCTTTGGAAATTCCAGACGTGTTTGGGCGTTCCTTGAGATAAATCCCCTCGTTGTTTGATCATCCTTGCTTCTTTTGACACACGAATCATTACTATGATGTAGACTCAATATAATTGGCTTCCAATTGGGTGTAATCGCTCGATTCTTGATGCTTCTAGGTCGCAATGCCCGTATTTGTCACAAAATCACTCCAAATATCGTTAAATTCCTACAAAACGAGCAAAGCGTAATACATTTTCCACAAAACAGAATATAACCTTATTTACTCATATAATGCATGCATATCAACACATTCTAGCCAAGATTAAGCCCAAAATACATGCAAAATACATGTCAATCAGTCCTCTTTTATAGATGCTTGGAGAGATCACTTGTAGAGTTGGAACGGGAAGCAAACTATGAAAAATGCGCTGAAACAGACTCTCACATGGCCAAGCCGTGTGGGACCACACGGGCGTGTGGCTTTGGGCTCAGCCCTTTGTCGCACGGGTAGGTTGTGCAGCTGGTTTTCTTGTCCCAACGACCATGTGACTTCACACGGTCCGGCCGTGTGGACCTGTTTCGTCCTCTGTTTTCTTCCCTTCTTCACACAACCGTGTGATTTTCACACCACCATTCCACATGGCCGTGTGAGGCTACACGTTTCGGCTGTGTGACTTGCTTTTGTTCCCTCTTTCCATCGTTTTGATCTTCTCTTTGCATTCGACAATCTTATACGGGCTTCCCAACTGACATTTATTTATTTTAAGCTCTGTTTCCTGCAAGAATTACAAGAATACGCAGTATCATGCCTTTAAAGAAAACCAAGTAAAAACACACTGAATATACGTACAAATGCATCAAATATATATTATTTTAAGCCCTCAAATGCACGTATATTTTACACTCATCAGCTAGAAGCAGATGCAAGTATAGAAACAGGAAGATGAGAGGAGTTCTCAGATGAGGAGTGATGAGAGACAGGAGAAGAGATGGGAATCTATGGAGGAGTATGATGGGGAACTGGGGGAGGATGGATTGGAGGAAAGATAAGAGGTGGTGGTCCAAGAATCGAAGTACTAGCTGGAGGACTACTAAGCGACTCAAAGCCGAAAAGTTGGAGAGAGGAAATTTTGCCTCATAAAAAATAACATTTCTAGAGACAATGACCTTGCCACTAGGCAGCAATGAATTTTGTATCCTTTATAGTGATTATTGTAGCCAAGAAATGTGTTGGGTAAGGATCGATATTCAAGTTTATTTTTATTAAAGGGTCGCAAGTGTGGATAATGTAAACGGCCAAAGGCATGAGATGAGTATAAGAGGGTGTTTGTTTATACATAACCTCAAAAGGGGACTTAAGATGGAGAGTTTTTGTAGGCGACCTATTAATGTATACACAGCAGACCACAAATGCATCATCCTAGAATTTAAGTAGCATAGAAGAGTGAGATAAGAGAGATAAGCCCATTTCAACAATATGTTTATGTTTGCGCTCGGAGACCAATTTGTTGAGGGGTATAGGGACAAGATATTATATGATGAATCCGAGAATCTTGAAAAACTTTGCTTATGTAACGACCAGTTTTCCAAAATACAAGTAATTAAATAAAAGTGCTATAAAAGACATATTTTATAAAACAAAGCCTATAGTTAAAATTTTCATCAAAATAAATAGAAGCACTTTTACCCATGTAAAATATTTATCCTTCAAAAAATAAAACACTAATTATCAACAATATTTCAATACCATTGACAATAATAATTTTTTTCTTAAAAATCAAAATAAACTAAAATCTATTGTTTTCGCATCCACCGCCTCCAATCCTCGCTCGGGCTTCTCAACCTGAAAAGTTATGAAAATGATAGGGCGAGCTTCCATTTGCTCAGTAGGGATCAATTTGTGATTATATAATACAACATACAAGCATAATCAAAATAATATAACATGTAATTTTCCTTTGTAATTTTCCTCTGTAATTTCCTCTGACTGGCCAGTTAATAAATTTAGTACGTCGGACTTAACCTGAAGATCAACTTCGATCCCGGACCTATTTACGGTCCCTGACTAGTTCCTCTACATATCATATATAAATGAAAATACTCACGTGAAATATTATATAAAGACAAGAATTAAAATCCCCTACCTCAACTGATTTTTGTTAATCCGCGTAGTAACTAAAACGATTATTCTAATCCTCTTGATTCTTGATTCTTGAATCTGATTTGTAGAGTTATTGGATGAAGTTTGTAAAGGAAAATTTTCAATTTATAGAATTGAATTCTGGAATTTTATGATTGAGAATTAAGTTCTTACATAAAAAATTGTAACCCTTCGCCTTTCATCTTCTTTTCATTAAGTTTGAGCCCTTTTAAATTCATAACTTAAATTTTCATTAAAAGAGGCTAATAAAATTATATTTTTCTGATTAATAAATTATAATTCATATAATAATAATTAACAAATACGGGATATTACATACTATCCACCTTTAAAACAAATCATCCTCGAAATTCGTTTGTCTTACCAAAGTTCATGAAACAAATATGTCTTTTTGTTTTTACACGAGGATTCTTGTCTAATATTGAAAGTATACATGCAATAATGCTTTTAAAAAATGATGACTTGAATTTATAAAATGTACTTTTAAAACATGATAATATAAAATATTTCATGAATAAATGGAATAACATGACCTAATAAATTGCATACCTTGAGGAATCCAAGAGAGATGGCGGAGGTGGATGTCACTAGATAATTTTCTTTTAAAGTTTGAAAAGATTTTTTTTTTCAAGTCTACAGAACCGTAGACCTGCTCTGATAACACTTGTAACGACCCAGTTTTCCAAAATACAAGTAATTAAATAAAAGAGCTATAAAAGACATATTTTATAAAACAAAGCCTATAGTTAAAATTTTCATCAAAATAAATAGAAGCACTTTTACCCATGTAAAATATTTATCCTTCCAAAAATAAAACACTAATTATCAACAATATTTCAATACCATTGACAATAATAATTTTTTTCTTAAAAATCAAAATAAACTAAAATCTATTGTTTTCGCATCCACCGCCTCCAATCCTCGCTCGGGCTCCTCAACCTGAAAAGTTATGAAAATGATAGGGTGAGCTTCCACTTGCTCAGTAGGGATCAATTTGTCATTATATAATACAACATACAAGCATAATCAAAATAATATAACATGTAATTTTCCTTTGTAATTTTCCTCTGTAATTTTCCTCTGACTGGCCAGTTAATAAATTTAGTACGGGCTTAACCCGAAGATCAAATTTGATCTCGGACCTATTTATGGTCCCCCGACTAGTTCCTCTACATATCATATATAAATGAAAATACTCACGTGAAATATTATATAAAGACAAGAATTAAAATCCCTACCTCAACTGATTTCTGTTAATCCGCGTAGTAACTAAAACGATTATTCTAATCCTCTTGATTCTCGATTCTTGAATCTAATTTGAAAAGAAATGGGATAAAGTTTGTAAAGGAAAATTTTCAATTTATAGAGTTGAATTAAGGAATTTATGATTGAGAATTAAGTTCTTACATTAAAAATTATAACCCTTCACCTTTCATCTTCTTTTCATTAAGTTTGAGCCCTTCTAAATTCATAACTTAAATTTTCATTAAAAGAGGCTAATTAAAATTAGATTTTTCTTATTAATAAAATTATAATTCATATAATAATAATTGAAAAATACGGGATATTATAGCTTAGGTCAATAAATTCGCCCCGCCCCCATCACTTTGAACAACTTTGATCTTAAATTGAGTTTGAATGAATTGTTGTAAGTGAAGAAAGACATTATGCACCTCGATTTATGCTTGAGCAAGTATAGCCAAGTATAACGACTAAAATGATCAATAAAAGACACATAATAATTATATCCATTAGTAGATTTCGGTGGGGAGGGACCCCATACATCGGTATGAATAAGCTCAAAAGGATGATTAAATTCGATTTCGAGAGGTAGAATAAGGTAATTGATGACTTTTAGCTTGACGACAAGAAGCGCAAAGGGTAAAATCTTTATTAATAGAAACTTGGACATTACAATCCTTGAGGACTTTGTTCACAATATTATCATTTGCATGGCCTAATCTATAATGCTAGAGCTGAAAATTGGAACAATTAGTAGTATGAGCTAAGCTTGTCAAAAACAGTACAGTGAGATGTGAGGAAGTAGGAGATGTGCCAACAGACTTGAGAAATGGATATCAAATTTGTAGAGACCATCCTTAAGAAAACCTCTCGAACAACTTGCTTGGTTACCTGGTCCTTGACACAACAAAATGTAGGGTGAAATTCAAAGAACACAGATATTATAGCTTAGGTCAATAAATTCGCCCCGCCCCATCACTTTGAACAACTTTGATCTTAAATTGAGTTTGAATGAATTGTTGTAAGTGAAGAAAGACATTATGCACCTCGATTTATGCTTGAGCAAGTAGAGCCAAGTATAACGACTAAAATGATCAATAAAAGACACATAATAATTATATCCATTAGTAGATTTCGGTGGGGAGGGACCCCATACATCAAAAGTATGAATAAGCTCAAAAGGATGATTAAATTGATTTTCAGAGGTAGAATAAGGTAATTGATGACTTTTAGCTTGACGACAAGAACTGCAAAGGGTAAAATCTTTATTAATAGAAACTTGGACATTACAATCCTTGAGGACTTTGTTCACAATATTATACATTGCATGGCCTAATCTATAATGCTAGAGCTGAAAATTGGAACAATTAGTAGTATGAGCTAAGCTTGTCAAACAGTAGTGTGAGATGTGAGGAAGTAGGAGATGTGCCCAGAGGACTTGATAAATGGATATCAAATTTGTAGAGACCATCCTTAAGAAAACCTCTCGAACAACTTGCTTGGTTACCTGGTCCTCGACACAACAAAATGTAGGGTGAAATTCAAAGAACACAGAATTATCTTTAGCAAACTGAGCTACACTAATAAGATTCTTAGTGATGTCAGGTACATGTAGCAGATTTTGAAGAAGGAACGGATTGGAATGAGAGTGAGAGGAAGTAAGATGTGAGTTACCAATGTGAGAAATATACAAACCTGTTCCATTTACAACCTGTACTTTGTTATTCCCTTGGAATTCAGATGCTATGTTGAGGTTTGCCAACTCATTAGTGACATGATTAGAGGCACCAGAATCCACATACCAGCTGGAGTCATTAGGCATTTCTGGAGAGAAAACCAAAGGCAGATGCATGAGGGCTAGGCTGATTAACTGGGAAGGTAGAGAGAGTTTGAACATATGGACTTGGAGCATTAGAGGTAGGCACAAAGTTTGAGTCAAAACGATAGTAGCACTTGTCTGCAATATGATTTGTGTAGCTGCAAATTTGGCAAGCAGGTCTGTTGCTATTGTTGGGCCTAAAGCATCTACCTCCTCTTCCCCTGAAGGCGGTTCTTCTTCTGCCTCCTCTGGAGTTGAAAAACTAATTCCTTCCTCTGGTGTTTTGAGTATCTGATCCTCCATTGTAGCTTGGCCTCCTCTGAGAGTTAGATTGAGTCACCATATTAATGGGAGAGTGGGAGCCTTCAATGTTGATGGTACAAGGATTTGCAGCCTCCAACCTTGTCTCATAGCTGAGAAGCATAGCATACACTTCAGCAAGTGTACATGGATCTACTCTAGATGTGGCAGCAACCACCAAAGGGTCATATTCACTACCAACTCCTATGAGAATTTGAAGCACCTGATCTTCTTCTCTGATTTGCTGACCAGCAGAGGCAAGAATGTCACAGCATGATTTTACTTTGTTTAGATACTCTCTCATAGGCATGGACCCCTTCTTCATGGATAAAAGTTGGAGCTTATATGCATCTTGCGGCAAAAGACACCGAGTGGAGAAATTAGTGTCCAAGGCCTACCAAATGGGATGAAGTCTCCATGCCTACCATCATGATAAGCAGATTTTCCTCGAAAGAGAAGAAAGCGACCCAAGAGGCTAGCATTGATCTGTTGTTTCAGGTTAAATAATCGGGATTAACCGGCGGAGGTTGCTCGAGATGAACCTTCTTGAACAAGAGGAGGAGGAGGACTATTGAAAATGAAGCCCTCAGGCCATAGCCTCTAATGGTTGTAAGCACTTTTCTTTGCTGAACAAGAGTTTTACAAAAAGTTCATAAAAATATAAAACAACATGAACAAGAGAACATGCTAAAAAGTAAAGGGGTGGGGACATCAATCCTCGTCCGAGGAGAAGCAAGATCGGGAATAAAGTCTTTGATGAATTTCTTCAACTTGCCGATTGATTTTTGCATTTTGGAGGTCTTTTGCTCCAAAGCCTCATACCTCACCTCATGAAAAGCCCTTAATTCATCAAACTCGGCTTGGGTGTACCTTCTAGGCGGTTGAGCACCGGCATTACCTCCCGGATTACTCGGTTCGCCTTCCTCCGCCAATCTTGTGGCTCGGCGTCATCAAAGAAGTCGTTAGGATCGGGGAATCTTGACCTCTTCCTCTAGCCATTTTAGTTGGTGGGATGTCCATATTCTTGCGCATAGTGACCATTTGGGAGATGTTATCAATGTCAAAGTCATTTTGAAATACCTTCGAGTTACACTCCGACGAAGGTAGTCCCGATTGTATAAGAAGTTTACAAATCCAATTTCCCATAACCAACTTCTTATTACCTTGAGTGATGGACTCGATTAGACATTGAATAAGTATGGCGCCAAAATTAGCGGTTCCCTCCTAGCAATCTTATACGTCAAAAAGTAATCCATGTTGCTAGGCATTTTACCCGCCTTTCCACAAATACGATGGCGACAATAACGGATAAAATATGGTGCTCAAGTGTCATCGCCGCCAACGAGAGAATATTTTGGCCATACGCCCAAATACGTCTTAACTTCTTTCATAAACACCCCCAACATTTCATCATACCAAGTACCACAAGAGAAATAGTCCCAACTACCTTCTCTAACATGTAAAAGCCGACAAATATCATTAGGAGTCCACCTAAAATGACGATCCCTTATAAAACGAATTTACGGCAATCGGCTTCCTTTGATCATCATATTGCACCCACATATTAGCATAAAAGTGTTGGATAATATCATCATCATATAAGACATAAGCATGCTCCCATAAAAACATCCAACCTTGCTCCTCAAAGAATCCTCTAATAGTAGGATATTCATTTGTAAATGAATTAAAACGACACATTTTAGTCCGAGCAATCGATTTTCCTCCCATTCCCGAATCTTCATAGTACCATTCCGCATATTTATTGATGAAATTAAGAACATTATGGGAATGAGAAGCATGAGTAATAAAAGATTTCTTACTTTTCGCCCAACGACAATTTTGGAGCGAAATTGTTCGCGGAGCTCGGTAATTTGGGCCCGAGAGAGTACGGGATTTTGAACGTCATCACCTTCTTGAGCCACGTTTCTGCGGGCGCTCGAATATCCCTTTGTTCGGCTTCTTCTTGCCGATTTCTTGAAGAACCCTCTCCGCCCCTTCTACGCTTGGAGATGGGATTTGATCGGTAGAATTTCTTGGAGGTGCCATATATGTGAAATTCTTGCAAAAATAGAAGGATTAGCAACAAGAATCGTGAAAAATAATGAAGAATTGAAGATTTTGTGAGAAAGGGGTAATATTTTTTTGCGAAGAGAAGAGGTTTTTTTGCGTGTTTCAAAACCGAGGCGGAAGGTTTATAACACAAAAATTATGCCACAGGCGGCGACCGCTCGACGTGCGGGGTGACCGGTCGCCCCTACTTTGACCGCCCCAGTGCAATTTTTCTAACTCAGAATTTTCCAAAATTCGATTTTTCACCCAAAAGTTTTAAAACTTTGCAAAAATATAATTTTGGACCAAGTTCAACAAATACGGGTTTCGGGAAAACATATATTCGAGAAAATCGAGACTTAACGAGTAGTGCCCTTTTAAGAAAAATTTGCAAAATCATTTAGGGTCACTTTAAGGGGTTGAAATGAAATATCTTGAAAGATATGTGCATAAGCATAATATCGAGTTCTAAGAGAAATACGAGTGAACATACCTCGATAGTTTAAGAAACTTGATGACGAAATAGCCAATGAATGTGAGAAATATATCCTACACACTTCTTAAATAAAATTTGCACAAGAGCACAAGTGTAGACAAGTAATAGGAGATATAAAAAAATACTTATGCTATAAAAATACATAAGAGATAATAAATCACATAAGTCTAATTAAATGCACAATAGTTTTAGAAATATCATACAAGGTCTTCTTTTTAAAAAATTTAAAACTCACAAATATATTGAAGACCTAAATCAAAAAAATGAAAACTCATTTGCAATAAAAACATGCATACTACAAAAATAAAATGCATATTTTAAATGGGAGATACGGTTTACCAATTACGCCATTTCCATGGGTTGTGTCGTTCCCATTGTTGATGATATCTTCCCCTTGAGAAGTCACTTTGTTGATGATGGCTTCTTTGATTGCTCCATTTCAAGGTTTGTTACCTTCCCATTTTTGATAGTCTTTTCTTCTTTGAAAGTCATCTTGATGATGTCTTTGACATTTCCAAGGATTATGTTCTTCCCATTTTTGATTATATCCTCTTCTTGGAAATTGACTTTGCAAATATTTTATCCTTTGATCAAATGAAATGGTCATTTGATGTCTTCTTGCGGTATAACTTTTCTCCGATCATTATTTCACGGGTACCTAATACAACATTATTTTGTGGTACCCTCAAGTGCTTGGGTCCTTTAGGATTAGCTTTGAGACTTTTAGGTCTCCAAAAATAATTAGAGCTATTTCTAGCCCGACAAGTATTAGCCGTATGACCCTTTTTACCGCAATAAAAACAAGTAATAATTCTAGGAGCATAATGACCAATATGCATAGTGACTTGATCCTTTTTCATATGATTAACAACATTAGGCTTATGATCAAGTCCTTTATCACAATTATGAATATCAACAATATTTGACATTTTATTGGTACTCAAGTTTGATTTTGATAAATCATTTTTCATGCAATTCATATTCTCAACAAGAGTACTATTTTGTTTTTCAAGGTTTCTAACCTTGTCAAGTGTGGTGGTGTGAGCACATGATAGTGATTCATAGGAAGTAAATAAACTATCCTTATCATTTTTCAAAACAATGAATTCCTTTTTCAAATTTTTGTATTTAACAAGTAAGTCTTAGAATTCATTTTGAAGATCATCAAAATCATTTTGCAAATCACTATAATCATTTTGAATAACATTATCATAGGAAGTAGAGGGTTTTAGACATACCTCGTTTTCTTCTTCGATGCCCATAAAACAATATTCAACTTCTTCATAGTTGAAAGTTGTAAGAGGCTTGTTCCTTAGATTTGAGCTTGTATTCCATTGAGAAGTAGATGCTTGTGTTTGACTCCTTTCATTTGCAAATACTCCATAGATGGCTTCTAATTTTTGCCATACTTCATGTGCCGATCGAATTCCTACAATATGTTCATATTCCTTATTAGTAAATGAACAATACGAGAATATTGAGAGCTTTACCGTTTAAGGAGATGATTTTTTCTCTTCATCATTGAGCTCTTTGAAGCCTTTGGAGGTGTGTGGTGTGTTTATCATTGGAATGGATTCTCCATTGATGATGATGTTCCATAAATCAAACCCGCAACCTTGAAGATAACATTCCATTCTTTCTTTCCAAACTATAAAAATTTTGGAATCAAATAGAGGTGGCTTGGTGGTGGAGGTGCAGGTAAGATGAGCTTCGTTCAGTAGCCGACGATCGTTCCTCTTCACTCGCGATGTGAAACGAGCTTTCCAAAGAGTTTGGCTTTGATACCACTTGTAAGTCAGCGGCTACGATAATCTAGAGGGGGTGAATAGATTATCTCCATCTTTTCGATTTCGCACTCTTTTTCGAACCAAATGCTCACACACAATAATAAAGGTGCGGAATGTAAACAACACGCGTTGATTTATAGTAGTTCAACCCACCTAAGGCCTAATCTACTACCACCCCAAAGATATCCAGGGATGGATTTCAAAAAGAAAAAGAATTTTATTAATTACCAAAAATAATACAAATTCAACTTACAACACCTTGAAGAGCACTACACTCTTCTTCAACACCACCTTTGGAGATTATCACAATCTCCTTTGAAGATTATCACAATTTTCCTTCAACGGCACCTTGTGAAGATTACCACAATCTTCAACCTTGAAGAATACCAAATTCTTCAACACCTCAATAAGAAGATTACCACAATCTTCTTGCACCTATCACCTATATCATCCAAGTGTGTTCTTACCACAAGAACACTCACAAGGATATCTTGTGTTTGAATGATAACCAAGAATCAAGATTACAACTCAATAATGAATATTACAATTTGAGTGCAAAGTGTAATCAAGAATAGCCTAGACCTCAAGGATGTGAAAGTGATAAGCTAGGCAAAATTATAACAAGAATAATAACAATGAAGAACAAATATTTGCTTGAAGTGTATATTGTTGTGTTGTATCTCAATTGTTATTTTGGTTGCTCCAAAACTTCCTCTATTTATAGGAGATGATTGATCAAGCATAGGCTCCTCTTGGGGATTGAAAATCTCTGAGAAAAATACAATTAAAATCAAGAATATAGCTGTTAGAAATCAATCCCACATTTTAAGGAAATATGTCCTTTGTAAAACGGTCATATTTTTTTTGTCAAAGCAAAGGCGACCGGTCGCACGAGAAATAGAAGTTTGAAACGAAGCACAAGAATTTACACGGGGCGACCGGTCGACGTAGGGTTCGACCAGGTCGTCCCCCATCTCAACCGGTCCCCTCATAGGTTTGAGAAGAAAAAAATTGTTCTGTTTCAAAGTACACGTTCAGTACCGTCGACCCAGGCGGCCGGGTCGACCGGCCGGTCGATGCCCGATGCCGGCGGCCGACCAGACGATTTTTCTTCCGTCTTGTTTTCTGTTTCAAAAAATCATCTTGAGCGGCCAGGTCGACCAAGAGACAAAAATGTTGTCCAATTTCGTCGAAAATAAAACTCAAGAAATACTCCAAAAATTTAGTAAAAATATTTTAAACCAATCGGGAGTATTTAGACAACATTTAGAAACCTTGTTTTGAAGTAAAAACATATAAGCATAAAATCATTAGAAGTGTTGTCCAATTTTATCTAAAGTAAAACTTGAAGAAATACTCCGGAAAATATTAAAACCATTTTAAATCATTTAGGAGTATTTGGACAATAATTAAAAATATTGTTTTGGTGTAAAAATAAAATCATCAAAATTAAGATAAAAACATGTATCAAACACTCGCCTCCATATGATATGATTGGAGTCTGTTAGTTTTATGCTAACAAGTTGATTGTGTGGTTAACCACATTTCCTTGGGATAATGACAAGGCTGGAGTACTAAACTGACTTCCAGCTGTACTCGTATTAACACTCATTTTAATAAAGCAAGTAAAACAAAAAATGGATAGCTAATACCATGATAGAAAACAAGGAAATGCATAAAGAAAGCATAAAGTTAAAGAGATTCATTGCCAAAAATGTAAAAGCTGATATTTGTATTTTTCTTAATGAAACAGTAGAGGTATAACAGGTACTCTTTATACACAGAAGAAGCAATATGATTGGCCCAAGGGGAATATGGTTGTTACATAATTCTAGCTAAGATGATGCCACTTGTCACAAGATCCTTTTCTCCAGTGGGATAATAACGTTTACCCTGCACTGCTACATGCCAAGGTAATCTTAGAAATGATTCCCTGTTTTGATCATTTGATCATCATATGGTCATCTTGTATCCATGATGTTGATGCACTCCTTTTCTCTAACAGTGATTTATGCAATCACAAGAGGTTTATTAGGTTTTACACCTTAACACTAACAAATAATAGGGTATGTTGGCATTTGTTCGTTTTTCAAGGAAATGTGTCATAGAAGAATTATAAATAAAATTTGGTTAAATTGCACATTTGATCCACTAACTCAAGGGTGGAGCTAGACATATAACTTTGGGGGGGATAATTCATTTTGGGGGCCTAAATCAATAAAATCAATAAATATTTTATATTAAAAATTTATATTTTTTAATAAAATATACGTAAAATTAATTAAGTTTTAAAAAAGTTTGGGGGACTAAAGCCCTCCATGGACTATGGAGGAAACGCTCCCGCACTAACTTATATTGAGTTGCACTTTCGTCTATTAATTTAATGGTGTGGCATAATAGGACACTAATTTCTAATTTTTACATTGAGTTCAATGTCCTGTCACGGCAAATCCAAAATTAACTAGAATTGCTCCCAAATTTTAGGGATTCCAACCCGTTCCATGTGGAAATAAAAAATAATTCAATGTGCCGGTGTTGTTAAAAATGTCCAGGATGTTTTGAAGTCCCCAAAATTTGAGAGCATTTTAAGTTAATTTTGCAATTGTCGTTAGAGATTGGACTTAATTTTTTTTTTTTTTTTTTTTAGGGAAGAGATTGGACTTAATTATGTGCAACAAACTATAATAAGTTAGTGTCATATTCTGCTACACCCCTAAATTAGTGGGGCAAGTAGATGCTACCCACTTGCATTGGGTAGCTGCGAAAGTGGGTTCTATCTTTGTTAGATCAACACATACACACACATCCACATGGGTGTGTGTTAATCCAATGGTATAAAACCCACTTGGGTAGTTATAGAACCCACTTGGGTAACTACCCAAGTGGGCAGCATCGATTAACCCAAATTAGTGGACGAATGTACAACTCAATATAAGTTAGTAGACCAAATATGCAACCCAGCCAATAAAGTTTAGTACTTGGATACAAATACAAGATCAGTGATTAGTCGATCTTAACGGTCTAAGTCCAAATAAGGTGGTTTTTGAAATATGCGACATTTGTTTCATTTTATGACAATTAATTATACGTCCCAATGTGGTGCAATATCTTATGCAGCATGTCCTTTATTTAATTTAATTTTGAAGTATTTACGGGATTTTTTTTATTTAAAATGTGCCTAGCTGTTGAATTTGTATAGAGTAATTGTTAAATAACTATGGCATGTATTATATATATTCATATGCTCCAATTACGCGTGTTTGACATACATTTCTCAAATAATATGTTACTTTCAATTCTTGATGTGTTGGCTATAGATTCCGAAGATATTTTAATGTAATTAATTGCACTCTCTCTCAAGTAAATTTCGATGTAGATTTGATCTTATCTTCCCACATGTGCTTCCTTAATATCTCATTTCAACTACCATCTTTTTTTTTTTTGAGTGTATTTCAACTACCATCTTAGTATTGATGAACAAATGTAATCTGATGATTCCCTTCGGAATTATATATGTTAATTTTAAAGTACAGTTTTCTGTCAACAAGGAAAAATCAAACGGAAAGTCGGAAACATATCCTTTTTTTTCTCAGTGAATACCCCCTCCAATTTAAAGGTGAACTGAATTAGTGATTTTTTTATTTGTTGATAATAGATAACTCGCAGCTACTATCATTCGGGTGTACACTGGGTAATTAAACTCATCGAGCCCGACACAATAGCCTGCAAAACTACAACTAGATAAACCACATTAGGCAAGCTTTATGTGATTGCTCGAACAAGTGATACAAGTCTTTCTAGCACACTGGATGGTCGGGTCTCGCTCAATGATTGGACATGCACAAGCATTCGAAAGTCAATTTAGTAATTTTTAAAAAACTATTTGCAGCTTTATATATATATATATATATATATATATATATGAATTTTCGTTTTTAATGCAATGTAAGCAAATGGGTGAGGATCCTAACATGTATGAGTGCTTCAAACATACGCACATGAGACGAGATAACCCATATATTGAGGAGAGGTCTAGGATTATAGCTGTAAGTATAATATTAGTTATCAATACTTAATTTTTTTTATCTAGTTTTAAATATACTTGTTATGTTTTTTAGAACAATTTGAGGTTGAGCGACGTGCAGACGAGGCACGAGAGGCTAGAAGGAGCCCAACATAAACCATATTTATATGGATGTAATTGTTGGGCCGAATAAGCAACAAATCTATGGAATGGGAGGTATGGCGTTTTTTCTTCGCTCAAAAGGGTGACTTTAGCCCCTCTTCGTCTTCACAGGCCGAGAGCCAGCAGTTGAGACAACAAATACAGGCACATCAGCAGATGTAAACGCAGTTTGAGCAAATTCAAACACAGATTCAATATATGCTAGTGGTCTTGCAGCTACCTTCTCCTACACAGCCACTGTCTAAACTCGATGACCCTCCCCATTAGATATTATATATTAGAATATTTGACCATGATGTAAATAAGAAGTAATATTGTAGTATAAGTAATTTCAATTTAGACGTGGATTTGGTATATTTTCTAATATTATTGCCTTTCTGGGTAAATTTATGTTTGTGTCTTGGATATGTATTGTTTGCACAGGTTGTACATGTCATAGGTATCAGATTTATAACAAAATTAAAAAAAATATATTAAAAAAAATATTGAAAATTCACCGACGGAATGAAATCCATTGGTACTTTAATTTTGATATACCTTGAAATTACCGGTGAATTTTCTTCTGTCGATAATTGTGGCTATTGTCATTGTACCCACAAAAATTTATTCCGATGACGAAATGTTGCAAGAATTCGTCAACCCAATGACCTGTCAAAAAAGTTTTCGTTGATAAATTTGTTACCAACGGTTGTAAAATCCATCGGTAATAAATTACCGATGATAAATTTGCCAGCATTAAATTTCTATTGATACTCCATTTACTGATGGAAATTTAAGCGTTACGAAAAAATTATGTCCGTAATTTGCAATTTTTTGTAGTGGGGTACAACGTTGACTACAAAAAAACAAGAAAATTCCAACAGGAAAAATCCATTGGAATTTGGCCAGTTTTCGTTTGAATTATCGATTCCAAATGAAATTTCAATAAGAAAATATACCGTTGGTAAAATAAACGTTGGAATGAAAAATTCCAATGAAAATTCAACGGAAAAATATTTCAACGGTAATTTATCCATTGGAATATTCAACCGTTAGAAAAAATAACAATTTTTCCCACAATAATTCCAACGGAGTTATACCATTGGAATTTAGTCCAAAAGTATATCCTTTAGAATATATAATCGTTGGAAAAATCTCCAACGGTTATTCCAACAAAGTTATACCATTATAATTTAGTTCAATTGTAATTCCAATACTGATCCTCCTCTTCATGCGAGTCTCGTCGCCTTGATTAGGGTTCTTGTTAGGGTTTGGCCTTTGTGTCGCCTCTAGCAGTGAGGCCTGCAGTTTTTCCTTTTTGTCTCTCCTTCCTTTCCCTTCTCTTTTCCCCTCTTTTTTGCGTTTTTTGTGTCTCCCGTTTTCGGTTTTGCGTCGGGTCCCCAGGGTTTTCGTGTTTTTTCTTTTTCCCGCTTTTGTGGTGTGTTAGTATTAGATTTGTTTGTCCCTTCACTTTTGTGTCGTTTGGGCTGCGTTTTTTATTTTTTTTTGTCTCTTTTTTGGGGTGCATTTTCATCTAGGGTTTTATCCAGGTTAGGCGAAGCGATCTTTTTTGGAATCATGGATGACCCGACGGATGAGGAGAAATATATCATTGATCCGGATGAGTCCGTTGAAGAGAATTTGACGGAGATGCCCAATCGACTCATTGTTTAGTTGGGAAGTTGTTTACGGACAAATCCTCGGAAATCGTTCTATCTCATTGATGTTATGAAGAAGGCCTGGAAAGCGAAAAGTGAGATAACGGCGAGAGAACGGGAGAAGGATTGATCCTTTTTCGTTTTGGGCGAGAAAGAGGACATGAATTGGGTCATCAACAACCAACCTTGGCATTACGATGGAGGTCTTTTTGCCATAAGGGAATTAAAGCCGAACGAACAACCATCCACCGTAAATATTCATCAAGCGACTTTTTTGGGTCGGAGCGCACGATGTCCCGATAGCATGCATGAATCCGGCGATTGCAAAGATAGTGGCGGGACGACCGGGATCTCTTATGGCATTGGACCATTCTACTCAAGGAATGTTTGGTAAGTTCCTACGTTTTAAGGTGCTCTTAGATATTACCAAACCGCTCTCTCGCTCTATTACGGTGCGGATCAAAGGAAATCGATTGACGCTACCTTTGAAATATGAAGCTCTCCCCATATATATCGTTTTTCTTTGTGGAATAATCGGCCACTTTTTTCGAATCGTGAACATTATGATCGGAATGAATGTTTGATACGACAAGTATGAAATTTGGTCTTGGCTAAAAGCATCCCGTTAAAAACGCATCCGCAACGCCCAGGAGAAAATCCATCTCACTCAGCTCGTCCTCAAGACGTAACCTTTTTGGCAAGAGAACTACCCAATAAATCACCCTCTTCTAGCACAAACAACCACATTGCTCGTCACTACACCCTCAAAATACCAACCCTCCACCAAAAATCACCCTCCATACATATGATGACACCATTGAACAAGTTGCTACTAATACTCCCTGTCTCCCCACCTTTAGATAACCATCTTAGATGCTCCCTTCAATCCTTATCCCTTATTACCATACCGAACGGCGAAACCCAGTACCCAAGATACAACTACACACAAACCCACCACATACCCAATCATTGACCTAAATGAACCTCAAGCCCAACCTCTCCCACGTCACAAATCCCCTTAGCCGAACACCCAACCAAATACCCACAAGAATCTTCACTTTCCACCACTCAAATATCCATACCCAAACCTACTTCCCAACCCGGGCCTAAACCCATGCCTTTACACCCAAATCACTCTACGTAAAACTCCACCGCCACTTACCCTCAATCCAAGCCTATCACTAAACATAATCATCCAAAAACTTGGTCACGCCTTAAGAAAAAACCAAAGAACTCCATCTCAAAGAAAATTCCATCCCTATGAAGCGCTTAAATCCATCTTCAAACTGACAAAGAAAGCCTCGAATGATCGTGAGAACAAGAGACGAGAAAGAGTTCGAACTTTTGATATTCCATCTACTTTTGCACTATCGGCAGAGGTTGCTGGGAGCAACCCCCCGAGCACAATGAGTTGCCTTGAATGGAACTGTCTGGGGCTTGGGAACCCACCGAACAGATTAACGCGATTAAAAGAATAATTAAATCCAAAGATCCAGTTTTGTTTTCTTGATGGAAACAAAATTATGCACGGAGGAATACGAGGAGATTTTAAAACAGATAAATATGAAAGGGAGTTTTATAGTCGATTGCGATAAATCATCGGGAGGTAGGCGTGGAGGTTTATGCTTATTATGGAAAACACCGTCCTTCACTATTTCCTCATCATCTCTCGAACCATGTTGACGATCTAGTCTCACGATGGAAACATCGAATGGCGTTTGACGGGATTTATGGATGGCCGAAGGGACGTACTCAAAAGTCAAACTTGGTCACATTTGATTAAGGAGTTGGCTGCGCAATCTCGAGAATGGGTTGGGTTGGCTATGTTTTGGAGACTTCAATGTGATTTTGTACGGCCGAAAAAAATTGGAGGTAGGCAAAAGACAATAGCAAGATGAAGGCTTTCCACGATTGTACCCAAGAGGCTCGATTGGAGGACTTGGGATACGAAGGGTTTTCGTTTACATGGACAAATGGGCAGAGTGGCGAAAAACAATATTCAAGAGAGGTTAGACAGATTTTTCGGGAATACGGAGTGGATATTTCAAAACCCAAAACACAAGGTAACTCATTTACCGCGTGTCGGCTCGGACCACGCCCCCATTCTCATAAAGGGAGGGGTCTAACCAAATATCAACGGCAAGGTAGAAAAAGAAGGAAAGTGTACCGGTTTGAATCGATGTGGCTTCGGGACGAATCGTGCAAGACCGTGGTGCGAAAGGCATGGGAATGGGGGAGAGTGCGACTACCTTGGAATAAATGGCGAAGAAAATTCGGGATTGCGGCGAAAATATTAAAATTTGGGAGAGGGATCACTTTGGAAACATAAACCACCAAATTCAAGATTGTGAAGAAAAATTGCATCAGGACCCTTCCGTTTTGCTCACACCGGCATTGCGAATCGAAAGAAGAGTTAGAAAAAAAGTCTGGAGGACCTATACAAAAACAAGAAACGATGTGGCATCGAGGGCGAGAGCTAATGGATTAAAGACGGTGATAAGAACTCGGCTTTTTTCCATAAAACCGTCGGGGAAGAAAGCAAAGAAATACCATAGATAAAATTCGAGGAGTAATAATGCATGGGTGGATGATGAAGTTGAGATTGCTTGGTGTTCCGTAGTATTATCACGCACTGTTCACCGCGAACCTAACCTGGACATGGCCCAAGTGCTAAATGCACTCGACAATAAAATGATTTGGCAGACATGAACGAGACGTTAGCACAACCGTTCACAAAGGATGAAAATCGCGGCTCTAATGCAAATGCATCCAACAAAAGCTCCGGGACCGGACGGTATGCCTGCCTTATTTTTTCATAAATTCTGGAATCTTACTCAAGCAGATGTTTTGGTTAATGTTTTGAATATCCTAAATGGTCATACTCGACCGACTGCTATCAACCAAACATTTATTGCATTAATCCCCAAGAAAAAAAATCCTGAGCTTGTTACCAATTTCCGTCCGATTAGTCTTTGCAATGTCATTTTTAAACTCGTAACTAAAACCATTGCAAATAGACTCAAGTCCATTTTGCCGAGTATTATATGTCACACCCAGTCTGCTTTTGTCCCTGGTCGTCTTATTACCGATAATGCGTTGCTAGCTTTCGAAATTTTCCATTACATGAAGAATAGCAAAGCAAAAAAACGAGGAAATTTCGCATTTAAACTCGACATGAGCAAGGCTTATGATCGGATTGAATGGGATTTTCTTCGAAGCGTGATGATAAAATTGGGTTTTAATAACACTTTTGTTGAGCTTATTATGAGATGTGTCTCAACTGTGTCCTTTTCTATTTTGCTTAATGGTCAACCTGGTGAGTTTTTTTCCCCATCTCGTGGGCTTCGATAAGGAGACCCGCTTTCCTCGTATTTGTTTCTTTTCTATGCAGAGGCTTTTTCTGCTATGATTCGGAAGGCGGAAGCTGGTGGGTCTTTACATGGGGTTTGTATTGGTAGGAGTGCACCGCAAATTACACACTTGTTTTTTGCGGATGACAACATCATTTTTGGAAGAGCCACGGAACATGAGATTGAGGAGACGTGCAATATTATTAGAGCATATGAAAGGGCATCTGGGCAAAGAATTAATTTGGAGAAGTCGGAGATATCTTTCAGCAGAAACTTGGAGATTTCGAAGCAACAACATCTGGCTGCGAGGTTGGGGGTTAATTTGGTGGCCAAGCACGCGATATATCCTGGGGCTTACCTACGGTAATCAGCCGTTCCAAGAAGGAAGTGTTCGGCTACTTGTTGACAGGGTTCGGAAAAACTAAAGCAATGGAAAAGCCAATTTTTATCCTTAGCGGCAAAATGACTCTTATTAAAGCATTTGCTCAGCGATTCCTACCTATGTTATGAGTTGTTTTCTTCTCCCCAAAATGTTTGCCAACAATTAAATTCTATTGTTAGCAACTTTTGGCGGGGCAAACGGGAGGAAAAGAGAATTCATTGGTGCTCGTGGAATACTCTTTCTAAGGCGAAACATGAAGGAGGTTGGGATTCCGAGATATTCAATGCTTTAATGAGGCGATGTTGGCGAAAAAGAGTTGGAGGTCGCTTCATGGTAACAATTCCTTACTAGCTCAATCCCTACGGGCGCGATTACTCCGAAAAATAATTTCCTAAATGCAACAATTGGCTATAATCCATCTTATTCTTGGAGAAGCATTGTTGCGGGGAGGCAAATTATTTCAAAGGGTATTAGGTGGAATATTGGCAATGGGATTGATACTCGAGTTTGACGGATCCTTGGGTACCAGATTTACCTAACTTTCGGATTGTTTCCCCTGGAGGTGTGAATGCGGAGTCTGTGCGTGTGTGATTTGATGCATGAAGACATGTTGGGTTGGAACATTCGGCGATTAAGGGATCTCTTGACCTTCTCAAGTAGCATCGATTCAAGCATCCCTCTAATTTTAAATAAACGGACAGAATTATGTGGCACTATACGAAGAATGGGATTTATAGTGTGAGATCCGGATACCATATTGCGAAGAAAATCAAGGAGGAAGATTGTGCTTCGAGTTCTTGATCGCAAATAATCGAAATTATGGAAATGGATGTGGCGTCTAAATATCCCACCGAAGGTCAAAATTTTTGTGTGGAAATGTTTCAACAACATTCTACCTGTGAGAAGCGCCCTGGGAAACGAGGTGTTGACGTCGAACCTTGTTGTTGCCGTTGCGGGCAAGAGGAGGAAACGTCCATACACGTTAAGGGATTGTCCTTGGTTTCCTTAAATGGGGAGGCCTGTCCATCATTGCGTTTAAGTACTAACCAACACCCGGCCGAGTTGGTAATCTTGCGGATTCGCTCGAATGGATTGCGGAAAATATGGACCCCGATTCACACCTTTGTTTGTTTGTCATGTTATTATGGAGTATTTGGTTTGGTGAAACCAACAAAATTTCCATGGGACATCCATCACCCACGCCGGATGTATTGAATTGGCTATCCAAACTCTACTGCGAGTACAGGAGCTAGGAATTGTGTACAAGATTGATAGTGCGAAGCAGATCTTATGCGAGATAAATGGGAACCGCCGGCCTTTTGTGTTATAAAAATTAATTCGAGATGCTTCAATTGTACATGAGGTGGGGACGGGCGGGGCTCGGAGTGGTGTTATGGGACCATGCTTGGGACAGTCCGAGAATCTTTCTCCAAGTTTAGCAATCGAAATTTTGGAAGTCGATATAGCCGAAGCCATGGCTTGCAGGGAAGGTGTTCGCATCGCGATTGAAAAAGGGTACCAAGCAGTTGATAATCGAGATGGATAATATGAATATCTTCCATGCACTTTGTCAAGGAACGCGCGTCGATTTCTCCTATCTTGGGAATATAATTGATGATATTAAGGCTTTGTTAACTAGTTTCGTGTCTTTTTCGTTTAGTTGGGTTAGGAGGTCGGGCAATTGTATCGCTCACCATCTAGCGCGTCATGCATTTTCTTTTGGTCGTGATGAGTCCTTGTGGGAGTCATACCCCAACACATTCGGGACTTGATTTTGGGGAGATCCCTTCTTTATCTTCTTAATAAAATGGCTTTCGTTCTCAAAAAAAAAAAAATTGTAATTCCAATAGTATATATCCATTGGAATATTCAATCATTTCATCTCATTATCTAATATTTTTAACTTCCAAGGGGTCATTCATCACCAATTTGTCCTAAGTCAAGTGCGCTTAACTATGTAGTTTCAATGTAATTGACCCTTAAAAGAAAATATATTTTATCGATATGGATAATACTATCAAATTTTTTAACATCTATTGAAATTTTCCAACAAAGATTGGAATTTCTAATTGAATTTTCCAACAACATGTTGTAGCATTGGAATATCCATTGGAATTTTAAAAACTCAACAGAAATTCCAACGATTAATTCCAACATTTTGTTTACCATTAGAATCTTTATTGGAATTTTCCAATAGTATGCTTTAGCGATGGGATTTTGGAATTTTTAAAATTCCAACAAGATTTCCAATAGATTATTCCAATAGTTTTATTATTTGTTGGAATTTTCCAACGGTTTGTTGTGGTGTTGGAATTTCGTTGAAATTTTTCCAACGGTTTATACCAATTGTTTTGTTTATCATTGGAATTTCCATTGGAATTTTCCAATGGTATAATGTAGCATTGTAATTTCTATTGGAAATTTAAAAATTCCAACGATTTTCTATTTCGTTAGAATCATTTTGTAGGAATTTGATAGTTTTCTTGTAGTGGGTGAAGATCAAACTTGAGACTTTTTGACTTCAGAACCCACCTTACACCACTAGACGATCCCACGAGAGCTAAAAACGAAATTAGTATTGTCAAGTATTAATGATGTCGTCCAAGATGGTGATTTTTAAAAAAAAAAAAAAACAAATCTCATTATGCTAATGATTATGATTTTAGTCATGTTGGATGATTTTAGTGATTCACCAGCCGTGATGGAATATAAATATATGCAGGCAACATAAGTAAATTATGTTGAGGGGTTACTCTAAGGTTTAATCTATTACATAAAAATTCAATCATATTTTAAAATTATAAATACTCAATTGGAGGTTGTTACACAAAATAATTCACAAATTACTCCCCTCAGTTGGTGCAATTCATAAAATAAAATACATGGGAATAGAATAATTTTAATTTTGAAAGATAACTGATTTTCAATTTGTAATTAGGTTAAATCTCAATAATAGTATCCCTTCTTGATGAACTTAAGTTCATCAGTTTGAAACAATAAAATCCCCGATTAGGAGCATTGACGACAGTAGCCAAGTTGGAATAGATTTTTTTTTTTTTTTTCTGCCTGGCTGTTCCATATAGTTTAAATTTAAGAAAATATCAGACTCATGATCTCCACGATCACTCTTTTTATCTAAGATTATGTCACTTTCATTCCATTAATTATTTAGACAATGTTTTAATATTTTCGAAAAGGACCCCCACGTCTTCTCTAGATTGCCAGGTGTGAACAATATTTCCAATCCCCATATCTTAATCGCAGTTTTAATTTTGGATTAGAAGATCTTGGTATTTCACACTAATTAACTTATGGCAGTTAACCAATTTATATATAGTTTGATCAAATGATTGGGTTATTAATTATGATAAAACTATTATTATTATTACATAATTTTGTGCAATAAATCGTGAACTTAGTCTTCTATGAGTTGTACAAATCCCTCTTGCATATTATATTACTCTATTATATATTTTTTTTAAATATATTTTTCTACATAGTATGATAATCAGTGACATTTATTATTTTAATTCTAGCTAAGAGTATATATATGTCGTCTACATACCCCCAACATTTCCAAGCATCAAGCTTCTCTTTGATATTTAAAAATATATACATTTTTTAAAAAAAAAAAAAGAAAATTATTTCTTGCAAGAAAAAAAAATGGAAGGTGTAGTAGGAACAATTCCTGAAGGGGGATGGAACAATTTCATATCGGACGAGGCCGATTTCATGGCACAATTACTTGGAAATTGTTCAATCCCAAATCATGATCATGTCCAAAATAATGCTTCTAATTTTGCAATCTCTTCTGTTTTTTGGCCCTGTCATGAATCGAATAATTCGAACAACGTTGTTGGTGTGGATGAATCTACGTATTCTTTCTCACAAGGAGTTCAACAAAGCTACTATCCTAGTGTGTCTCATCATCATCATTTTCTAATGAATAATAGTAATAACAATTTTGTTACAATGGATTATTGTAACAGGAATTACAATAATGTGATAGAAGAGGATCATGACGAGTACTTATTGAACGGCCAGGATGTCAGCAATGAGAGTACTATGGTGTCTGATGATCATCACAAACTGTCTGAAGATGTTTTTCAAGAGAAGATCAGTCTTCACCTTGGAAAACGGCGCGAAAAATCGATTCAAGAAGTACAGTTGATGATCAAGGAAGATAAATCCAGCAGTGTTTCGGAGAAATATTCCAGGAAAAGACCTCGGATTCCTACAGGAGAAGTAAGTGAAGTTCATATTTCATGTTCTACTTTTTTTCATGCTTTCACGCGTTAAGCAGCAGCTTCCTCTTCCGCCTATTTTTTCTTCCGATTAGATTCCGCTTTATTCTATCCATATCCTCCTAATAGAATCCAGGCCCGCCAGGCCTTAGCCTCACTATGATGTCTGCGCCAGGCGTTAGACTTCCATTCTTCGCCTATTTTTTTTTCCTCTGATTAGCTTCCGCCTTATCCTACCTATACCCCGCCTAACCCAATTCGGGCCCCGCCAGGTCCTAGCCCCATTTGTCTGCATTTGTTTGTCTAGCGCTTTAGAATAGTGTTTTTTTATTTCTACTTCTTGTTCTACTATATTAGATGAATGACAAATGTACAATTCTAACATCGTCTTGTACATGTGTATTCATCCAATATAGTGGAGTAAGAAGTGGAAGAAATCTCAAACCCACTTGTATTCGATCAAATAATAAAAGGGATAATTACAAAAACACCCTAAGGTTTGGGCTAATTACAAAAACCCGAGTTCTTTGAAAATTACAAAAAAAAACCCTTGAGGTTTGATTCCGTATTATATTTTTCCCGGTGATTTTCAAAAATATTTCAATAAACCCCCCTCATGTTGCAAAAATATTACAGTTACCCCCTTAAATTTAAGACAAAATGAAACATGAAGGGTTTTTTTGTAATTTTGAAACATGTATGGGTTTTTTTGTAATTAACCCAAACCTCAGGGGTGTTGTTGTAATTATCCCATAATAAAATTTATGGTTAATTATTAAAAAAATACCCTTGAATTTTAGTGTAATTACATAAAAGTCTAAGTATCTTTCAAAATCATAGATATGTTATTTATATTTGTTTCTAATTTACAAATTGCACCATTAATTAATATGTGGTATTTGTTAGGCACCTCAAGAGGGTGTTTGATTACTTTAAAAGGGTATTTGCAAAATAACTGAATTTTTTTGTAATTAAGTGAGATAAATCATATGGGTCATTTTATAGTTTACACAAAATTTTATTTATTCCTTTTTTTCAGTTTTCTTATCATCTTTTTATGCAAATGCAGTTCCAAAGAAGCAAGAAAAGCATGAAGCTCAAGTGTCCAAAAGTTGATGATGACGAAAATAATAATAATAATAATAATAATAATAATAATAATAATAATAATAATAATAATAATAACAATAAAAATAGTGGGTGCTGCTCAGAAGATGATTCAAATGGTTCACATGAACAAAATGGAGTAACTAATTCAACTTCAAGCTCAAAGGGAAAAACACGAGCGAGTAGGGGTTCAGCTACTGATCCTCAAAGCCTCTATGCGAGGGGTAATTATGTCTTTCCACGGTTTTAGAATTATAAGTATTATTTAGAATATTGTCAATACATTTATGTCACAGTACTGATGATATTCTTGTGACAATTCTTGTAGAAAAGAAGAGAGCGAATAAATGAGAGATTGAGAATCTTGCAAAGCCTTGTCCCTAATGGAACTAAGGTATATATATAAGCATAGCTGAATATATATATACACACATTCATGATTCATGATATTCTAAATCAATGTGTTAAGAATTGTGAATTAACAAGGCCTTTAATTTAATTTGTTATGACAGGTTGACATTAGTACAATGCTTGAAGAGGCTGTTCAGTATGTCAAGTTCTTGCAGCTTCAAATTAAGGTAAGAAATGTTCTTCAATGAGAATCATCATAATATCTAGGGTTAATTACAGAAAATATCCTTGAGGTTCAGTTTTATTACGAAAGAATCCAGTTATCTTTCAAAATTACAAATATCCCTTTGATATATATTTGTGAGTTCACTGGATTTTTGGTCAATATTTGTCCATATATTATTGAAAAAAAAATAGCTATGTTTTTCAAACAAATATTTTTTCCAGCCATTTTTTAGTCCAATTATCCATTTTTTTCCTTTTTTTTTAATTTCTCGGGGCTTACATTTCTCGGTACTCACCAAAGAATACAAAGTGGGTATAACTATCACTATCTAGTCAAAATGGTTAAAAAAAACATGTTTTTGGCTAGTTTTTATTTTTTAGGAACATAAATTGCCAATTTGACTATATTTGTTCCTATTTACAAACTACACCTGTTGAAATGGTATTTATTAGGAACATACATACATCAAGCGGGTGTCTATATTACTTAAAGGCAGAGGCGTGTCCTTGTGGCTAAGTGGGGAGCGAACCCCCCAAAAAAAAAAAAGAAAAATTAAAAATTTCATATTATATACATATTTTATTTTTTAATATTAAAGTTTGGTATTTAAGTATTTATTTTTTAGTGATTTAGCCTTCAAAATGAAATGTCTAGCTTCGCCCATGTTTAAGGGGTATTACCGTAGTTAATAATTTTGAAAAATAACTCAATTTTTTTGTAATTAGGTTAAGTGTCAGACGTAGATCTTGTAATTTACCCTAATACGTATCTTCTTGTTTATTTTGGAGATTAATATCTGGTGGGATTCTTAAAAAATGTTGATGATGACCCTTTTTCATTTTATTTTTTTTGTGCGTCCAGCTTTTGAGCTCTGATGACACGTGGATGTATGCTCCTCTTGCCTACAATGGAATGGATTTAGGACTTGATTTAAATATTTCAATTCCCAAATCACAATCCTGATGAAGAAGATGATGATGATGATGGCTTGATCGATGGTGCTGGATTTTCTGTGAATAAATACCACATCAATGGATGATTTTTCCGAATTTTTTAAAGAAAAAACATAATTAAAACTACAGAATTATTCTATAATGAGGACTAATTAATCATTCTTATTAACAAATTAAATTTCATGTCTATAAGGTGCTCACTGGCTGCCATTTTAACATGATGGTGAACATTGTAGTTTTGTATTATTCCATGTAATTTCATGGTAATGCCAGTGAGCTTTTTAATTGTAGAAAATGATGAGCTGAGTTAATGGCATTGTAATTGTTCTTGTGATTTTTATATTTAACGTAAATATAATAAAGTTTACTTCATGTCTCCACTCAAACTACAATTGAAAAGAAATGAGATTTATCGTTTGTGTTTAGATGAATTTAAAATCAATTATGAGAATTACTTTCTTTTTCTAGCTTTCATTTGGCTTCAAGATAAGTTATTATTTCCACAAGTTTTCATAATCTACCCTATAAACTAAAAGAAAAAAACAAAGTTGACATTTATCTATGTGAGAATTCTATATACAATTTTTTTTAAATAATTGGGAGTAGTGGTTGGAGGAGGGGATAAATTTCAAAAAAACCGAAAGATACACAGTTCAACCCCTAGTCAATACTCTTATAAAGAGTGAATGATATCACTTGAAATTACATGCACGTGCCAGTAATTCTATGTACAAAATTTAAAAAAATTAAAAAATAATAAATTTAATCGAGATTCTAAAAGATATCTTTCCACATTAAAATTACCAAGTTAATATGTCCCATAATCATATCACTAATCATATGGGCTCCACGCACTAGGTTGTGATACAGTATAACCGATGCTGCAACAAAAAAAGACATACATTGTAATAAAAGATTTGCTCACAATTAGTGTGAGAAAATCGATGCTAATCAAATTTATCCAAATATATTTTTGATGAAAAATACTCTATTAGTTAATATATATTTTTGAATTTAAAAAATAACAAATTTAAGATATAACAAATAATCCAATAACTACACTATCTTTTAGATCTGTGATACTAAAATTTTATCTTTATACAAATCTCATGTTTCATACAAGAAGGCTATTATTCTAGTTGAAATTAAAAGGGAGGGGGAGAGAAAAATTAATTGATTTATCTGTTATCGTGTCCAAGTCCAGATACTTTACAAATCAAATCGTGCTCAAGACATGTTTATTAGCATCTATAAAAATACATTTGTCATGGAATTCAATTCCAATTTGTCGAGTAAATTTCATCTACCCCCACTTAAATACTTAAAAACTATTCTGGTTGGGTGTACAAATAATAATAATAATAATAATAATAATCATAATAATAATAATAATAGAAAAAATTACAAAATTAGTCCTGTAACTAAAAGGCAGTTGCAAAAAGGTCCTTCAAATTTTTCAAATGACAAAATAGTCATGTAATCGTATGATTTTGCAAAATAGTCCGCAAAATGCATGTTTACAAAATAGTCTCAGAATCCAGTACTTGAATATTAATTTTGGTCCTAATTTCACCGTAAATTGGGAGTCACATGTGTCGCTCACGTGATCGATTCGGTGAAATTTCAAATTGCCACCGAAATTAGGACTAAAATTGAGACTCAAGTATAAGTTACAAGATCTTCAAAAAAAAAAGTATAAGTTACAGGACTATTTTGCAAACTATACAATATATAGGACTATTTTGTAAAATCGTACATAGTCACAGGACTATTTTGCAATTCGAGTATTTTACAGAATTTTTTCGCAACCTCTTTTTAGTTGCGGGACTAATTTTGCAATTTTGCCATAATAATATCATAAATAACGACATCGTCATATAAAAACTAGGTGGTATTTCATGAACCGACTCTTCAACATGTCAAAAAAGTAGAATTTTGAGGAGATAAGTCAGATCTTGATTCCGATCCAAACTTCGATTTTCAAATGCATTTAACTGACAACTTTCACCACAGAAAAATGAAAACCATAAGATAAACAACTTGATAATGTACAACATGGTTTCAAATTTAACTATTCCACTTTCCTACTTCACTATATATATATCGTTATTTAGATGTATAACACGTGTCCATGAGATAAATCACATCCAAATAATCAACTTTACACAAACTTGTAATCAACAACACACATTCGTTGGAAGCATGTGTACCCAGTTCGGATATCTTATCTATTATGATGATGTTTCATCCGATGTTTCAATACAGGGTAAATATCTATATTATTATATAAATGTTTCAATACACAGGGTGAATATCCTATATTATTATATATACACGTCATTCACATGGCAAGACACTAGTTACTAGTAATATGGTTCGTAGTCATTTTGCATGTTTTGATTTTGGGATAATTTCAGAATTGGTACCCCAAGTTTACCTACTTTTTGCTTTTGGTACCTTATGTTCCCAACTCATCAAAAATGGTCACCAACGTTACACTTTTAATCACTTTAGGTACTTGTTGTTAGTTGACCATTAATGATGACACAGTAACCTATTCTGCAGGTAAAGATGGGTAAAATACCTTGTAAACATATTCTTTTTTATTTTCACTTGTGTTTTCATTTCTAAACCCTCAAATCTTCAAGTAACTTTTGGAAAAAAAAAAAAGTAAAAATATTAAGAAATTAAATCTGTAATTTTAATCAAATTCTGAAAATCCCGAACCAAGGAGGCATTTACGCCTGTGGGGAGTTCTTCAACAATGAATTAATTTCTCGATGGGAACCTTTCATCAACATAGAGTGGAAAAACCAAGGGCGCTCTCGAGAGGTTGAAGCCTCGGGAGTTACACCGTCCTCCTTTAGAACTTTTGGAGCTCCTCCGAGAAGAATAAGAATCATCGGTTCGGTGCAAGAGGAATTCATTAGAAAGCGCCCTTGTCATAGCAGCCTCATCACCCGCTTGAGGAAAGTCGGGATTTTTGTCCTCAATCTGCGGAGAGAAAGATTCTATTATCGACGGACACATCAAGTTGGCCAATCACTCCTTGACATGAAAGTAAGAAAGAAGGAAATGATGAATCCGCTCCTTTTTTGGTTTAGAACCCACCGTATAATTGAAATTGGATCGATTGGCACGAACCCTACTGCTTTCACTGCTCGGGTTATCCTGCTCGCCTTTAAGTTAAAGTAAGTCCGTGCGTGCAAGAGCTAGAGTCGAATGGAATTAGAAGTCGAAGTGAAAAGTAAGGATTCAAGTCAACTTGAAAAGCAAATGAGTCAGGTGATTCTATATTTTTATTTTATTTATTTTAGTATCTCAGAAAAATTGAATCTTTGGTCGGACATACCCTGAAACTTTAGGTCAAATCCATTTTTGGATCACTTTTTTCGGGGTTAATCTGACCTTCTTTCCTATGCATTTCTTAGGGCTTTCGGGTATGCCACGTCGCATTCCAGATTATCCAGATGCTTACGCTGGATGGAATGCCCTTAGCAGTTTTGGTGGGATAATGTTAAAATCACAACCAGGCCTTCTTTTCATTAATAGTCTAATTAATCATTGATTTGGAAATGAAAAGCACCAACTGATTATATAACAAAGTAATCACCTATTGAGCAAAACTTAAAATTAATATTTCAAAAAATAATTTAATATATATATATTATTTATAATTAATTTATCTTAATAGTTTTTAACTTAATGAAAAAACTTAAACCTATAATATTATTTTCGTAATTCTTAATAAAAGACATTTGACATTTTATGAATAACTTTCATTAATGTTATTATCCCTTGTGATTTTTCTTTTTCTTTCAAAAGCTCTCGTTAAGTTATTAATCTGCAAATAAAAAGCCATAGAAACAAGAGATCCCATACGATATATACATACAGGCATACAAGCGTGTGAACAGTCACCTGGGCATATAAATTTAGCGAGTGTTTGCAAAAACTTATGCTTTTTGAGAAAGTTATTCAATATAGCAGATGCCAAAAATAGTTGCAAATCGAAAGTTGACTGATAGAAGCTAAAACGAATAAGTAAAAAGAGTGAATAAGTTGTAAAATGCTTTGTTTGTGTATAAAAATCAAACTAGAAGCATAATCATCCTCCCTCCTGATAAAATTATGCAGAAGCATAAGTTGGCATTTGAACACACTAAAAACTACTCTTTTATTTCAACCAAAAACTTACATTCACTTTTTCTAAGTATTTGCAAACACTCCCTTACTCTCATTGTAACTTATATTACTTCAATTTCTCCTGTACTTGAACTTTAATATAATCTTCTGCACAGCAGATCCATATAATATAGTAAGAAGATTTCAACCCATTCAAAGATCTTTGGCATTCAATGTTTCAGCAAATATGACATCAACCACAATATGATCAGCACAGATTAAGGTAACAACCTTGCTCCAACAAAGTTATAAAACGACATTTTAACATCGTTCGCTCAGAACAATAATTATTATTAATACAAACTTCTGCTGAAAACTAATATAAGGTTGACTCTCCCTGGCATCAAGAAACATGCAATCACGATGAAGATCCATCCATATAAAAGACGCGCATGATCACACACGCGCAACTAAATTAGTTTAATACAACCTGTCACATGCTACAAATGTACAAATACTTCAACCTAATCCTTTTTATCTTATGTGCGCCAAATACAGTCCTGACTTGGGCATGTGTGTAATAAAAAAAAAAAAGACACGAGGATGATTCTGATTTCACTTGTAAATCCAACAAATTATATAATTCTACCTTCAAAACCCCTTTGTTGGAGATAGGACCAGTTGCACGAGACCCCATATCACTCTTGCAGAATAAGAATGATTGAGCATCATTTTCAAGCATGATCTTCATGTACGTGGTTTGGGACTTCATTTTGGCTGTCTAGAGGCATATATTGTGCCATTATAGCGCGTATCTCCGAATCCATATACGACTGAAATGCAACCAGCCAAAAATAAATTAATTAATACATACAAGATTTCAAAGCAGATATCTAAAAAATTTCCCAGAGAGAGAGAGAGAGAGAGACTACGATTGTGATATAAATATGTTTCTCTAAATTATGCCAAAGCATAAATATTTTAAATACAAATGTTTCAAATATCAATTTAAGTTCTTTTATTATTTTCCTCAGTGCACATAGGAACACAATTTCCAAACCGCTAGAAAAGAGTATGCAGCATATGTGATACAAATCATTTTTCATTTTATGTGTAGAAAACATACCCTCAGTCTATACTTGTACACGAGATACGCCCCGCCAGCAGCCATGGCTAATCCAATCAAGATAATCCAAACAGCAGTCCATGCAGATTTAACCTCAGCAGACCTCTTACCTGATTAAGAAATAGAATTGAGATAAAATGAATATTAGGAATGCACATCAGATGCACACACAAAAAAAAAAAAAACGAAATTTGCAAGTGAACTAACTGATGCAGGTATCATGATCCCTGATATACAAAAGATCCCTGCTACAAGTGCACTCATAACTGCCCCACGTATTCTTGCAGCTGCATTCAGGGCATTGACAGGCTTTCTTATCCTTACATTCATCGATATCTGTATTTTCGACAAAGACAGAGGTTACACTCAGAAACTACAAAAAGTTGCTTGATCTTTTAGCCTCAGTTTCACATCCCTCAACGTATACGATAAAGAGTAACCATTAATATCAGGGGTAATTACAAAAAAAACTTGAGTTTTGGGCTAATTACAAATAATTCCAAAGACGTTTCAAACTTACAACCAAAAAAAAAAAAACCCTTAGATTTGATTATGTCTTGAATTAAAGGGCATAGCTGTAAGGTTTTTGGAAAACTAAATTGCTTATGAAGGGGGAAAATGAAAGACGGAATCAAACCTCAAGGGTTTTTTTTTTGTAAAATTCAAAAACCTCACAAGTATTTTGTAATTAGCCCGAACCTCGGTGGTTTTTTTTTTTTTTTTGCAATTATCCCTTAATATAAATCCCATTCTGGATTAGGTGACTTACTATTCAATGTAATACCTCTTTAATGCGACCTTTTTAACGGAATATTGCATTTTTTTCCTTGTTCAAACAACAAACTAAGTCTTAATCCCACTGTGGGGTCGGCATTTTTTCCTTGTTACAAAATTAACCTAAAAAATAAATACCTTAATTTTATAGTAAAAAACGGCTACATCCTCTCCGACTTTAAAAAGAGTCGTCCAAATGGTAGCCGTTTTTATTTGTTTTATTTTTTTTAATTGTTGTCTTAAAAACGGTCATGGTGTGACCGTTTTTTTTTTTTTTTTTTTTTTTGAAAGAATCAAAATGGCTTGTGCAGAGTCTTGTATACCCAAACATTTGAAGAATACAAAAAATGGGGAAAGTATTGTATTTGTTTTCATCCACATATGTAATATTATTATATTTTCCAGTTTCAACATAAAAAGTACATTTTTTTGTAATATTATTATTTTATCAATCACGGGAATAAAAAGCTTTTGAGAGTTTGACCTTAGCTCGTTTATTTTTGAGTGTAATCGAGTCTAAACGACCTTTAAAAATAACAATTAGAAATTAAATTATTTTTCAATTCGTTACATATATAAAACTATATATTTCTAAAACGCATAAAATATAAACTAAAATATATAATTTTATTAAGTTTGATTCAATTCGTTAAGTTTGAGCTTGAGTTTGATTAATTTATTCTAACGAATCTCATTAAATGAGCTTGTTTGAGTTTAAATTAATGTTAATTATATTTGGCTCATTAGCTCTTGAACAGGCTCGTTATTAAGCTTGTTAGCTGGCTCATATATTTAAACTAACAATTTGACTTTAACTTTAATTTTTTTAAGTTTACTTATGATAAATATAGCAACATTCATAGTTGTTAGAGGCGCACCCGAGGCTCACAGAAAAACGCCTCTGGGACTCCGAGGCGATGCATGTTTTGGAGGTGCGCGCCTTGGTGCGCATCTGGCACTGTCGAGGCGCGCCTCATGCGCCCCTCCTGCAAAATTCTTTTTTTGGGGTGTTTTTGTTTATAAAGTTGCTAGTTTAATAACATTTCAGAAAAACACTTTTAACCTTTGGTATAACAACTTACACTTTAACATTGAAAATAACCTAGAAAATTCAAAAAACTAAACAAAACTAGGGTTTACATTTGAGAAAAGAAAAATGAAAGCCCCTGCTTCTACAAGATTCTGCACTCCAGCACTTCTGCCCGCCACTTCTCGCCGCCGGGCACCACCTCTCGCCATCAGAAAGTCCTTTTTTTCTGTTTTCGTCCCTCTTTTTCATTGATTTACTAATTAAATTTCAGTGTTTCCTTAGTTTCAGCTTGTGTTAATTTATTTTTCTTCTCTTTTTTGAATTAAATAGCTTATATTATTTTTTATATTTATTTTTTATTTTTGGCGCCTCATGTTCAAGGGGCGCGCCCTCTCGCCTCTAATAACACCCGCCAACATTTAAATAAACTTATTTGTCTTACTATATATTTTAGTAGATAAATTATGTGTTTTTATAATTTTAATTTTGTAATTAATTGAAGAACATTTAATTTATATTTGATATTTAGTAAGTTCGTTTAAACTCGATTAAACTCGAAAAAACTTGTGAACCATTAATATATTCGATAAATTAGGCTCAAGCTCAAGCTCGAAAATAGACGAGCTGAGCTCAAACTCTCAAAAGCTTTTTGTTCCTTTGATTGAGAAAATTATAATATTACAAAAAAATATATACTTTTTATATTGAAAAATGGAAAATATAATAATATATACGTTTTATACTTTCCCCACTTGTGAACCATGCAAGCCGTTTTTGATTCTTTTAATAAAAGAAATATAGAAACGGTCAATCCATGACCGTTTTTAATGATAATGTTTTTTAAAAAAAAATTAAACAAATAAAAATGGCTACCAATTGGCCGACTCTTTTTAAAGTCGGCAAGGATGTCACTGTTTTTTACTATAAAATTAAGACATTTATTTTTTAGATTACTTTTGTAGCAAGAAAAAAATGTAATATTCCGTTAAAAAGGCCTCTTTATGGCATCCTCAATTTCCTAATGTTGTTACATAACTATTGGTGATAAGATTTCAATCATAAAACAAGCATGCATCATGATATGGGATCCGTTGATCAACCATTGAATAGTTTAGAGACGAGCAGATGAAGCCCAAAGACTAACCAACTGCCAAATGAATGTGAAACTAGACCTTTGATATTAAGGGCATAGCTCATCTGATCTCATTTTTCTCAAAAAATTTATGATTTATCCATGCAATATAAGAAAAAACTATAGAAGGGCATCAAGCAGTTACATCCGATGTATTCCTCGGCCTATCACGGTCATTGGATACGAATAATGTGGACCCAACTTTGACATGTGAACTAAAAAATCTACAATCAGGAACTCAATCGAAACATGTAATAACTTTAGAGGGTTTGAGCTGTGAAAACTCATTAAATTGCAAAGTATCTCAATTCAATGAGTTTTAACATAGAATTTGTGTTGTAATTCTGTGAATACCGATAGGACGCACAGCAAGGCATTTTTACCAGTAAAGATTTGTGGTAAATTTAATATTATGGACTGGTATAATCGAATTAGGAGCTGGAGAGTCATCCACTCATGAAAGATTGGATGTACAGTGAGTTTAGTGCCAGGTCAGACAGAGGTGTGGCATTGCATACTGAAGTACAGAGCAACGCAAAATGGCATAGGCATAATTATCAATCTACAATGCAAATTATCATCGTGAAGAAAGTTCTCTTACCATCACAACTTTTGACACCATCACCTTTAAATCCGGGAGGACATTTGCATTTCCCCACATCATCATCCTGTTGGCGAAATACGACAGATTTCCATCAGATCCAATATTTAGCTTCAGAAAATATTAAGACAACTGTAATAAATTAACTGACCACACAAGCAGTGAAAGTGATTCCATTTCTGTTTTCGTGCCAACAGCCTCCATTACTGATTTTGCATCTCCCAGGCCCACTCGCTGCATTTGGCAAGATTTATATCATTAATGAAATCACAATAGTTAGAGATGACAATTCACCACCCTAATTCTACAAGACAAAATAAGGCATGATATTCTCTAAAAGATATGCATGCTAAACAACTATGTGCACCGTAAAAAAATAAATTTGCTGTTCTTTTCAAGAATCATAACATAAGTGTAGACCTTGACAAGCAAGATTTATAGTTCAATCCACTGGCAAATGATTGTCCATATTTGCATTGGCATGCTGTTGTAAGTTACTAGAAGATGTGAGCATCTGAGATAAAATTCCATATGTGCTTTCAAACCAAAGTCTGAAAATCCTTTCTAATTATATGCACCAAGAAGATCTAATATTTTCTTTAGGGATGGCAACTTCTTACACGACACACAAAAAAAAAAAAAAAAAAAAAACACGGACCTAACACATTATAAGCGGGTTAGGGTCAAAATTGGGTCGGACCTGAATGACACGAACAATAAACAGATTTGGTTAGGATTAACTTGAAATGACACGATTAACCCATTTGACACTATTGTGATGCTATCAGTGTTCTAAAAAGTGCTAGGTGCTAGGCACGCGGCAAGCTGGGCCTAGCGCCTAGACGGAGCCTAGTCAGGTTTAGGCGAGGACTAATCGGGCTAAGTGGGGATTTTTAGAATAGCAATATTTTTATGATTGAATATGTTGTTAGTATAATATTGAATTTTCAAAAATTATTGCGTATTTTTAAGATTAAAATTAAATCATAAAATCCACATAAATAGATGAGTTATATAGATTTTTAAAATTTACAGGTTATTTTGAGTCAGCCCAAAAAACACGAATAATAAACCAGGTCGGGTTATGGTTCAGAGATATGACACGAATACTTACACATGTTTAAATCTCACACGAATAACATGAATTTTATATCTCGACACGGCACAAATTGCCACCACTAATTTTCTTAATAGTATTGACATGCATTCTAAGTGGCTTTAACATGTAAGCATCTGCGAAAACTTCCATCTTTGCCAGAATACTAGTTGCTGAGAGTTCTCATCATGCATTAAGAAGACTTAAGAATGTCATTCAAACCATGTATGTTTTGTTTATCGGATGGTCAACAACTTATTTAGAAATGAATTATAGTTGATCGACACCAATTTGAAAGAACTAAGAGAAAATTCTTTGAAAGTTCTTTATTATCAGTATTTTTATCGGTCCATAATTTCCTCTTATCAATTGTGTCCTCTTCTTTGTTTTTATAGAGAGGGGAAGAACACATAAAGTCCTAACAAGTCGTTTTTAATAATTTTCTCTTGCTCACACTTTATTCTGGAAAACTCTACTTCACAAAATACATTTGCAATAGATGCTTAAGGTTCTTCGAATTCCATGCAGGTCTTAGTTAAGAACGTTACCACATGGCATGCAGGAGATATCCAAAACAATTAAGGCATCATCACTTATACATATTATGAATCCAATAATGGGTTCGCTTAACTAAAGAATTTTTCATCCCAATGATGCCAACAAGTGCGACACATGTTTATAATATTAGAAACACCAGCTTAACATCAATAGATGACTTAGAACAAAATGTGGACAACAATATGGAAACACGATTTATTATTATGAGCCTAGCACCAAGCATGAGTCAAACTTAGTGAGTTGCATAAGTGCCACTGGCATCCGGTTTTTAAAAAGCATGAGATCATAGATGGTTGGTAGTTAATATCCAGTACATTAGTATATTTAAACCAAGGTTTAAGCAAACAAAAGAATCTTGTTTATAAGTTTCTATGAAGCAGACAGGACATTTTTGTGCATAATATTTTCACATGTTTGAAAAGCTATTCTAATTCAAGCATAATTAAATTAATGTGGTTCATAAATCTAATCAAAGGGAGTTAGTTCCAACAAACAGCTGCTTCCAGTATCCACTATTTGAATGACTGATAAAAACTATTTGCTGTAAACTGAAAAAATCAAATAATTACATACCAACACAAGAAGTATAGCCATCTCCCTTAAACTGCACACCATTAACTACAGGGCATTCACACACTCTTCCTCTGAATGTGTCCTGAATGTGCATACACATATGTTAGAAATTGCAAAAGCTGACAAAAATCAGCAAACTATCAAAAAGCACCTTGCAAGCCGTAATATTTGCTGTCTTGTCTATCCAGCAACCACCATTGTTATCCAAACACTCATTTGTTTCTACATCTGCAGTTAAGAAAGCAATAACTCCAAGTTCATCATGAATGTACATAACAATTTTAATGTCATTCAACATCATGATTTACTCCGAAAATATCTTACCACCACTTAAACAAACAGATGGTTCTGTAGTTTCCTCAAAACCAGCACATAATGCCTTCAAAACTGCACCTTTTTCCAATTTCCCTGTACAGCAGACACATTATAGGGGATGATATTAAAACTGCTAGACGAAAATTACATTAGTCAACAATTCGGACCTCGATATTGTCGATTATTCACAACGAGGGTGGGCAATATGGTTACATCACCACGCGATCCTTTTCCAACCTGCAGAAAACTCTTACTTCTCAGACATCTTACACAATCACCATCACGCAAAAACAAAAGTACAAAGGCCACAGCAATTATGCTGATTCATTTAAAAATTACTTCTAAATATTCATCATAATACTCACTTGAGCGTCTTGCTCTTCCTTCAAAACAGGATTGTCTGAATCAGCTTCAGGGTCACCCATGCACTTTTCAATTTTTTTCAGGTCAAGCCCTGTTATGAAAATAAAATCAGTACATGATTATTCAACAACAAAGAAAGGGGATAATTAAAAAAAATTGAGGTTCGGGCCAATTACAAAAAAACTCGAGGTTTTTGAAAATTGCAAAAAAAATAAAAAATATATCCTTGACGTTTGACTCTTGCATTTTCTCCCTTCTTAAACAAACATTCGAAAATCCACCTGATAGTTATTTATATTACAGTTACCCCTTTAAATTTAAGACAGAAGCAAACCTAAGGGGGGGGACTTTTTGTAATTTTGAAACATCTCGGTTTTTTTTTTTTTTGTAATTAGCCCAAACCACATTTTTTTTTTTTTTGTAATTATCCCTAAAGAAAGGGGGTGTTATGATGAAAGTGTGAAAAAACACCTAAAGATCTGATGACATTGTCCGCACATTCCTTGTTGTATTTCTTCTCCTTCATGGGGCATCTAATTTGGAAATCAGTAACATAGTCCCACCAAACCCATGGCTTTTTGGTCTCATTAGCCACTTTAAACACACATAGCTGTCTCAAATTCTCAAGAACCACGTCCTTTCCTTCATACCCGATGCTGAAATCTTGTTCAGGGTCTGGCGCACAATATCTCCCATGGTTTATGCATTGAGACTTGCATTGTTTGCTTATGGTGAACGCCTGAGGGCAATACCAAGTAATATAGTGAGGCGTAAATTGAGTATAACCGCCTTTTTCGAGAATTTGGGCTGCGCCCTTAAAATCCTTCACAAACTCCATCAGCATGTCACACTTAACTCCACACTCGTCGTTGCTGTTTGTCCACAGTTCATATTCAACCCGATCGTCCGGGTGAGGAACAGCTTCTCTCCAGTCAAGATTCACATTCACCATATCCCCTCCGCTTATTGCTTTTTTCAATTGCTCGCCGAAACTTTTATCAACCAACGCAGATGGGATTGTTATGTTCGCAATATATTTTTCAGATGCATGATCCTCTTCGGGTGAGTCCATTGTGATTAATGCTTCAGCAATGTCATCGGCCACAAGAACTGCAGCTGCACCAGCATTTTGGGCATTCCAAACCTTCAACGCGAAAAAACAATCTGCAGTGCAAGAGAAACTCAATGAAAAATTGTACAATTATGTCCAATAAAAATTATAGATATCACCCTAATACCCATCTCCATGAGAATAGAAAACTCCATGGCAGAAAATAGTTGGAAAATGATATATCTAATATAAGCAGTAGTCCACTTCATAGTACGGATAAAAGAAATCAATGCGGAAGTCCAAATTGAGTTTTTGCTCACACATGCACACAAAAGGCACATACATATGATACACAATGCAACTTCACAAAATCGACATATGAGGAGAAATACTTGCAATAGACCTTCAAAATTCAAGCTTCAATGTAATCAAATATAGATAACAAACATAAGTTCCGAAAAAAGTTAATTAAGAAATGTGACAAAACATGACTCCTACAATTGGCAAAACGGCTATCTGAAGAGGCAACCAAAAATTTAATTCAATTTAAAGTGATAAATTGTCAATTCATTATGCTACAAACAAAGGGGTACCTTAATATTACTTAAAAGACACCTTAAGCAGCTAGGCCACATTTCCATGCATTTATCAATAAAACAAAGTGCGCACCAAAGTACAAACATAAACAAACAGAACCTTAAGAAAAATCTATTTAAGTCTGTAAATTAAATTAGCAATTCCAAAAATCCAAGGTGTTCCTCCAACTAGATACTAAAAATAGAAAATACAAATGCTATCCAAGAAAATAACACCTTTGAGGCTTTGACAGATAAAAACTAACAGAAACTGCCAACACGTAAAATAACTATATCAAGAAAATAATTGTTTGAAACACATGGATAGGAAAGACTTCTGAATAAATCCAAAAGGTAGCTCCAAAAATTAGCAAAATCACCCCAGATATCAGTTAAACTCAAATTAAATGAATAGTTTCACATTCAACCCCGAACTAGCAAGTTAACTAAAGTTAATATCTTGCCAATAAATAACAAATTAACCTCAGATAAGAAACATATGACAGAACACTGCTTTCAGAACTAAAATTTACCCAAACCATAGCTCAAAGAAATATCAAATTACTCTCTAAACCTAAAAAAATTAAGCAAGATAACAAAAAGGGCACCTCAGAGAGAAAAAATAAATAAATAAATAAATAAAAACATGTACCTCCACGATCAACTAGAACAAAATTAGGCATAGCTCCAGGTTTAGCCTTAAAAGAAATCCCAAAATCATCAAAACTCTTACAGCCTTTCTTGTTATCCTTTGGGTACACCACAGTCCCAGCCATACTTCCCCCATATTGCGGAATCCCAAAGTTACCAATGGCACTGTCATGAGTCCCCTTTATGCTATCTGGTGACGTCACCCTCAAACTGTTCTTCTCCACCACGAACCGACCCGACACCAATTCCGTGAAGATCAGCACCAAAAAACCCAACAAATTTGCAACTTTTAATCTCGTAGAAAATCCCATTTGCTTGGATTTCCAGAAGAAGCAAGAAAATCCGAGATTTGCTAATTTATAAATAATTTGGGGGTTTTTCTTTTCTTACTTCTGTTATTCTCTCGAATATAAACCCAGACACACACACTGTGTGTATTTGTGCGAGAGATTGGACTGTTGAGACTTTGAGACTCGAGGCTTGAAAAAGATTGAAGTTTTGTTGAGTTGGTAGAGTGGAGGAAGGAAGGGAGTCAAACTAAATAACAACTCTTAACAATTTCTGAAAAGAATCGTTTTTTGCTGTCTTGGGAATAGTGGTTTAAAGAATTGAAAGCGTCAGCACTCAACGTGAGAATTAAGATATTGAAAAAAAAAAGATAATAGTAATATTTTCCAGAAGAAAATGCTAAAATTTGATCAAGAAATTAATGAGGATAATCTATAATTAGCCAATACAACTAGGTATAAATAAAATATTATTACAAAAATTGATGGTTCCTTGCAACGTGTTACACGATCGTGTAAATGTCGGTTTAGTTAAGAGTTGAAACCATTGAGAATATTACAAATTTTTATGGACTTTTTAATATATATATATATATATATATGAATTTAGAATATTAATAAGTTACTGATTGAGATAATTATTCACGCTTAAAACTATGATGGTTTTCGCACTTTGTGTTCTAAATTTTTTATTGTTTTTTTTTTTAAACGATTGTTACACTTTGTCATAGGAAGTAGGAACTACTTACGGTTGTGATTGGTTGTGAAATTTTTTTCCAAATTTTTATTTTTAAGAGAAATTTTTTTTAGAAGTGTGATTGTTTGTGGAATAAATGAAAAATTTTCAAAGAAAATCTCATTTTTCTCCAAAATTAACTCATTTTTCTCTTCATTTCTCACACTTCTCAATACCCAATTATACTACTAATTTCTCTCACCTCCCTCTATTCATATAAAGAAACCTGATAATTTCTTTAATTTATCACTATTTTTATTATTTTTCTCTTAATCTTGATAACAAAAGATATAAATGAGATTTATATTGTCTATTTTTGGATCAAATTTTTATTTTTATTCAATTTTATTGCATTTATTTTACACTAATTTTTTTCACAAACAATCAATATTTCTAAAAGATTTTCCATCTCATCAACACAATCATTACTTTTTATCTACACATCCAACTTTCACTTTTAAAAAAAAAATTCACTACTATTTTCTCAGAAAATAAAAATGGATGGAACGAAAGCACAACCAATCACAGTTAGGTTTTGCACTTTACCATTTGAAACATCTCAATTGTGAAATTTTTTTTGCCGTGAGTCTATCACCACAACATTTTTCTTGTTTGTGCCTTTTTTTTTTATCAATTTCATGATTCATTTATAGCAAAAATAATTTTTTGCAACTTGAACATTTGCTTTTTTTACGTAGTTTTTTTTTTTTTTTTTGCAACTAACAACCTAATAATTGCGGGGTTTCACTTTGCAACCTCCGGTCAACTGGAGTTAGAATATTCACCCAAGTGACCGGCAATAGTCTACGAATATTCTTAAAAATATTCCAATGGTTAAATTGTTAAGTCTAATGCCGAAAAGTTAAATGGGTGTGTTATGCATATGACATAATCCCGACTAAACTTTGAACAATTAGAGTGTTCCAAACGATATAATCAAAACCCATGCAATTTAAGTGGGAAAGTATAACAAAAAAAAAAAGCTCCCAAAATCTTAAAAATGTCATAATTCAGATGACAAAGTGTTATTCCCCTAGCATATACATAGATACCGAGGTCCAAACCAAAAATTTATTTTTACATATTGACCTCAGTTTTTTGGAATGGAAAAAAATTAAGATAGGGCAATAATTAACTCATGAATCGTGAATAAAATCTAATTCATTCACGTTGTATTTAATTTAGAGATTGTTAAAAGGTTTAAGGCTTTCAGCTGGATAGCTCTTGATTTGTACTTATCTCAATTTAACAATAAAAATTTATGAATGGTTTTCGTGTCTTTGGATATTTCAACCTTCAAGGCATTAATCATATAGTATATGAGCATGAAACATGTGGACTAAAGATCCAAACCCACCACGAGGAAATTGAAAACAAGTAGAAAAAGAATCTGTGGCTTTTTATTTAGGGATAATTAAAAAAACTACCCTGAGAAAACGAAAAAAAAAATCAAAGAATTTTTGAAATTGCAAAACTCACACTTGAGGTTTGATTATGCCTTAATTTTAGGGGTTTAATTGTATATTTTTATAAATGTGTGGGGTGATTTGAAAGAAAATCTCTCATGAAGGTGAAAAATGTAACACAAAATCAAACTTCTAGGAATTTTTGTAATTTTGAAACTTCTATAAGGTTTTTTTATAATTATTCCAAACCCCAAGGAAAATCTTGTAATTATCCCCTTTATTAATTGTAGTTTTTAATTTCAGTTCTTAAGAAAAGGGTTTATGTTTTTTTTTTTTTTGAAACAAGAAAAGGGTTTATTAAAAAATATAAAAATAACAAAAATTTCGCTAGAAGGAGGGCTTGAACCTGTGGCTTTTTATTTAGGGATAATTAAAAAAACTACCCTGAGAAAACGAAAAAAAAATCAAAGAATTTTTGAAATTGCAAAACTCACACTTGAGGTTTGATTATGCCTTAATTTTAAGGGTTTAATTGTATATTTTTATAAATGTGTGGGGTGATTTGAAAGAAAATCTCTCATGAAGGTGAAAAATGTAACACAAAATCAAACTTCTAGGAATTTTTTGTAATTTTGAAACTTCTATAAGGTTTTTTTATAATTATTCCAAACCCCAAGGAAAATCTTGTAATTATCCCCTTTATTAATTGTAGTTTTTAATTTCAGTTCTTAAGAAAAGGGTTTATGTTTTTTTTTTTTTTGAAACAAGAAAAGGGTTTATTAAAAAATATAAAAATAACAAAAATTTCACTAGAAGGAGGGCTTGAACCTCCGACCTTGTGGTTAACAGCCACACGCTCTAACCAACTGAGCTATTCCAGCTGTTTGTTTTATTATAAATTCTTATATTTGTATTTGGATCACTAAATTGACAAACTCCCAAATCCCAAGTAACTAGAAGCCACCAATATAAAATTATCTAACATGTGATGTCAGTTTTTCCACTATAAAAACCACAATTTGACTAGTCCATTCATCAAAATAAATTTCTTGACATAAAAATATGACAAAAATTCATGTCAGACGATCTAAGAAGTTAATTTCCGTTAGACTGATCACAAAATCGACTCGGTGGCAGGTTTGTCATATTAGGCAGTGACATAGAATTGCTATAACTCTAAAAAGTATTAGAGCGATTGGATAAGAAACCAAATTCATTTTCGTTCCGCTGAGAAATGTTTTACACCAAACATATGATTGTTTATGAAAATTTTAGAAAATATATTATTCTCTCACTTTCACTTTTTCTTATTTTTTCTATCACCAATCACATCTACACATTTTTTCACAAAAACTAATCATTATTACACATTCTCCCACAAATTTCATTATTCATTCACTCACACATTTCTAACTACCAATCATTATTTTACTATTCTTAAATCAAATCAACTTTCATCATTACTTTTCCATCTCACATCCAATCACAATCTCAAAATTCATCTTTTTCTTCTAAAATATTTTTTACCACTATTCTCAAAAAATGAAAATTTTCAAAATGAAAGTATATCCAATCGCGCCATTAGTTTTTCCTTGAAAACTATAGTAGCCCCTCAAAAAAGTATTACTAGTTCATTCAACAATATTTTTAATTGTTCTCATAAAAAATATTTTTTATCCCTCAAAAATATTAGTAATCCCCCTAAAACGTATTAGTAGTCCATTTGAAAAGTATTAGTTTTCCCCCTAAAAGCAACTTTAAGGTAATCCCCCCGAAAAGTATTCGTTTTTCCCTCTAAAGTATTAATAGTTCCTCTAAAATGTATTACTAGTTCTAGTGAAAAAATATTAGATTTCCCCTGAAAGGTACTTACGGTAATCTCATGTAAAAATATTTATTTTTTTCTAAAAAATATTAGTAACTCCACTAAAAAGTATTATGAGTTCCCCTAATTAGTTTTTCTCTTTGAAACTAATAGCTTGTGAATTTAAGTTGGTTTGATCTTAATTCGTAGATAGTATTTTCAAGCTTCACAAAATAATATTATAATGATTGAGGGTTCTTCACAATACATCTGGTTTGGAGAATCTCTTACAATACTCCAAATAGTATAATACTAGTAGAACAAGGTTCTGCATCCATATGGAAAATATAGGGAAAATTGCAAAATTGGTTTTATATCCATAGGGGTGTTGCAAAAGTAGTCCTGTAACTTTTAAAGTTTTAATTTTAGTCCTGTGACAATTTTACCCCTTAGCAAAAATAACAATTTAAATTATATAATTTTTAAGATTTGATAATTTTAGTCTTTTATTTTTTAGTTGTGGTAATTTCGGTCCTATTATTAAAAATAACCATTGGCATGTTTGTACGTGTTTTTTTGTATTTTGATAATTAAGAAATAATGCATGTTGAACTCGTATCACGAATTTTGATCTGGATTCATAAATTTAAAATGATTCCATCATTAGGCAATCTATAATATAAATAATAAATAAACTATACTCAATTAAATAAAATATAAGTTGTGATAACATTTTTACTTAATTTTAGGTAGGGATGGCAATGGGTAGGATTCTGGTAGGATTCTATGTCCTCCATCCCCATCCCCATTTATTATACTCATACTCATACCCATACCCATACCCATACCCATACCCATCGGGTATTCAGTTTTCATACCCGTCTCCATACTTATCGGAGTATCGGGTATTCATACCCTACCCATACCCTCTTACCACTTACAATTATATTTTTTTTTAATTTAAGTTATTTCTTTTAAAGAGAAATTTGAGTTATTTAAATAAAAATATAGATATTTACTAAATTCTTAAAGAAACAATAAGGAAAAAAGAATACACATAAGAATTAGCGAACTAAATATTATAAAAATATAGCAAAATATTAAAAATAATTAAAAAAGAGTGTTAGTGGGTTAGTAGATTTTGGTTGAGACTTGGGAAAAAAATCATTTTCTTTAAATATAAATAAATAGAGTTGTATAAATAAAAAAATATATGTAAAATATTATAAATAAATATATGTGTAGATATTATATATATAATATTATTATTTAATCGGGTATCGGGTAGGGTATGGGTAGGATGTACCTAGACCCACCTCCATACCCATACCCAAAAATACCTATACCCACATTTATTTAATCGGGTACAAAACTGCCCTACATACCCTCATTCGTTAGGGTCGGGTATCGAATTCTCCGTCGGGTTCGGAGGAAATTACTATCCCTAATTTTAGGTATATTGATTATTTTGGCTATCAAGGTATTTCGGGAATAATTAAAAATTTGAAATAGCCCTTAGGACCAAATTTGCATCAACTTAAAACTTATAGGATCAGAATTGCACAAATCTAAAACTTACGGGACCAAAATTACAAAAAAGGCCAAACATACAGGACTAAAATCACAATTTCAAAAGTTGCAAGACTAATATTGCAACACTCCTATAGATACATGACTGATTTTGTATTTTTCCGGAAAATATATATTCATGAATATATTTGAGGTTTAATGAGTGAAAAGATGAAAAATAGTAGGACACCATGTTGGATATATCATCTCGTACTGATGCACAAGATGTTATCGCAAACGAGATACATGTTGGGCGCAATGAGGCGTGTCGTGGTCGAGATTTAATTTATCCGGAATACCCGATAAATCACACCAACAAGATGATGGCAAAAATAAATGACACGACAAAAAATAAATGCACACATAATTTTCGTGGTTCGGCAAAACCCGCCACGTCCACGAGAGTTTCCGTTCTTTACTAATAAAGAATTTCCGGTACAAGAAAAATACACCCCTTGAGTTTTATGGACCAAACCCAAGAATAAAAGACTCGTTACAACCACTTTACTAGCTATCAAAGAACACTCTCCCCAACCCCTTTGTGTTACCCGAGAGAAAAATACCCCGAGTGTTTCCCCGCACCTATCACAATTTGACTCACCCAAATTGATCTCCCCAGGTGTGTACACTCATTTTTCCTCTCCACCCGGTTGGATGGCCAAGCAAATGCCTTGCTTGCCATGATTTCTCTCTGCACTCATCCCATCTATTTATAGATGAGATTTGCAGATGGTTTGCCAAAATATTCAAACAAATCAAACTTGTCTTTTTCAATTCACATGGAAAAATCACAAAAATGTTAGGCAGCCAAACTTGTCAAATTGGGTAGGCACCTCCATTGACTTTGTGATTTGTGGTGGGTGCCTAACAATCTCCACCTCCACCACAAAACACAATCATCCACAAACCAGAACATCAAACACCATTGGCCTTCGTTTCTCTGCACATGCCGAATCAGTAAGGTCCTAACTCCACCTGATTCAATCGACCAATGCACACGTGCAGTCCAGTCAACACCACCAGTTGACTGCCGAGAGGGACGACCTCGATCCATCCTCTCGCCCAGCAGGATTTTCCTCACACCCGTCTGTACCCTGGAAGCCTTCCGGCGCGCTACCACTTCCAGTAATCCTTGAGGTCACCAGACGATACAAATTCCGATACTTCTCTCTCATCCTTAGGACCCTTCCGCCACGTGTGGTTTTCAGACTTCACCTCCGGTGACCTGAATATCGCACTTTGTTGGAATCCACTTGGCACCAGGAAATTAGATTCACCCGCATCTTTGGGACATAGGCCACACCACCCAAAGTACGGTCCACTCCATCACCCATTTTGATTTTCACCACTCCAATCCCATGATTCTAGAAGTAGAACCATCACCCGAGAACAAAATTCCTGCCCTCAATTGAAGTAAATCAAAATAATTCATTCTGGAGTACACATCCATTACGCATCCCGAATCTAAAATCCATCAATCTCGAGAAGAAGTATCTATCCTTGTGGAGACTGTGAGATATCTCCATCTTCCGCAGCTATCACCGCATCACCACCGCCACCATCACCGACATCATCCTTCTTTCTCTAAGGACAATTCCTTTTAAAGTGACCCTCCTCGTGATAACGATAGCATACAACACCCTTTCCCTGGTCCTTGAATCTGACCTGCTGATTACAGATCCACCACCAGAATCCCTCCCGTTACCGATTCATTTCCCGAGCAACCAAAGCATATCCATGTCCCTCCTCCTGGTTTGCCTTTTTTTTTTTTTTTTATGGGACAACAACGATGCTTTTATATATGCTCCCAGTCTAGTGTCTCTTTTCCGTACAACAACATCATCACCAGATTATCATATGAATCCGGGATAGAGGTAAGAAGTAAAAGGGTTTTATCTTCTTCCTCAACCTTTACACCAACTTTCCCCAGTTGATCCAGATTTGCCCACTGTGCACCTTTCATATCTGTCAATTTTCCTCATTTCTCTTCAACGCCATTGCCAGGCCCTGTTGAACTAGGAGATCCTTCACCCTTTATTGCCAAGGAGTGAAATTCCCTTTGCCGTCAAATTGTTGCACCTTGAATGGATTTGTCACTGCCACAGTGTCCACCGGAAAAATTCAAATCTCAATTTTCTACCTTGCCCGGCTTACCAAGTAGCTCTGATACCACTTGTTGGGGCGCGGAGGCGTGTCGTGGTCCGAGATTTAATTTATCCAGGAATACCCGACAAATCACACCAACAAGATGATGGCAAAAAAAAATAAATGACACGACAAAAAATAAATGCACATAATTTTACGTGGTTCGGCAAAACCCGCCTACGTCCACGAGAGTTTCCGTTTCTTTACTAATAAAGAATTTCCCGGTACAAGAAAAATACACCCCTTGAGTTTTATGGACCAAACCCAAGAATAAAAGACTCTCGTGACAACCACTTTACTAGCTATCAAAGAACACTCTCCCCAACCCCTTTGTGTTACCCGAGAGAGAAAAATACCCCGAGTGTTTTCCGCACCTATCACAATTTGACTCACCCAAATTGATCTCCCAGGTGTATACACTCATTTTTCCTCTCCACCCGGTTGGATGGCCAAGCTCATTACTTGCTTGCCATGATTTCTCTCTGCACTCATCCCATCTATTTATAGATGAGATTTGCAGATGGTTTGCCAAAATATTCAGACAAATCAAACTTGTCTTTTTCAATTCACATGGAAAAATCACAAAAATGTTAGGCAGCCAAACTTGTCAAATTGGGTAGGCACCTCCATTGACTTTGTGATTTGTGGTGGGTGCCTAACAATACAATCTCCGTAAATAGCGAGTGAGCATAATGGTTGTGGAGGTCGGCATATTGAGCAGAGACAGAACAGAGATACACATAGAGGATGGAGCGAGAGAGAATATTCCGTTTCTTTTTTTTTTTCCCCTCTTTTGGTCCGAGTCGGTGTTGGGATCCGTCCAACGGATTTCGATCCGTTAGACCGTCTGATGGGAGACCAACTCAAAAGTGGAGTGTTTGTACACTGATTCTTGATAATATATTATCGTTTGCAATTTTATTATTCTTTTTTAACTTCATGGATTAATTAGAGAAAAATAATATATCGAATATTTTCTTAAACATAATTATCACAATACTATGCCAATTATATATTCCTCATTTAAAAAAAGTTCCCGTTCCACATACAATAAAAGAAAGATGGTAATGTAATAGATAACATATAGTAAATTAGTAATATGACAATTATAGGGGAGAAAATCAAACTAAGCTACTCGATTCGAGATCGATTGTCAAAAGCTTGTTTGAGTTATATTTGTTAATATAATGAACCAAACATGGATACAAGTTTTCGTTCGGTACAATATACAAAGCTCGGCTATAGCTCAACTAGATTAGTAAAAGAAAAAAAACATTATATATGTAAATATATTAAGCTATTTAAGCTCGATTCGCGTTCGACTCAATTAAGGCTCGATTCAATTAATAATCAAGCTAACTCAAATAAATTTTTTGATGTTTGATAAAAAATCAAACAAGCTTGAACAATCTGATGTTTGGCTCGACTCGTTGACACCCCTAATGACATGACATAGAATCCGAATTATATATATATACCCACCCATTTGAGATGAATTTTAAGTTTTTAACTACGTAAATAAATCAAAAAATGAAGCGGAGTTGATTCTTCTAATTGGACCCAGACCAATTCCCATTTAATATTTACGTTTTTACAAAAAACTATTATATATTTTGATAGTATTAATAAAAAGATACTTTTTTAGAATGTTGTAATATCATATCTAACTCTAGAATATAAGTTTTAGTCTTTTTAAATTAAATTTATAAAATGAGTTTAGTTGGTTTAACAAGTCTATCCACTAATTCTGCATTGAGTCTAAATCAAGGTCTGAGTTTTAGGCGGGTTGAATTTAGAATTAATGACAAAAATAACCAACATTAAGAGAAAAAAGAGACTAAATATGCTCCCCGCTTTGTTCTGGGCATTTTTACGCTTCTGTTAGGGATGAGGATGACAATGGGGCAGGTCGATGAAGACCCAGACTCTCCCCGTGCATAAAACGGGGCGGGCAAAATGACCCGATGTGCCCCATTTAAATTAAATTAAATATAAAAAAATATATATATTTTATAAAATATTATTTTTAAAAATTGTTATTATCAATATATAAATGTTAGATATAATATAAGAATACTTAAAACTTATATTATAATATATATTCTATATGCAAAATCTATAATAAAATATATTTTAAAAATAATATTTTTAGGCGGGGCGGGAATCTGTGGGTCGGGTCGGAATTGCCATCCCTAGCTCCTACACTATATTTTAGACATTTTTACTTTTTTTTCCGATTTTTGTCATGGGTTATTTTTTGTGTTATTTCTGTTGTTTTGTATTTATTTATATATTATTTATTTTATTTGTTGGTTGTTTCTTTTTTGTTCATATGTTATTTTGTATATTGTTTTTGTTGCTTTTGGTTCTTTTATATCGTTTTTAATTTTGTTATAATATTTTTTGTTGTTTTCATGATATTCGATATTTCAATACAACTTTTACTTAATTTTAAGCTCTTTCTGTTTTTATATTATTTTCTATATTGTTTATGTTGTTTCTGGTTTGTTTTCGTATAGTTTTCAATGTATATTAATGTGTTGTTTTTTACTTTTTGATTGTTTATAATATTTCGAATATAAAACTAATTATTTAATTGGAGCAATACTGAAATCTTATTAGATGAAACTAGGGATGACAGTTTCGACCCAATCCGTGGGTACCCACCCTGTTTGGGTCGCCCCGCCCCATGACCCGGGACGGGTTTGAGTATCACTTCCGCCCCGCCCCCCCTCGCCTAGAGTTTTTAGTTTTAAAATATATTTTAATATATATTTTGCTTATATAATATCTATTATAATATAATTTTTATGTATTTTTATATTATATTTAATATTTATAAATTGATAATAATAAATTTTGTAAATAAAATTTTATAAATATATATTTTTTTCATTTTTTTTAATTTAATTAAATTTAAAAAACAGATGTAATGGGTCGACCCCCCCAATTTTAGGCACGGGACGAGTCAGGTCATGGCCGACCCGCCCCATTACCATCCCTAGATGAAACATGTTTGAAACAAACAACATTAAAACACCCATGTCAAAAAATACAGAAAAATTGGCTGGAGTTCAAAAGTGTCCGGAAAAAAGAAGGGAACGTAAAAATATCCGGAAAAAGCAGGAGTGTATAAATTCCAGAAAAAAGACTGGGAGCACAAAAACGTCATTTCTTCCGGAATTGTTAGGTATTTTTGTCCTTAACCCTTGATTTTAAGTCCACATAAATCTAGCCCAAAAACCAACTCATTGTACTCAAAAAGCAGAAAAAAGAAACAATATACGTGCAATCATTTAATTGTTTTGTAAATAAAAAGGAACCCTTGCTATATGCAAGCTATTATGTTAAATGGAAAATAAAGAAATCATTACACAATTTTTGTTTTACGGCGGAAAAATGTGTATGGATTTTAAGTAGACAGTCAACAAGTGTGATAACTTTCAAAATTAATTAACTCATATAATTTATAAAGAAAAGAAAGTCCCAAGAATAGTTGAGAAATAAATTAATTAATAAAATAGTTTATGAGAGAACAAAATCGTTGCCGGTGCTTCATCCCCAACATTAATCATCATACGGCCAAAGTTCTTCACCTGATTTAAGCACACAAAAGATGATTAAGATTTGGGTTAATTATAAAAAAACACAAAGATATTTTAAAAATTACAAAAATCCCTTGAGGTTTGATTCTGTGATAAATGTAAAAGCATAGTTGCAATATTTTCACAAATATATGGGGTAGTGTTGAATTTTCTTGCTCGGTTAAGTGCAATACATAATCAAGCCTCATGTTTTTTTTTGGTTTTTTTTTTTGTAATTAATCCAAACCTCAGGGGTAGTTTTGATAATTATCCCTAAAGTTTATAACGATTTTTCTTTCTTTACGGTTTTTCCACAAAATAAAAAACTAAGATCATTTAACCCTCTCTCTTTCAACCAAAATATCTTAGTTTACATCTTACCAAGAAATAAACTTGAAGAAATTATTTAGGAGAAAGAATAATGATTACAAACCTCTTATGGCGCGATGCTTGTTCAACAATTGAGTCTTTACTTTGCGAAAAGTTGACTTGTTTTGCTTCTGAGTCCTCTGCACAGCATGGGTAAAACAAAAGGATAAATATATGAAACCATGCCCAAAGAAATACAAAATAAAAAATGATGAACAAAGAAAAGAATATCGCATACTTGATGTACAAGACAATTATTTTACCTTATTTATCCGATGCAAATACTACAATATGTGTCTTACTCTAGATTTTTAAGAACATTGCTTTAAATGACAATTCAGAATAAATACATATATACATTCTTTAAAATTAATTAAGACATCAGATTTCTTGTATACACGACCTGTCTCGAATGACACTCTGAAAAATGACAACTCGTTTTATTAAAGAAAGAAAGAGAAATGCGTCCTAATCTAAGTATGAAACCTTTCTTAAAGGAGAGTGAAAAAGTAAAACATTATGCAACAGTAATGCATATAAGCTTGAAAAACTTACCCCGAAGTCCTCTTCAGAATCTTTTGGTCTGGCTTTAGGAACAAAAATATGAATAATAACCTGAATTCACATAGAATCACACATATTGTAAATATATGAGCTTTTCGTAGATACTCAAAAGGACAATAAAATACAAAGCAAAAACCTCTTCTCTTTCAGCAATGTAGGGTTCATCCCCTGACTTTTGTTTGCTTGGCCAAAAGTTGAAAACATCGTGTAAAAACTCATTTTCCTGTTAAAAAAAGTCGGTGTGTCATGAAGTATAACTGAAGAGAAGATTATAGTGAAGGCGGTATAACACAACAGATTCTGAAAGGAAGGAAGATTCTAGTAAAGGAAGGAAGATTCCAACCAGCATGTGTGGTACGAATCCACGTCCTAGGAAACGCTTGAAAAAATTAATCTGCAAACGGACAGTGGAATCTGAGTAATTAAGTATCAGAAAAGGAACGAACAACATATCACGTAAAAGGTAGGGAAAATAGTTTTTTTGGTCCTGTAACTTGGACTATTTAGAGATTTAGTCCTCTAAGTATATACCTTTAAACTTTGATCAAATATCTTTAGAAAATTCGAAAATTTGGTCCGATTTTGGCCAAAATTGAGTAATTTTACCGGAATTGCTGACTAGGGCCACAGGCAACCGCTGATGTGTCTAAAAATTTTAGAAATTTTGGTGATTTGATGCAAAAATTGATATGTCAAATCACCAAAATTGACACATTAAAATTTGGGGATTTCAATTCATAGGTGGCAATTTTCCCAAATTTTTGATGTGTTTGTACCTCATCGGTCATAGTCAGCAATTTCATATAAAATTACACAATTTCGATCAAAATCGAACTAAATGTCCAAATTTCTAAAAGATTTGGACCAAAATTTAAAGGCGACTACTTAGAGGACTAAATCTCCAAGTAATCCAAGTTATAGGACAAAAAAATATTTTTAATAAAAGGCAAAATACCTGCAACAGTTGGGACAGTGAACGTAACTGCAAGCTATGCTTGCCAATCTTCAAAGCAGTTTCATGAAAACAACCGTCCTAAATAGATGAAGATATAACATTAAACTCATAGAGAAGTACTCTTATTTAGTAACTCCATACAAGATAATTTAATACCTTAAAAACTCCCAAAACATTCGGGGAAAAGTTGTTCCATCCGTTCAAAGCTTTTGCGGCCGCAGTCTTTTGACTCGAAAGTCTCTTGACATTATTAGATACAATTTCTTGTAATTTTTGTATGGAGTAATCTTGGTCCGTTATGTTCTGTTCCTTCTCCTTCAAACTAATTTTATCAATTGTAATATTACTAGCAAATTTCTCGAGGAACCCAATTTCACATATTAAAGCAATAGCTTCGCCAGCCGCCATACAGACAGATTGATCATCCACTTCTAGTAGATCCAGAAAATAAGAGATTGCTCTGTTCAAGAACAGGAAGAAAGTTTTAGTATGTAACAATTTTATGTCGAACACAGAGCCATGAGTGGCAGAGTGGCAAGCAATTACACAAACTTAAAACGCTTAAATGTTGGAACCAGAGATGAGATTTAAGACAATCTGCACAAAATTTCAATACAAATATATATATTTCAAAAGGGATAATTACAAAAAGGCCCTAAGGCTTGGGCTAATTACAAAAACTCCAGTAATTTTTGAAAATTACAAAAAAAAAAAAACCTTCATGTTTGTTTTTTGTCTTAAATCTAAGGGGGTAATTGTAATATTTCTATAAAAGTTAGGGGGGTTTTGAAATGCTTTTTGCCTATGAAGAGGGAAAGAAAGTATGAGACGAAGACAAGTTTTTTTCCTTGTAATCATAAATAAATTATGGTTGTTTTTATAATTAGCCCAAACTTCAGGTTTTTTTTTTGGTAATTATCCCTATTTCAAAAGTGAAGACAATCATAGCACGGGTACTGAGTAAGGAAATGCTTGCAGTTACTAGAATAAGAGGAGGAATTGCACAAAGCGAAAACATGTTATGTGTCAATTCCAATTTCTTCATAGAACAATTCACTATCCAAAAGTATCGTAGATATATATGAATTCTGGTTGTCACCAAATGTACCTAACTATTAATGAGATAATACTTTACCCTCGCCAATGATTGTAATTCAGGTGCCAGCCATCGACTGTCGTGAGGAGAAGAGACCAAGCAGAAATAGCAGCAGACAGAACAGATGCTGAATGTTTTTTCACTACAACCTGGATAAACGCAAAAAAATTAACAAAAACAAAAATAAAAAATTGTTGGCTAAACAAAAGGAATGGAAAACAAAGGTTGGATACAGTCATTATGAACGACATTTGATCAAAAGTTCTGACATGCAATAAAAATTCAATAAACCAGAAACAGAAACAGAAACATAGGGTTTTTAACAAATAGTTCTACTTTCTTTCTTGCTCGAGGTTTGTAAAGTAACATCAGTCACTTGTTCGAATAAAATAAACTAACTGGAAAAAAAAAACACGGTGGCTGAAGCAAATCAGTCACACCCTGAAGAGGGTATCACCTGGCCTTCTTATTCTCTGTTGCTGAGTTCTCACTCAATCTAAAGATTCTAAACACTTGATATGTTAACGTATCTCAACAAAATAGTATATTCTTTGATATACAGAGGCAAGATTTGCTACAACAGATTGTAGACCATATTTGACTATAGCCTATTGGTATAATAAATGACGCACACTGATCATACGGCCAAACACAAAGAGTGGTGTTGGGGTATATATTAATATATAGCAGTCTCACAAAGATAGTAGCACAAAAGGAGACACATACATTTTCACCTGATTCCGGAAGAATGAATTGCCATAGTATCTGCATAGAAGCTTCTGTCTCCTCAAAATCATTCACACCAACAAAAGTGGCAATAGCTAGACAGTCTATCACCTAATCAAAGCAACAGTAACCCACACCACCATCACCCCATACACACAAACAAAAGAATTAAGAAAAAGACAAAGACAAAGGAAAGGGAAAAACAAAAGGATTGTAATGTACAACAGAAAGTATCATACATACAGATAACAATAATGATTTGGTCTGAGATTTCAGAGCTTGTGAGATAAAGGGAAGTGACTCCTTGTAAAGTTCATGAGCATTATCCCCATTACCTATTGTTATTGACAATAATCCTGCATAGACACATGAAAGAAGTAGCCATTTTGAGAAGAATGCAAATGGAATAAATTAATATATATATAGGGATAATTAACCCCCTAAGGTTTCGGCTACTTACAAAAAAAAAAAAAGAGGTTTTCAAAAATTAAAAAGAAAAAACTTTGATCTTTGATTCCGTATGTTTTTCCCCTTCATAAGCAAAAAACATTTAAAAAACCCCATGATATTTCTAGAAATATCACAGTTACCCTTATATTTCAGATGAGGTTTTTGCAATTTTGAAACATCTTTAGGTTTTCTTGTATTTAGCCCAAACCTCAAGGGGTCATTCGTAACTATCCCTAATAAATATAAGCTTTCTACTTAAGATGATGGAAAATAACCAAGGGCACGATAAGCTAAAACAATCTCTTTGGAAGAACCCTTCTTGAAAGAATTGAGACATCGGTACAGTAAAGTTGCAAAACTGAAAAAGCAGATCATCACAAAGAAAATCATGTTAAAAAGCAGAATTACATGCCGGTTAAGATTTTATCATAAAATTAAAATCATTCCAGAATCGAGATAATGTGCTAACTTTTTCCCAGCAAAGTGACGGCGATAGTTCAAACTAAGGCCATCGATAATCGAAGATAATGCTTCCTCCCTTACAGAACCCCTATTCACGAAAAACAGACTGACTTAGCCAACAAAGGACAGTTTAAATAAGATAAGAAGTCAAAAAATATCAATTTCAATCAAGAAGCACCTTTTGGCGAATAAATCATCCAAAAACCGATCCATTGTATTATCCGCACCGGTTGAGTGATGCGGCAAAGATGTTTTTCCAAATTACACCTACAATAAGAACCGCAAATTACAGTATAACATGCTATAACACGAAAAAGGCATTGACATTGTGAAACTCGAAGGCATGAATACGAACACTTCTTCAAACAAGTATGTGCTAATTCAATCTTCACTATAAACAGGTGATTGTCACTATAATAAAACTTGATATAAACATGTATTCTTACAAAAATCATTTACACAATACTACTGCAGAAGAAAACAAGTATAAGAATCAGAGAAAGATCAATTTCTTCATTTTCCTAAAATTGGAGTATGACAACAACACACAACGGAAACAGGAGAAACTTACAAGTTATACCTGACCAAATAAACAGAAAAAAAAAAAGGTAAACCAAAAATAAAAGAAAAGTGAAATAGGTGCATACCAAAAGATTGAAGAATTCACTCCCTAATTCAGGTAAATCCTCTGTTCCATCATAATCATGCAGACAAATATCGCAAAATAACGAGAAAGGACGAAAATTGATGGGTTTCTAAAGAAAACTGAAAATTTTCAAAAATCGAATCAAGGTCTTGCCTTAGCATTACAACATAAATCTGCCGAACTGAAATCTTGATGCTTACAACTGCAGAATTCAAGTTTTTTAATTGCTAAACCTCATAAATACCATATGCAGATGGAGAAAACAAAACCCCATAAATTATTTATAAATATAAATCCGGAAAGTATCCGTATTAAAGAGGGTTTTTCCAAATTATGTGTTTCAAAGTATATTGGTTTGTTGGCTTTAAAAGAGGGAAATAAGTGACGTGTCATGTAACAAGAGAAAAATAAAAAAGTTTTCTCCTTCCCTAAATTTATACAAACAAAAAATTGATATATTGATTTTGTTTAAAACTTTAATCTTTTAAAAAATATGATAGATACTACTTCAATATCTTTAAGTCCGTTTAATTATCTAACTACAGTCTACATATAAGATGTAGTTAAAAAAATATGATTGATTATTGAATATGAATTAATTGATTAATATATTATGTGTGTATTTATCGAATTGGGTCAGACTACTCAATTGGGAGAGATTGAGGCCTTCTATAATGCCTATTTATAAGCCTGCATATACAACATATATATAATATGTATTTCTTTTTTAGGAACATATGAAATTTCATTAAACCAAGGAGTGTACAGCAAAGGCCAAGAGTTGCTCCACAAAGTGGGGAAAAGCTCCAGCGCTATATATAATTACTAGTAATCCCGTACGTGCGTTGCACGTGTATTTTTATTTTAATATTATTATTTTATCACGCAAATATCTATTAACATGAATGAATATTTATTACTTTATTTTTATAATAATATTTATATAAGGTAAATAAAAACAAAAATTTATCTATCAAAGATTCAAAGTAATAATTTCAATTATAAATTTAAATGGCAAATTCATCTCATTTATATTTCTCAATCTAAGCTTCTCTCTCTCTCTCTCTCTCTAAATAATTATATATATATATATTTGAAACATGTAAATTAATATTGAACTTGTATTATTGAACAAAACGTGAATACTTCGATCACATTGTTAATCTATACTTTTTTTAAACAAAAACATGATATAAATTTATCAAGTTTTCTTAAAAAATATTTATGAAAAAATGTAATTACAAATTATCAAATGAAGTTTAAGTGTCAAAACTTTTTTTGTTGGATTAATCTCTCTAACCATACTGAATATCGATGTCATTGCTAGACATGATAAAATACAATAAAAAAACATGAAGTAGCTTGCTTGAAGTAATATAATAAAAAATATAATAACTTGATTTTTTCACGTATTCAACCCTTATAGAATGAAGTTTCGGTAGTCGATAAAAAAAAAAAAAAAAATCTATCCATATGTGATTAGTGGTCAAGAGTATTGAATGCTAAGAAAACATCTAACATTTATAAACATCAAATATTGGAAAATTTTTGTTATATCAAATTATAATCTAAAATAGTTATAATATTAATTAAGTGTATCATTTTGTATTTAGTTTTGTCCAGTTGAATCTAAACATTAATATGGTAAATAACAATTTGTTAATTTTCTGTAATTAATATAAATATATCTTATTTACAGACATCTTGTCAAATTTTCTATAAGTTTTAACTAAAATAATATTATATCATATACTATTTTTCTATATTTAGTTATCTAAGTATTGTTAATTAGATTTTAATTAAAAACAAATATATTAAATCTCATATATCGATATTTTAATTTTAAATTTATTTTTATTTATTTATAAACATATTGTATCTATAATGTATTGTGGCAAATAACACATTCTACTTTTTACTATAATTAATTTTAAATAATTATTGTCAATTCAACTTAAATTAAAATTATCTCTTAATCAGATAAGTGGTAGACAATAGTTTCTTTTACAAATCTCCATATCCAACTCATTCAAAAACATGTTATGGTACATACACAATTTGTTAATATTTCTATAATAGTTTCATAATTTTATTTTGTAATTTAATAAGCTCAAATTATACATCACATTTGAAAGAAATTAATGTATAAATATTTACCTAATATATATTATAGTTAGACTAATTAATATAGATATATATCTTATTTGTATACACCTTGTTAATATTTATAGTTTCGTAATTTAATTTTGTAATTTACTAAGCTCAAATTATACATCACATTTAAAAGAAATTAATGTATAAATAGATTAATTTATATATATTATAGTTAGGTTAATTAATATAGATATATATCTTATTTATATAATTTTAACTAAAATGAGGATTATATCATATGATATCATTTCTATAATTAGTTCCACAATTTCGTCAATTAGACTTCATTACAAATTAATTTTAGTGTGATAAAACATAAATTTAGTAAATCCTATAATTCAAAATTTCACTTGAGAAATTTATATTCACAGATTTATAAGCAGATTGTATATAAAATATACATTAATAAGGCGGGAAAACCAAATTTCTGCCATTATATATGGGGGAGAAACCTAACCAATAAAATAATCACAAAAATAATAGGAAAAAATCAATACTATAATAATAATCAAAGAGTCAGTATCCGAAATAAATAAAAATAAACAAAACGTAATTCAAAATATAATTTTAAAAAATACAACAAAACTATCAGGAATAATAAAAAAAGAAACAAATATTTTTTTTATTAAATTCACCAAAAACATCCATATAGATTTACAATATAGTTATATAAAAACTCGTGTTTAGTGCAGAATCCGAGTTCAATACTGTCGATATTGGCGAGATATTTGATGAAGACGGTAATAGGGGGAACGTGAAGATGAAGCCATATTTGGTAGTTATGCTTCAAATTTATGATCAATAATATTGAAGTGTCTCTCTAAAGCAGTTTAAGTAGATAAATATAAGATGATTCAACATAAATAATAAGGTGCCAAAAAATCTTTCAACAAAGTCAATTGTTAATTCAATGGTATAAGATACAAAATAATTTAAGGGTATTTCCTTTAATTAGTCTCTTAGAATAGAATAAAAAATAATTATTCATTGAGCAATTTAGAAAAGTTTGAATAGTTACTTGAAAAGAAAACAATTAGTACTTGTTGGGAAATTTATTGTTTAGATTTTGATGAATGCCATGTAAAACTTAGACTAGAAAGTTGGCACCCCATTTTCTTTGTAATTTGTATTGTAATAGATAGGGATGTACTAGTTGAGTCAAGTCAGCTACGCCTGGACATACAAGAAGTCAACTGAAGATTGGGATGAAGACTCCGCTGTGAAACAACTGATGTAGGTCCCAAGGGGTGTGAGTGTAAGGTTTAGAAGGGGGGGTTGAATAAACCTTACCAACTTTTAAAATTTAGTCCTTTTTAAAGTTCGAGTTGATGCTACACAACTGTGTGTCTCTGGTGGATAGCCAATTTAGTTAATCAAGAGAGTTAGTCACTCAATGCGGACTCACCGAGCCGTTGATAGAATAACTCTGTTGCTAAGATCAATTAGCTCAATCATTGATTTGTTTTTTTGGGGAAGACTTTACACCCTTAAAATTGATTTAGTAAAGATTTAATGCTTGGTTTTAGTACTTAGGGATTATCAAGTGGATAACAAATTTATCAAAGAGAGTTAACAAATAAGATGCGTAAATTAAAGTCTTAAAAATGTAAATGACACGATAAGATTTTATAGAGGTTCAAGATGGGGTAATTCTTCTACTCCTCTCTTCTCCAACTCCTGGAGGAATCCACTAAGTATTGATCGATATCTAAAGTGGTAATCCCAGGATACAAGTCTTGATCACACGGTGACTTGATCCTTTGGGACTCGATCACGGAGATGCCTTGGTCACGCTTGTTTGGCTTCTCGCACGACTTAGCTTCTTCACAGGCGGTGCGCTTGCTACTGACTCACTTGCTCAAGCTCTTTGGATTTGATCACGAAATCCTCCAAAAACTCGAGACTAGTTCGACCTTGAACCTTTCTACAATTCTCTTGGAATGTAGACCCCTTTTCTTCAAAGGTTTCTCTTGGTGATTGAAGCTATCTTTCCTTCACGGTGAGTGTTGGATTGATTTTCTTCGTGATGTAGGCTTGAGGATTAATCTTGAATGATTTGAGAATATTAAAAATGTTTTCTTGAAATGTTCGTGATTCGGGTAGTCAAGGCTCTCTATTCTCGTAGTCATTCCTCGCCTTTTATAGTGATCTTTCAAAAAATATGCCCGTTGAAGAGATAGCTTATTTTTGAAAGTCACTTGTGGTCGTTGGCTTGTCTTGTTGCGATCCTTGGAGTTGCCACTTCCTCGTATGAATTGTTCTTGACTTTTCGAGTTCGACACGGTGTAGTGCTTCCCGTTGGTTCATTCCCCTTGCACACTTCTCGGGATCGAGCACTTCGAGAAAGGTAGCATGGAGGTATTACTTGTTTAAGTAATTCTCTTGATTTTCGTGCAACGGATCTCTTTCGATTATCTCGACTTGATTGCATTTCCTTGCTTTCCCCAGGTGACTTAGAGTTAGCTTTCAATCATTGGATGACTCTTCGTCACTTCAACTTGAGACTTGGCTATCTTGAGTTGACTTGATCGATACTTTACTGTTTGCATCTGTTTGCACCTTGATCGAGTTCGTCTTCTCTTCTTTGCCATACTCAATTTGTCTTGAAGCGGAGTCTTCCTTCTAGTCTCGGTTGTCTTCTTGCATGTTTAGGCATAGCCGACTTAACTCACTTGACCAGCCCTATTTGTTACAATGCGTTTACAACAAAAATGGGGTGCCAACTTCCTAGTTTAAGTTTTACATGACATTCATCAAAATCTAAACAATAAATTTCCCAACAATTTCCCCCTTTTTGATGATGCCAAAACTAAACATTCAAAATGTAAATAGCATAGATACATACATATAGTGTATTTACAGAGAATGTAGGCGTAGAATCAATCCTTTTATTGATCATAACATTCTTGTCCTTTACACAATGTTTACAAGGTGTATCAGAGCAACCATCTATATCTACGCAAAAATAGAGAATTTCTGATTTATTACGAAGACTTACATAGTATGTATTTACATAGTAAAATACATGAAGGGTGGACAAAGACAACACTTCATCTCCTTCACCTCTTTCTTTTCATCTTCTTGATTCACGTCATCTTCTCGGTCTTCTTCTCTTTTTCTCATCTTCAACCGCTTCTTCTTTCTTTTTCGTATGCCTTAGGCAGACTTCATCTCTTCTTAGTCTCTCTTGTCTCTCCTCCCAAAGCTGAGTTTGTCTTTTATTTTTTCTTCGATTCTTTTCACGTACTCAAAGATTGTTTTTAGCCACTTGCAGATTGGCTACTTGGTCAAGACCGGCACCCATTTCAAGAGATCACTCCTTTCTTGCCTGGATCTATGTACTCAATGTTTTGGGCAGAGGCCCAGTCCGAAACCTCTTCCTCCACCACGCTTTTCCTCTACCCTGGGCGTGTATTGTCTTGGGGTCTTCTTCTTCCCATCGAGTGACTAGCAGAGTGACCCAGAGTGATCGCCGGTAGTCTCACGCTCTGTCGCCTTCTTCACATAACGTGAGACCCTTTTCCCAAAGATACAAGTCCCAAGCTTGAGCCATGGACATGTTTGCAAAATATCCTTGAGATGCGAGCGTTTTAAATTCATCAACGATCTTGGCTCGATTCAGGCATCTCGAGATGGCATAAGTGTCTCTGTCTCACGGAATGCCTCCATGTTGTTTCAAGATATTCATAACTCGGGCATTCATCCTTCCCTCCACTTCCTCCATCCCTACTTCAATCGTCTTTTTCTCTTTTTTCACCATAGATACAACAGAGTGTTGGAGTGGCAGAGTCATCGGGAGTTTCTTGCTAATAATATCACCGTGACAAGACCTTGTTGGGGGTTTGTGCAATCATTAGGGTGACATCTCCCAATCCTTCCCCCTCAATAGACTTTCTTTTCTTTTGCTCTTGAGACCTCCTCACTGTCTTTCCCTTTACAAATACCGCTTCCTCTTTCTCTCGTCGGATCTCTTGGTGTATTCCTCTTCCCCTTTTTGGCATCATCAAAGGAGAGAGGAACCCTTGACACATACTAGCAAACAGAAGTCAAGTCTGGCGATAGTCGAAGTTCGCGCTTCGAGTCTTGCGTAGTATGCTACACTAAACTCGAACGAGTAGCGTTGGATTGACTTTAAGCAACTTCATCTCACCATGAGAAGGCCGAATTTTCGATCCATGTTTTCTTCCATACGCAGGAGCTCATTCTTATTTTGCTCACGCAGCAACTTTATCTCGAAAGTGTGAGATTCATGTAACATTGGACCTCCGGCGTTACTCGGATTGACGATTGCCCCCACAAACCAACACGAGTCTTTTCTAGCGCTTTGTCCTCACTCACGCCGCACTCGAAAACTTCCCAGGGGGTCACCCATCCCATGTCTACTCCAGGTGCCAAGCACGCTTAACCTCGAGTTTCTATGTGATGGACACCGGAAAAGAAGATGCATCCGTTGGTATAGGTAGTCCAAATCATATCCTTTAAGCTATCCTTTAACTATGCAATCCAAACGCTCACGAGTTCGAATCGCGGTCGCGCCGCGCTCTTTTAAAGCCCATTGCAAGCAGGATTTGGACAAATCCCAACAATCCCCCCCAAAGACTGCCAAAGATCTCGGCTCGGTGCTTGGCAACCTCACGCTCGCCGAACTTCCTCGGTTCTAACGCTAACTTCTTCGATTCAGCGTCGCGTCACGCGACCTCTCGATTCGGCCACCCAAAGAACTTACACCTTCGTTCGATGTTTACATCGATTCGGCCACTGGCAACTTATCCTTCGATTGGTCCACCCAAAGAACCTACACCTTCGCCTCTATTTTACGAGTTCGCCACTGGCAACCTATCCTTCGATTACGGTCCACCAAAGAACCTACACCTTCGATTCGATCATTTCCGCCACGGCAACCTACTTCTTCGATTCGTCCGCCAAAGAACCTACACCTTCGATGCTTTTACCTCGATTCGGCCATCCGGTAACCTACCTTCGCCCGTCCGTTTACATCATTGCCTTGCCAAGATCTCGTTCCACCACTCCGGCAACCTCTGCAGCGTGCTTCCAAGGGAATTCGAACTCGTGACTGCTCCGATACCACTTGTAGGTCCCAAGGGGTGTAAGTGTAAGGTTTAGAAGGGGGTTGAATAAACCTTACCAAATTTTCGATTTAGTCCTTTTAAATCTCTGAGTTGATTCTACACACATTTTGTCCTTGATGGACAATCGAATTAGTCACTCAGTAGAGTTAATCTCTCAAATGAGACTCAACCGAGCCTGTTGATGGAGTAACTCAATTGTTGGCTATAATTTAACTCAATGTGGTTTTATTTTCAGCGGAAGACTTAACACCCTTAAGTTTGATTAAGCAAGATTTTAGAGCTTGATTTAGTAAATCTCTTGATTTTTGTGCAACGGTTCTTTTACGCTTATCTCGACTTGATTGCATTTCTTTGCTTTCCCAGGTGACTTAGAGTCAACTTCCAATCATTGGATGACTCTTATGTCACTTCAACTTGAGACTTGGCTTTTCTTGAGTTGACTTGACCGATGCTCCACTCACCGTGATCTCACATTTTCTCCAAGAGAGTTCTGTCTCACTCTTCTTTGCCATACTCGGTGTCTCAATGGAGTCTTCCTTCAAGTCTTTAGTTGTCTTCTTGCATGTTAGGGCGTGACTTAACTCACCTTGGCAAACTCTATTTATTACAATGCATTTTAAAACAAGAATTGGGGTGCCAACTTTCTATTCTAAGTTTTACATGGCATTCATCAAAATCTAAACAATAAAATTCCTAACAATTTCCCCTTTTTGATGATGCCAAAACTTAAATCATTCAAAAATGCAAACAAAGAAAGATACATACAGATAGTGTATTGACATAGAATGTATGCGTGAGAATAGATCCATTTTATTGATCATATCATTCTGCTTTTTACACAATGTTTACAAGGTGTATCGAGCACATATTTGTCTACACGAAAATAAAGAATTTATAGCTTTATTACGAGAAGACTTACATTGTATGTATTTACATAATAAAATACATGAAGGGTTGACAAAGAACACTTCATCTCCTTCATCTCCTTCTTTCATCTTGATCAAGATCTTCTTCTCTTCTTCTCTTTTTCTCGCCGTCGCCTACCTTCTTTTTTTTTCTTCTCATATGCCTTCCTCCGGCGCCTTCATCTCTTCTTATTCTTTCCTGTCTCTCCCGCCATAGCCGAGTTTGTCTCTTGTTTTCTTTCTTCTATTCTTTTTGCATACTCGGCGTTAGTTTTAGCCACTTTCAAATTTGCCACTTGGTCAAGCCCATCCCAAGAGATCCCTCCTTTCTTTCCCGGATCTACGTGATTCAATATTCTTGGCGGAGGCCTAGGTCCAAGCTTCTTCCTCCACTCATCGCTTCTTCCTCTACCTCTGGGGCGTATATCAGTCTTTGGGGTCTTCTTCTTTCCTCGGTGAGTGACTGGGCGGAGTGACCAGAGCGATAGGAAGTCTCTGTCTGTCCTTCTTCACATAAGGTGAGACCTTTTTCCCAAGATAAGTCCCAAGCTTGAGCCATGACATATTTGCAAAGTATCCCTCGGATTCGAGCGTTTTAAATTCATCGACCGATCGTGGCTCGTCCCGACATCCGAGATGGCATAGGTGTCTCGTCTCTTTCACCGAATGCCTCCATGTTCTTTCAAGATGTTCATAACTCGGGCATCCATTCTTTCTTCCACTTGCTTCATCCCCCGCTTCAATTGTTTTCTCTTTTGACCATAGATACAAAGCAGAGTGTTGAAGTGGCAGAGTCATTGAGGGAGTTTCTTCGCTTATAATGTCGGTATGACAGGACCTTGTTGAGGGGTTTGTGCAATCATCAAGGTCACATCTTTTGATCCTTCCCCCTCAGATTTTCCTTTTTTTTTGTTTCAAAATTTCTCGGTGATTTTCCTTCTCAAATTTGCTCCTTTCTTTTCGACTTGATTTTCAGATTTTGCTTTAAGGTATTCCTCTTCCCCTTTTTGGCATCATCAAAGGATAGAGGAACCCCAGGGGAGCATCTTTGGCAAGCATGAAGTCGAGCTCGCGGATAGTCGAGTTCGCTTCAAGTCCGCTACGTTGTAAGCGGCCGAATTCGGATCGAGTAGCGTTGGACTCACGAGATCGGGGCTTCATCTCAAACGGCCATGAGAAAATTTGAATTTTCTAGTCATGTGTTCTTCCAAACGCTGTAGATCATTCGTATTTTGCTCACGCAGAGCTTTATCTCGGCAAAGATGAGCTTCATGCATGTGCTCAATATGTTCTCTCACCGTTTTTGCATCAAGATTTTCGACTCCACACCAGCAGCTTGTTGAACAATGTCCTCAAGTATCTCACCTGTTCCACACGCATTGATTGCTGCTTGTTGCCACCATTCCTTATCTCGACTGTGATGCCTCTCAAGTTTTTGTAAGGTTGGCATCTCGTTGTCGCCGCATGTCCAAAGAGGCCGATGCCTCTCCATCCGTTCAACCTCGGCAAAGAGTGCCTTGAACACTTTTCGAACTTCGGTGATTCTTCTGTTGCGGTGATGGCCATACTGGCGTCAAAATCAAAATCGGCTGGAACAATGGTGCCTGAGTGAAAAACAGAGCTGGTGCGTGATAGCGTGCTTGTTCGTTTTCGACTCTTCGTGGAGTTCCGGTATTTCCAGTGAAAAAGGAAAAGACTCTACGAAGGATTCATCACCGCTTAACCGGGATCTGTTCGATGATGAGTGGTGCGCGGGCGGTTCTTTTGGGAATCGATCCCTGCCGCAGCTTGAGGAGCTCGCAGATGGTCTCTTGTTGAGCTGGGTCTTGTTGTGAAGTGGACCCGGCTTGCCGAGCCTCACTGTTTTAACACCTTCGTTGGTCTGTTGATTTTTCCATTTCATAGATCGGTCCTCGGCCTTATCGGAAGCGTCATCGGACGATGATGAGATTTCAGTGGTGGCTCATCATCAAAGTTAAAAGTTTGACGAGTAGTCTTGGGATCAGATTTGCTCGTGCTTGGAACATCCGCGGTGAGTCTTTTGATTTGTCATGGGGATGACTCAGCTTCTTCTTCGCCTTCCGATCCCGAGGAAAAGTGACATCGTGGTTGTCCTGGGAATCATGAAGTGCGCCGATCTCCTTCTCGATGGGTCGATGATAGCAGGAGGATGTTCTCTACTTAGACTTCTTTACTCCAGGAAGTCTCAACCTCCCGTGGGCCTTCATTTCCTCCAGCAGTCTCAAGTCTAGTGTCGAGGCCTTAGTCCTCCCTTTCGACAGTGTCGGTCACTGTCTTAGGGTCTTCTGATGGCATCCATTGGAGTCTCAACCCCATGGATTGCACTTTCATCGCCCGCAGTGTTAACTCCTGTGGTTGTTCCTTCCTCGTGCCTCGATCGCATCGCAGCGTCATTAGCCTTCAGAGTTAGCTTGGCACCTCACCTGAGACAGTCTCAATCGCCTCCGAGCTTCGTTGATGGCAACTTCTTTGTTCTTCTTGTGATTGTAATTTCTCTTCTTCGCCTCCTTGATTCGTTGTGGAGTCATCTGCAGATCCTCCGACCTTGGCCGCAGTGGGGGAGTTTCCCTCACCGGGCGCACCACCGAGTGACTTGGAATGGGGTCACTCGTCTCCAAACTCATTTGTTTCGATTGATTGTTCATTAGTTAGGGGTGGTAGCACACCTTCAATAGGGGTTGGCTCGACCGGGGTCCCCACTAGCCCGTTTCATCGCCATCTCCTTATTGCCTTTTTTCGAGTGAGTGGGGAAGTGGTAGCAAGAACAACATTGGCGATTCTTGAACCACTCCCATTGGATCAATTTCCGTGTTCGGATGACTCTCCGGTCTCTCCATCAATCTTTGCTCGTGAAGGATTCTTGATTCGTGTAATGCTTGCCGCATTTGCAACTCTTCTCGTGGCAAAAAGATTCTCCGGATCCTCATCACCGTCCGAGAAGACATCAAGGAGAGGATGTGTGTGTTCAGGGTGGGAGATAGGCGGATGCTTGCCTTTTCACGTTCCTCGCCTTCCTCGCCCTTGCTTTTCTCTCTCCTTTTCCTTGTAAATGCAGGATGTCTAAGCAGTTGTCTTCATCAAGTCTTTGGGAGCACAAGAGTTAGTCCAAGGAAATTTTAGTTCCTCTTCTTCTTCTATGAACTCGGTAGCCGTTGGAACTATTCCTCGACTTACTTAACTTCCATTTCCTCCACTCACGCAGACGATTTTGGATGTCCGGGTAAGGTGGAGATAGGATCATTACATCACTATCCGCCTCCGCGGAGTTCTTTCTTGTGCTTGTTTGTGTGAGCTACGGTGTGTCTTGGTTGCCTCTCACTGATCGCTTTGAGACTTGGTCGTTTCATCAACTACATCCGGAGACTCTACTTCTCCAGTAGTCTCCGGTATTTGTGCTAGCCGAGTAACCGACTCAATTTTGGTTTCTCCGATTGATCGCTTGACTATTCTTTCTTCGTCTCCTGGTTTGTACTGGGGAATTTCAGTTCGAGATGTTGTCCTCTCGAGTCTTGGGGTGGTGGGTAGGGGTCTTTGTGTGTCTTTTTCGAGGAGCGGGCCGTCGTGGCTTCTCGTTCTCCTCTTTTGACGATCGGAGAAGGTATTTGTGAGTCCTTCTCGACCGTGCTGCTGCAGGGCAGGAGACACGGCCGGGTCAGGGGGCAGTGACTCGCCGCAGGCGGGAGGAGCATGTTTGGTTTTCTTTCTTTGCGCAAAGTGATCTTCTTAGTACTGCAGGGCAAACTTTTCTTCTGGCCGGAGAGGAAACAATCAGTATCTTCGGGTCGGTGATTCCCCTCACCGGTGTCGCTCTCTTGGCGTAAGCTCTCTTTGGCGCAAGGAGAGGTTTGCTCGAACATCCTCTTGATAACATGGAATGCCTTCCCATGTCTAAGAGGGACTCCTTTCACCTCCAATAGCCGCCAATCACAGGCCATATCCTAGGGATCCTCCAAATGAACCATCTTCTTTGAAGGACTTGTTCCCCACGCTCGGGCAGAGTCTCTGTAGACAAACTCGGCCAGCTTTATCTTCTTTTCTTCGATGATTGCAGCCATTACAATCTTTGCTTTGCCTTTGTGATTGGTCAAAGCCGCCAAATTTGATGTCGATACATTTGGCAACTATGTCCAACAACTTGTGATAATCCTCCTTCTGATCTCTTGTTTTGTTTGTGTATATTATTTTATCAAGAAAGTCGGACTTGGCTATTTCTTTCCATGCGTCCCAAGTTTACATCACCTTCTTTAATCGGATGCTCCTTCATGCCGGGTAGTGAGCAATGTTCACCAAATCCTTGGCGGTGATAGTCACCGCTTTCCCGTGAATGATGACTTGATTCCTTCATCGTGAATCTCGGCATTCACAGAATTGTGCGACCTCCTCCACATAGGTCATCGGATATTCTAACGTTAGAAACGGTTTTAGTCCGGGACGTTTCCAACTTCTCAACGATTTTCTTCACCAAGGTTTCGTCGGACCCTCGCTTCACCATTAGTCCAAAATCCACCATCGAACCGGTGTGGATTTGCTTTCCTAACTTGGTAAAGTCATAAGTTGGTGCCATTTCTCAGGATTATTTCAAGGAAAACTCGAGAAAATGATTTGAAGATCGATAGGGTTTCGAGAGTATTCTCGCCTTTGCTTTTGAGAGAAAGAGATGAACAGTTTTTAGAAGTGTGAGAGAGAAATGGACGAAAATGGTTTAAATATGGTTTATGAAAGGACGCGTGCGGGTGGTTTTTGAATCGTGATCAAATCAACGGCTTGATTTCGTGACGCCTATTGAGCATTTCATGTCTCGTATTTAATGCGCGCAAAGATTTATATCCAATCATAAGCTTGGTGTGCGGCTTTTTGTGCGTACACATCATCATTATGCCGACGATTCCTTAAAACATTCCCACTTAGTCAAAACGATTGCGTTTTTGTCACTTTGATCATAAGTTATTCAGCTTATCTCTTAGGCGATTTAACTCTACTTCTCACAGTTCTCTTAGCGACTAAATTACTATGACTCGGTGTAGTTGTTTTCCGTCTGGTGATTTTCGAGCCGATTTGCATTTTCAGCTCTCTTTATCCCCTTTTCTGCTCCATTTCTCTTCTTTAATTCGCCTCCGAGTGTCACCACTCAATTAACCCCAACTCATGTTTGAGTTCTTCAAATCTTGACTCACATAATGGTTTGTGAAGATGTCATACTAGTTGTTTATCGCTTGAGATATATTCCAAGATAATGTCCTTCTTTTCAACATGATCTCTTATGAAGTGATATCTCGACATCAATATGTTTTGTTCTTGAGTGCAACACATGATTTTGAGTGATTGCAATTGCACTTGTGTTATCACACATGATTGGAATTTCTTTTTCTTCAACTTCATAGTCTCTCATTCTTTGTCTCATCCATAGGACTTGGGCAACAACGGTGCCCGCATCTATGTATTCCGCCTCATTTTGTAGAGGTGGCTATTGAGTTTTGCTTCTTGCTAAACCAGGAAATTAGTACGTTTCCTAGCATTTGACATGTGCCTCAAGTGCTTTTTCCCGTCCACTCTCGCATCCAAAGATAGTCGAGGACCGAGTAGCCAATTAGCTTGAATCCACCTTCCATTTTTGGATACCATAGGCCTACTTCTTGGCTTCCTTTCAAGTATCTCAATATTCTCTTAGTCATTGTCATGTGGCTCTCTTTTGGAGCAGATTGAAATCTTGCACATACACCTACAAAGAAAGGTGATGTCCGGCTCGCTAGTGTGAGATAGAACAATGATCCAATAAGTGCTCAGATCTTGTTTGATCTAGGCTTGCCATCCGCATCCATGTCCATTTTGACCGATGTGTTCATTGGTATTTTTACAGAAGACTTCTCCTCCATACCAAACTTTTTCATTAAATCTATGGTGTATTTTGTTTGACTTATGAAGGTTCCATCCTTCATTTGTTTCACTTGGAGTCCAAGGAAGAATGTCGCCTCTCCCATCATGCTCATTTCAAATTTACTTTGCATGAGGTTTGAAAATTTTTCACACACTCTTTGTTAGTGGATCCAAAAATAATGTCATCCACATATATTTGAACAAGTAGTATACTCTTCTTGTCTTGAATTCTCAAAAGTGTTCTATCTACTTTTCCTTTTGTGAATCCATTTTCGATTTAGGAATTGTGACAGGTATCATACCATGCTCAGGTGCCTGTTTCAATCCATACAAGGCTTTCTTGAGTTTGTATACCTTGTCTCCAAGAGTCTTCTGCTCAAATCCTGGAGGTTGTTCAACATACACTTCTTCTTCCAATAAACCATTTAGGAATGCACTTTTACATCCATCTAATATACATGAAATTCTTGTGAGTCGCATAGGCAAGAAACATCCTTATAGCTTCCAATATTGCTACAGGGGCAAATGTTTCATCAAAATCTATCCCTTCTTCTTGGCAATATCCTTTGGCTACTAGTCTTGCTTTGTTTCTTACCACGTAACCTTCCTCGTTCATCTTATTTCAACACCCATTTGGTTCCAATAACATTTTGATGTATGGGTCTTTGCACTAATTCCCATACTTTATTTCTCTCAAAGCGATTGACTCTTTCTTGCATAGCTTGAATCCAATGTGTGTCGCCCAATGCTTGTGACACATCTTTGGGCTCTATTTGCGAGATGAAGCATGTGAACATGGCTTCTTGTTGAGTTCTGGATCTTGTTTTGACACCTTCTCTTATATTTCCAATGACAAGTTCTCGTGGATGGTCTCTCGGCCATCTTACATCAGGTTGGAGTAAGTTAGCCGGATTCGATCGACTTGCAAATGTGTTGGTGTGGTCACTTTTCGTTATCACTTAGCCGCAAATTTTCCATTGTTTTGGAGATTCGGCTATCTCATCTTCTTCGAATTGATGATTCCATTTTTGACTTCAAAGATAGGACTCTTCTCGTATGGTTGGATGATTCTTATCACCGACTCTTCAATGTCTTCTCCATTTACATTTGGCTCATCGAATACTACATGAATGGATTCCTCTCAGTAACCATAGTTCTTTTGTTGAGTATTCTCGTAGGCTTTGCTTTGGTGAGTATCCTAAGAAGATACCTTCATCGCCTTTAACATCAAAAGCCTTTAGGTTGTCTTTCGCCATTGTTGTGGATTAAGCATTTACATCCAAATATTCGAAATATGCAACACTTGGTTTTCTTCCAGTCCCAGATCTCATAGGGAGTCTTTGTCATTTTGTCTATTTATCATACATCTTTTGGGTGTAGCAAGTCGTGTTGATTGCTTCACCCCAAAATCTTTTGGTAATCCCTTGATGCTAACATGGTTCTTCCGCTTCTTTGAGGGTTCTGCTCCTTCTTTCGCAACTCCATTCTCACGCGGAGTCCTTGTCTGCCGATAGTTCATGACCAATACCATTCTCAATACAATATCTGAGTTATTATTCCATTGACAAACTCAGTTCCTCTATCCGATCTTATTTTGATAATGGTTTGACTCTTCTCATTTTGAATCCTCTTCATCATTTGTGGTAGTTTTTGTAGAGTTTCTTTCTTCTTGCACATGAATATTGTCCATGTATATCTTGAGTAGTCATCTACTACCACCAAGGTGTATTTCTTTCCACTTATGTTTGGTTCCATGGGCCAAATAGATCCATATGAAGTAGATGCAATATTCTTGTTGAGGATGGGTATGTCTTTTCTTTGAATGACGACTTGATTTGCTTTCCCTTTCCGACATGCATCACATATGCTCTCCTTCAGATCTCGAGTCCGGAAGTCCTTCTACAAGATGACTTCTTGCCAGCTTGTTAAGTGTTTTGAAATTCGGTGACTCGGCTTTTTGTGCCACAACCAACTTGATTCATGCTCTTTTGCTAGTAGACAAGTCTTTGGGTGTTGCATTTGACCAATCCACTATATACATATTTTTTCTCGTCTTACATCCTTGCAAAGACAACTTCATTTGATTCAATATCTTTGATTTGGCATATTCCCATGTTGAATCCAACATTGTAGCCCTTGTCACGAGTTGATCGATGCTCAAGTAAATTGAAGTTGAGTCCTTCAACATATGCAACATCCGTGATTTCTAATCCATTCCTCTTGATGGATCCAATGCCTCTTATTTCACCAGAGCTTCATTTCTCCAAATATGACTTTTGCTCCTTTAACTTCCTTGAATTTTGACAGATTTTTCTTGTTTCTCGTCATGTGTCCGGGAACAACCACTATCCATGTACCAGGTTCCTTGGCACTTTCACATTTCCTTGAACCCGCAATCAAGGAAATTAAGTTTTAGGTACCCATACTTGTCTGGGTCCCGAGGGGTTAGAATTGTAAGATGATCCAACCAACTTATAGCCAAATGTTTTGACTCTAAGGGGTTGCCATCTATCGATGCCATAATCATGATTAATCCTAGCAAATTGCTTGGGGATTCAGTTCATACAAATTGCCTCTTTTGTCCGTATGCCGCATATGTGTTTTAGCAATTGCCTTCCTTGGGTAATTGTGGTGTTTTTGAGTGTAGTGCCTAGGTGCATATGTGTGCCGATGAAAGCTCTTATACTTTTGGAATGGCCTTTGCTTGAGTTCTGTGCCTTTGCCATTTGGGCTTATATTCCATAAGTTTATGCCGATAGTTCACATTATTCCAATCACTTGGCTTGGATATTTTCTACCATTCCCATCATATGTATTTCTTTTATGGATTTTTGGGATTTTTGGTAGCTCGCTTCCTTTTTACGAGTATTTTCATTAGGAGTTTCTTGAGGGACTCTTTGAATCTCTTTCACTGTTTGTCTTTCAAAGACACTCAATCGGTCATTTGTTTTCCTTTTCCTTTGTAACCAAGGCCGCTTTGCTTGTTATGTGCTTTGGAGTGAATGTGTGTGTGACATTTAGAGTTTTGGATTTTTCGGACTCTTCATGACTTGAAGATCCTTTTTCCAAAATTACTTTTGAGGTTTGACATAGCACGGAGAGGAACTAAATCCTAAGCCCGTCTTGTCTCCACATTCTCTTTGACTCATGATAAGATCATCCAATGATTTAGATGCCTTAGTGAATGAGGCAATAACATTCTTGAGGTCATTCTCCCTCTTTTCTATAGCAGCAATTTACGCTTACTAATTTAGCATTTTCACCTTTTTAAACTTTCATTTTCATGACTATTTGACTTAGAGTTCTCACCTCCTTAGTCGCTTTTGAGTTTTTGACTTTTGAGTAGGTTTTCCTCATTCAATAGTGTGTGTGAGGATTTAATGTGTTCAAAATCTTTCATCATTTTGCCTAATGAATCATAAAGACGGTGGGTGATGAAGTGTGTGTGTCTACCACTATAACTAATGCCGAGTTTGTTGAGTTGGATTGTACTCATCTTCTTGATCTTGTTCTTTGGCCATCAAGCGGATCAAGGCTTCTTCTTCGTAGTCACTTGAGTAGTCACTTCATTTGCTCTCAATCATTTGTCTCTTGACTTGGGTTTCAGCAAGATCTCTCGCAGCCATCATTGCCTTTTTTTCTTTTCTTTGTCTTCTTTCTCTCAAGACCTTTCTTTCTTCTTCATCCTGACATTTGTTGACTACAGGATATGAGCGATCAATGGCATAGTGACCTGGTTGTCTGATTCCAACATAGATATTCACCCTTTGATCACCTCTTTCCATTCTCGAGTTGTCACCCTTTGATACTCAACTTTTTGATGATCTGTTTCTCTTGGTTGGCCTATCTTCCTTGATTTGGAGGGGAGCCGAGTGTCTTCTCGAAGATTCACCCTTTCCTCTCTTGTAGTTCTTGTTAAAGAACTTGTTAAATCTTTTAACCATCGGCTATTTCTTCCGGGTCAATCGCCTCTTTGATCTAAACTCTCTTCCCATCTTTGACAATTAGAGCAAATTGTTTGGGTACAAATTGTCTCTTCCCGGTCTTTTCTTCTCGGCTCAAACTCGTAGGCTTTGAGGTCCGAGAATAACTCATGATTGGATGTCTTTGATAGGTCCATGGAGTGTCTCAAAGTGCCATGACCTTCATTTCCCATTCATTTGGAAGACTTTTTTAGATCTTCATACACATTTCCTTCGTGTATATTCCTTTCCAAGTGTAGACAGCTCATTTGTGATTTTCAGAACCGAGGCCTAGTTGATCCAGGTTCTCTCCCGAGATCATTTTGAAGTTTTCAAATTTTTGTACCGCCATCGATAATTTGTTTTCTTTAATTTGCTCGAGCCTTCACAAATCAATGTCAACTTGTCCCGCATTTCTTTAGCCGCTTTTGCATGATTTGACTTTATTGAACATGGCTTTGTCCAAGGTTTTGTAAAGGATGTCCTTGGCTACATTGTCCGGTTGTATCTTTTCTCGTCATCATTTGTCCACTCGCTTCTTGGTTTTTCAACCATGACCGTCCGGGAGCAAGATCTTCTTCTCCTTCACCGCAACTCTTCGTGACAAATGTTCGTGTTCACCTTTAATATTTGCAGAGGCCCATCTTCTATCACTATCCACATCTCATCATGTAATGCCGATAGATGAGCTTTGATAATAATTTTCCGGTCATCAAATTCTTCGATAGTGAACATAGGGATGCGTGTCAAATTTGCTTCCATGATAATGACTTTTAATAAAAAAGAGTTTTGAAGGTTTAAGTACTAAAGCAGACTTTGAAAAGTTTGGAGATCTAGTTCAAGAACCGGTGTGGAGGGTTCCATGAACCAACCGCTCCGATACCACTTGTAGGACCTCCAAATTACATTTCTGATTGGACGATCTGTCCCCACAAACCAACACGAGTCTTTTCTAGCGCGCTTGTCCTCACTCACGCGCACTCGGAAAACTTCCCAGGGGTCACCCATCCCATGTCTACCTGTGCCAAGCACGCTTAACCTCGAGTTTCTATGTGATGGACATTTAAAAGAAGATGCATCTCGTTGGTATATGTAGTCCAAATCATATCCTTAAGCTATCCTTTAACTATGCAATCCAACGCTCACGAGTTCGAATCGCGGGCCGCGCCGCCTCTTTTAAAGCCCATTGCGGGCGGGATCTTTCGACCAAATCCCAACACATGCATGTGCTCTATGTGTTCTCTCGATTCGCGTCTTTGCATCGCATTCTCATTCGCCCGGACGGCGAACTTTGTTGAACAATGTTTCAAATATCTAAATTTTGTTCCACACGCATTGTTTGTTCTTGTTGCCACCACTCCCCGATCTCGACTATTATGCCTCTCAAGTCGCAGTAAAGGTTGGCATCTCTCGTTATCCGATCTCATGTCCATCGAGGCCTAGTGCCTCTCCATCCGCTCAATTTCAAGAAATAATGCTTTGAACACCTCCCGAACTTCAGTTGTTCCCTCGCGGGCGGTGATGGCCAAGCAACGCCAAAATCATAGTCACCGAACAATGGTATCACGATGGAATGACGGATCTGCCCGGAAGCTAGCGAGATCTCTTTTCTCGACTCATTAGGGAGGTCGGGTACCTCCAGAGAGAATGGAAATGATTCTACAAAGGAATCATCACGCAAGCGGGATTTGTTCAATGATGAGTGGTGCGCGTGAAGTTCCTTGTGGAGTCAAACTGCTGCCTTGGGGAGCCCTGCGCAGATGGACTCTGTTTCACCTGGGGTTTGTTGTGAAGTTGACCACTGCTTGAGCCTCACTGTCTCAACATCTTCGCTTCGGTCTGTTGGTTTCTCCAATTGAGTTGACGGTCCTCGGCCTTATCAAGCGTCATCTGGGACGATGATGAGATTTCCGCGGGGTGGCTCATCATCGATTGAAAGTTTGACGAGTAGTCTTGAGGTCGACTTGCTCGTGGTTTGAACATCCTCACGAAGTCTTTTGGATCAGTCCACGAGGAGATGACTCAACCTTCATCGCCTTCTTCCGATCCTAAAGGTTACATCAGATTATCACGGGAATCGTGAAGTGCACTTATCTCCTTTTCGGATGGATCAATGATAGCAGGAGGGATGTTCTCTACTTCGGCCTTTCTTTACCTCGAAGTCTCAACCTCCCGTTGGCCTTCATTACCTCTAGCCTCAATCGCAATGAGGCTCTTGACATCCCTTTCGACAGTGTCACTGCCTTAGGGTCTTGGGTGGCATCCATCGGAGTCTCAACCCCATGGATTGCACTTTCATCGCCCAGTGTTAACTCCTGTGGCTCGTTCCTTCTTGTGCCTCGATCGCATCGAACGTCATTGCCTTCAGAGCGCTTGACACCCGAGACAGTCTCAATCGTCCGAGCTTTTCGTTGATGACAACTTGCCGTGTACTTTGTGTGTGTTCTTCTCCACTTCGCCTCCTAGATTCGTTGTGGAGTCATCTCGCAAAGATCCTCCGACTTCTTGCGGTGGAGGAGTTTTCCCTCACCGGCGCACCACCGAGTGACTTGAATGGGGTCACTCGTCTCCAAACTCCCTACTGTTTTACCGAGTGTTCAAACTGTTGGGGCATGTGGTAAGACACCTTCATTAGGCGTTAGCTCGACCGGGGTCCCCATTAACCCAAATTCATCGCCATTTCCCTTAGTTCCTTCTTCCGAGTGAGTGGGGAAGTGGTGGCAAGAACTTGATGGCAATATCTCGCACCACTTCCATTGGGTCTATCTCCGGTGTGTTTTGGAGGACTCTCCGGTCCCTCCATCATTCTTTGTTCATGAAGGACTCTCGATTCGTGCATTGCTTGTCGCAGCTTGCAATTCTTCGTCGCGGGCGTTAGTGAGGATCCGATCCTCATCACTATCCGATAGGACGCCAAGGAGATGATGTGTATGTTCTCAGGGTGCGGTGATAGGATGTGGCCTTCTCACGTGCCTCTCCCCTTTCCCCATCGCACTTGTCTCTCCTTCTCCTTGTCCTTGAAGATCCGCAAGATGTCTCGTGCGAAGTTTTCTTCATCCGGTGCTTGAACCACAAGTGGTCACTTCCAAGAAAATTCATCGCTTCCTCTTCTTCTTCGATAAACTCAGGCCGTTGGAACTGTTTCCCGGATCGACTCAACTTCCACTTCCTCCACTCGCAGCGATTTTGGATGTCCGGATAAGGTGGGGATAGGATCATCACATCATCATCTCTATCGCCTTCTTCTTGCCGTCCCTCATTCTCGGGGATGAAGGTAGCAAGCTCTCGTGCTCCATTCTATCACCGCGTCGTGGCGGGGAGGGGATACGATCCCGCACAACAGCGTAGTTAGATTTCGCCTACTTCTTGTGTCTCAAATTGCTCAACTACACTGGTCTTGATTTGCCTCATTGACGCTTCAAAAACTTGGTCAAGTTTCATCAATAATTTTGGAGACTCTATTTCTCCAAACAGTCTCCTAGATTCTGCTTTTTTTTGAGTGGCCGACTTAGCCTAAGGTTTTTCAAGTTCGAACGCTTGAAGATTCTTCTTCTTCTCCTAGTTAGTACCGAGGGATTTCTAGTTCGGGAGAGAGTTTCTTCTAAGTCTTGGCGGCAAATGGGGCCTGCTATTGTTTTTTTCCTCGAGGAGCCGGCCGTCTTGGCTTATCGCTTCTCTCTTTTTGATGGCCGGAGAAGGTATTTGAGATTCCTTCTCGGCCCAAAGGTGAGACACGTCGGGCCAAGGGGACAGTGACTCACCAAGGGCGCAGGAGCATATTTGGTTTTCTTTCACTTAGGGCAATAGCTTTTCTTAGCCGGCAGGGCAGCCTTTCTTCTTTGGTGGAGAGGAAACAATCAGATATCTTGAGGTGGTCACCGATTCCCCCTCACTTGTATCTCTCTTGGCGTAGCTTTCTTTCGTGCGCGCAGAGGTTTGATTCGAACATCCTCTTGTTTACATGGAACGCCTTTCCATGTCGAAGAGGGACTCCTTTCACTTCCATCACCGCCAATCACCAGGCCGTATCCCAAAGATCCTCCGAACGAACCATCCTCCTTGAAGGATTTGTTCCTACATTCGCGAGTCCCGCCAGAGACAAACTCATTTTTGTTTACTTTCCTTTCTTCAATGATCGCGCCATTACGATCAATTTTGCTTTTGATAGTTGGTCAAAGCCGCCAAACTTGATGTCTATGCATTTGGCAACTATGTCCAACAGCTTTGTGGTAGTCCTCCTTCAAAGAACCTCCCTTGTTGGTGTAGACTATCTTATCAAGATAGTCGGTCTTGGCTACTTTCCTTCCAAGCAAAGAACCAAGTCTACATCGCCTTCATTGATTTCTCGTGCTCCTTCCGCCGCAATGAGCGGTGTTCGCCAAATCTTTGGCAGAGATGATGAACTCCTTCCCGTGAATGAGGATTTAATCCTCTCATCGTGAATTTAAGCGCGTTCACGTAGAACCGAGCGACCTCTTCCACATAGGTCATCGGGAGCTCCATCGCTTTCGAAATGGTTTTAGCCCGGACTTTTCGAGCTTCCAAGAATCTTCTTTATGAGGGCGTCATGGACCTGTTTGACCATTCCCTTGAAATCCACAAGAGACCCAGTGTGGATTTGCTTCCTTAGCTTGACGAAATCATAGGTCGATGCCATTTTTCAAGATTTCACGGAAAGAAACTTAGAAGTTGATTTGAAGATTGATAGGGTTTTGAGAGAGTTTTGCCTTTGCTTCTGAGAGAGAAATGAACAGTTTTGGTAATATGTGAGAGAAAAGGACGAAAATGGTTTAAGTATGGTTTCTGAAAGGACGTGCGGGTGGTTTTTGAAATGTAATCGAAATCAACGGCTTAGATTTTGCACGCCGATTAGCATTTAATGTCTCAATTTAATGCGGCAAAGATTTATATCCAATCATAAGCTTGGTGTGCAAACTTTTGCTCGCACACATCATCATTATGCCGATGTCATTCTTAAAAACATTCCCGCTTAGTAAAAACGACTGCGTTTTTGTCACTTTGTTCATAAATGACTCAGCTTATATCTTAGCCGATTTAACTTTTCTTGTCACAGCTTCTCATAATAATCACCAGCTGTCAGCCTAATTCGATAGCCGTTTTCCGATACGACTGATTCATTTAGCTGACTTTGAGAATTCAGCTCTTTTTCCCTTTTTGTGTTTCATTTCCCTTCTTTGAGTCTTCTGAGTGTCAGCTCAGCTCAATTAGCCCTAACTCATGCTTGAGTTCTTCAAATCTTGATTCACATAATGGTTTTGTGAATATGTCAGCTAACTGTTTATCAGTTGAAATATATTCCAAGGTGATGTCTTTCTTTTCAACATGATCTCTTATGAAGTGATATCTGACATCGATATGCTTTGTTCTTGAGTGCAACACAGGATTTTGAGTGATTGCAATTGCACTTGTGTTATCACACATGATTGGAATTTCTTTTTCTTCAATTTCATAGTCTCTCACTTTGCCTCATCCATAGGATTTGGGCACAACGGCCGCAGCCTATGTATTCTCGCTTTCACCAGAGGTGGCTATTGAATTTTGCTTTTGCTAAACCAGAAATTCGCTTGTTTCCAAGCATTTGACATGTACCGAGGTGCTCTTCCGTCACAACTCTACATCCAAAGATAGTCGTAGTCCAATAGCCAATTAACTTGAATCCACCTTCCTTTGATACCATAAGCCAACTTCTTCGCTTCCTTTCAAATATCTCAAGATCCTCTTAGTCCGCAATCATATGGCTCTTTTTGGAGCAGATTGAAATCTTGCACATACACCTACAAAGAAAGGTGATGTCCGCCCGCTTTGCCGTGAGATAAAGCAATGATCCAATAAGTGCTCAGATCTTGTTTGATCTGTGTGCTTGCCATCCGCATCCATGTCCATTTTGATCGATGTATTCATTGGTATTTTCACGTAAGACTTCTCTTCCATACCAAATTTCTTCATTAAATCTCCGTGTATTTTATTTGACTTATGAAGGTTCCATCCTTCACCGCTTCACTTGGAGTCCAAGGAAGAATGTCAGCTCTCCCATCATGCTCATTTCAATTTGCTTTGCATGAGGTTTGAAAATTTATCACACATTCTTTTGTTTGTGGATCCAAAAATGATGTCATCCACATATATTTGAACAAGCAAGATGCTCTTCTTGTCTTGAATTCTCTAAAAATGTTCTATCTACTTTTCCTTTTGTGAATCCATTCTCGATTTAGGAATTGTGACAAGGTATCATACCATGCTCCGTGCCTGCTTTCAATCCATACAGAGCTTTCTTGAGTTTGTATACCTTATCTCCAAGAGTCTTCTCGCTCAAATCCTGGAGGTTGTTCAACATACACTTCTTCTTCCAATAAACCATTTAGGAATGCACTTTTACATCCATCTGATATACAATAAAATTCTTTTGAGCCGCATAGGCAAGAAACATCCTAATAGCTTCCAATCTTCTTGCTACAGGGGCAAATGTTTCATCAAAATCTATCCCTTCTTCTTGGCAATATCCTTTGGCTACTAATCTTGCTTTGTTTCTTACCACGTAACCTTCCTCGCTCATCTTGTTCCCGAACACCCATTTAGTGCCAATAACATTTTGATGGGTGGGTCTTTGAACTAACTCCCATACTTTATTTCTTTCAAACCGATTCACTCTTCTTGCATAGCTTGAATCCAATGTGTGTCATCCAATGCTTGTGACACATCTTTAGGCTCTATTTGAGAGATAAAGCATGTGAACATGGCTTCTTGTTGAGTTCGATCTTGTTTTGACACCTTCTTATATCTCCAATGACAAGTTATGGTGGATGGTCTCTCACCCATCTTACATCGTTGGAGTAAGTTAGCTGATTCATTGCCTAGCAGTTGTGTTGCTTTGATCGCCTCTCTCGCAATCACTTAGCCGCAAATTTTCCACTGCTTATGAGACTCAACTATCTCATCTTCATCTTAGTTTATAATTCCATTTTCACTTCAAAAGATAGGGACTTTTCTCGCATGGTTGGATGATTCAGCTTATTAGCCGACTCTTCAACGTCTTCTCCATTTACATTTGGTTCATCGAATACCACATGAATGGATTCCTCTCGCAACCATAGTCCTCTTGTTGAGTACTCAGAAGCTTTGCTTTCAATGAGTATCCCAAGAAGATACCTTCATCGCCTTTAGCATCGAAAGCCTTTAGATTGTTTTTGCCATTGTTATGGATGAAGCATTTACATCCAAATATTCTAAAATATGCAACATTTGGTTTTCTCCCCGCCCAAATCTCATAGGAGTATTTATCACCGTCTGTTTATCATACATCTATTTTGAGTGTAGCAAAAGTGTGTTGATTGCTTCACCCAAAATCTTTGGTAACCCCCGCTTGCCTAACATGGTCCTCGCCGCTTTTTGAGAGTTCTATTCTTCTTTCGCAACTCCATTCTCATTGTGGAGTCCTTAGCTGCAGATAATTCATGACCAATGCCATTTTCAATACAATACTGAGTTATTATACCATTGACAAACTCAGCCTTCCGTCCGATCTTATTTTGATAATAGTTTGGCTCTTCTCATTTTGAATCCTCTTCATCACCGTGGTATTTTCTCAGAGAGTTTCTTTCTTCTTACACATGAATATTGTCCATGTATATCTTGAGTAGTCATCTACTACCACCAAGGTGTATTTCTTCCCACTTATGCTAGTGGTTCAATGGACCAAATAGATCCATATGTAAAGTATGCAATATCCTTGTTGAAGATAGACATGCCTTTTCTTTGAATGATGATTTGATTTGTTTTCCTTCGATATGCGTCACATATACTCTCCTTTTTGTATAATCGAAAGTCTGAAGTCCTTTCACAAGATTGCTTCGCAAGCTTGTTAATTGTTTTGAAATTCGGTGTGACTCGGCTTCTTGTGCCATACCTAACTTGATTCACCAGTGTTTTTGCTATGAGACAGTGCTTGGTGTTGTCATGACCAATCCACGATATACATGTTCTTTTTGTCTCGCATCCTTGCAACACAACTTCACTTGATTC
>CM071937.1:84874683-85001116 GCA_016081115.2 Rehmannia glutinosa
CTAAACATGAATTTTTGGTGTATTTATGTTTTTCTAAACTTGATTTTTATGGTTAGAACCTAATTTTACAATTCTCTCAAAAATCTAATTTGAAGAAATTAGCAACAAGTTTCTAGAAAATTCTATGTAATAACAAGTTAAATGATCTAAAACTACTCCTCCATTCATTTCCCACATAATATGCACTTATACTCTGACACAATATGCACATACACTATACTTAATCTCACAAAACACTGAAAAAAAATGTATCAATTTTGAATTTAGTTTTAGATGAAAATTCAAATTAAATGAAAAAACACTCTTCCATTGCTTGGATTTGTTGTGGAATGTGACGCTGGTATCACTTTCTCTCAAGTTGATCGTCAGGAGAATTCATATATATCTTCATTTTCACCACCAGATTTATTGTTGGTTTCTTCATCTTTCACCCTCTATACTTGATCACATTCAGACATGTTTGATTTCTTCCTTGAATATTCCCTATTGTACAATATATTATGATTCATTAGTTTACTTTTCTTGATGCTATATTTGAGGACTAAAGTGATGCTAAACAATCAAAACCTTTAAGTCATAAATTTTGGTGTGAAAACAAAAGGTGGGTTTATGTCTGCCTTTGATATAAATATTTTTCGACTTTGTATTTGTCGGTGTCTTTTTAAATTAATTAAAGTTCTTTTGGTAATTATTTTAATTTCCATGCCTTTTCTTAGCTCTTGAATTTTACTAGTGCGGAATGTAAATCATTAATCTAATCAATTTTTGATGTGCATAATAAGTATCTTGAACCACATAAATCTTGTGGCGTTTTTGTAATTTGAAATACTAATATGTCGCACACTACCAATCCAAGAATAAAATAACATTAGAAAGTTCTCGAGTAATATAAGGAAGTGTGCAATATTTTCCCTCAGAATATGCACATAACCTACACTTTATCATCGTTGGCACTAAAAAACCAAATGGTTAATTTGATGGTTTGTAGCATTTGCCACAAACCATTACATAATTATGATGAATGTGAAGTAAGTTGATTTTTTTGTTATTGATCCTTTAAACAAAACCATTATAAAGTTATGTCTTAATCGTAAAATTGTAAAACAAGATAAAGATAGTGTTAATTTGGAATATCTTTTGTGATCACTATTCATACTAAACAATATTAACGTCTTTGAAGAGTTTCAACAATTTTACCATGCAACTTGAAACATGATAATATAATTATGTAGGGAAAACATTAAATTGGCGATTATGAAGAAAAGCCTCGATTATGCAATTGAACTTAATTTGTTGTTCTCTTAAAACCACCAAAAAAAAAAAAAATGTTTCATGGTGTGTTGTTCATTGCACAAATCGTCAAAATCTTTGGCTTTTGATCCGAGATTAGTATAGCGAAGAACAAAAGAAGAGGAGTAGCTACTGAGAGTTGGTGAAGGGGCTTGCCAATATAATTTGTTGCTATTCTTTGAAATGCGATTGATCTATATATATGAAGAGATGGAAATACGAAAAATTGTTAGTGTCAACAACTAAACAAAAGGCAAGAAGAAAAAGACAAGTAAAAGTTGGAAAAAGGAAAACTCTATTTACTGAAACTTCAAGAATATTTATATTATGTGAAAGCATTACCTCTTCCTTATGAGCATTTTCCATTCTTAAATGGCGATCGTCAAGAAAACATCACCAAATGGCGCCATGCGACCACAGCAGGCAACTTGCGTTGCTCGGGGCCTCTCGAACTTCATATTTTCAGCATGAAGTTTTTCGTTCTCAGCTCCTAAGATGTGTGTTCTCTTTGCGATCATGCTTCGTCTGCAAATTAAGGAAAATAAAATGATGCAATGTTTACTCTAGAATCGGATAACATGTATAATTCAAGACGGAAATGGCTTCAAAAAGATTGTTATAAAGACCTTATTCATTGAAACAACTACAACATGAAAAAGTTTTAAGCGCAATTTTAGTCTTGTACTATTAGGGTTGGGCAACCGAGTTGCATGACATTTTAGCATGGCGGTTTCACGATATTACCCTTTAGTTAGTCAAAATAACAATTATTGTAACTTTTATAAGTCACCCCTATATTGGGTATTTTAGATGTTTTTACTAAAGGACAAAGGTATTGTGAACAAAAATACTGCAACACGAGTTGGGAACAAAATTGCACTAAATGTGAACTTATATGACCAAAATTGCACAAATTAGAACTTATGAGATTAAATTCGTACAAAATCAAATTTTAGGAGATTAAAATTGCTAACTTAAATATTTTAGGACAAAAGCTGCTAGTCCCTATAGTCACACGACCAAATTTTCAATTAAGCCAAAAAATATGAAATTAAAAGCTGTTTTTCTTACCTTCATATGAGTGCGTTTATTTTGGAACCAAAACTTAACTTGTAATGGATCCATTCTAACTCCTGGCTAAGTTCGTTTCTTTTGCTTATTGTCGGGGTGAGGGCAGGTCTGAAAAACCTACAATCAATTTGAATTCGAGAATTTAGTATTAAAAGTAAGAATCTAAGAAGTAATTTCACAAAATATGTAAAAATATTTATCAATATTGAAATTCACTTTTATAAAAAAATTCAATTAAATAAAATCTTACTCTTCCGAGCTTGGATTTGTTGTGGCGTATGACGGTGGTATCGCTTTCTTTTAAGTTGATTTGAGGAGAATTCATTTCTCGTTTTCGCCACAGAATCATTGCCAATATCTTCATCCTCCACCCTGCGTACTTGACTACCTTCGGACACGTTCGAGTGCATATTGGAAAGATTATCTGTGAGCAATAGGTATTAAGTTCATAATTCGTTTACTTCCACTGATATGTTTGTGGACTAATATAATGCTAAAAAATCAAAACCTTATGCCATAAACTTTGGTGTTAACACAAAAAGTAGGTTTATGTAATTTTGTTTTTGTAAAATTAACTATTTTTTCAACATTATGTTTGTTACTGTCTTTTTAGAGTGTGTAAAAGCTTTCTTGTTATTAATTTTCCTCGTCGCTTTTCCTTTTCTACTCAAATTTTTTAATGTAGAGTGTTAATTGATTTTTATCATGAGTAGTCAACAAATCAAACTTTGACGTACATAAATCTCTTCATGTACATAAATTTCTGGGCTTTTTACTTTTTAGAGGTTTGAAATGTTAACATGTGCATACAATACCAATTCAAGAGCAAATAGCAAAACTTGGATTTTCTCAAGTACTGTAACAAAGTGCATAATCTTTGTTTCTACAATAACAAAGAAAAATTATATATGCGAATTCACCTTTCTCTTAAATTTACGTGCAAGTTATAATATAAGGATAAATACACTTTGTTATCAAAATTGTGGCCATTTGACACTTTGGGAGTTAAATATTTTGTTTATTACACTTTGCCATCTGAAACACCACGATCGTTCAATTTTTTTTCGCGATTATGTCACATGTATTACACGCTTCTTTTTTGATCAATTCATGTTGTTTTATATATTTAAAAATAATAATATTTTTTTTTCAGAATTTGGCTCAATTAATGGTTGAATTTAACACATAAAACAATCTCAATCAATTGACCAAAAAGTATACAAACAAGATGTGTGTATCATGTATGTGACAGAATCACGATGAAAAATTCAACAATCGTGGTGCTCCAAATAGAAAAATACAAAACTCTCCCGGATAACAAAGTGTAACAACAAACAATTTATCTTCTAAAGTTCCGAAAAAGGTCATAGTTTGTATGGAAAATTGTTTTCCTATAATATAGATTAAAGTTGTGTTTGTTTGTGTACGTTTATGTCACACACTCACACACACATATGTGTACACCTATATATGAGTCATGCATATATGTTTACGACAATAACATGGTTCTTTCCGAAGGAACAAATTGAAAAAACAAATGAAGAGAAAATAATTATAACAACCTAAACTTACTTACTAAAAGGAAAGCTTTTTCGCAACTTCAAAATCTCTTGGTAGAGATTTGTAAGGCGGTTCCTTGAACTAACCAAACACTGCAAGAAGGCTATGATTTTTGGGGAATTTCATGCAAATTATTAAATAAAAGAGGCAAGGGGAGTGAAATAAATCGAGAGGAGAAATATTGAGGAAAGGGTCCAATTGCTAGAATCGATGGGGAGAAATGAAGGAGATGACTGGAGAATAGAGCATATGGAAAAAATAAAACACAGAAGATTTATTGAAAAATGAATAGCGAGATAGTGCAATTACATTAAATATTAGTGTGTTGCTACTATAATATGGAAAACTAGTCTTATATGGAAAATGTAAAATATATTTGATTTTGAATTCACTGAGACAACCAAGCATTGTGCGAAATTTAACTATGAAAATGAATATACAATGGTTCATTCTAATTATTCACTTACCAACAGAAAAGAAAAACAAAGATTTTTCATGATACACATGCCTACGGAATGGAAAAAAATCATGACATGTAGAAGAAATTTGAGCGAAATACATTATAAAATAATTGTATTATTGCCATAAATGGTTTTTGACATTGTAGAAATTGAAAATATATCATAAACATAAATACTCCTATATCATATCTAGAAATTAAATAGTTGGTGGCGGCTGAACCAAATATACTTTCTATACACCTATATTATAAAAATGAAAAATGGCAAAACGACAAAGCGTTACTTTATCGAAATGACATATGCTTTTAGAGTGTATGAGTGAGTTATGAATATCATGAGATTCTCAAACTTTATATTCTTGTAATATAAATTCGTTATAGTTTGCATCCCAATAATTAGGGCATGTCATTTGATAGGAGCCATAATTGTTTTTAAGGATAATGATAGGAAAATAATACAATAAAAACAAGAGAGTCTAGGGTTTTTAACACTTCCCATGATGTCAAAAAAAAATTTAGCCATTTTTTTAAACACATGTTTTTAGTCATTTGACTATTATACGTGAAAAATTCAATTTTTTCTTGAGTCAATTTAATTACACCAAGGTGCAATGTAGCGCCAATCGTAGCTTGGAAACCTTTGTAGATATGAGTCTGTGAGCTCGACACGTAGCGTCGAGGATTCTGTAACTAGTGGTGTAAAAAAATTGAATCTTTTTTATTCGACTTGGTATTCGAATTCGTGTATTGATATTCGAATTCGAAAAATTAGAATACGAATCCAAATAAGAATATTTATTTTGATTCGCACATTATGCGAATACGAATATAAATATCATTATATTCGAAATATTCGAATATTATTATATATATTTATATTTATATAAATCACTTATATGTAATCTTTATACATATAAGTATATATTTATTTTGGTAGATTATTAATATATAATAAACTATATATTCACTTATAAAAGGCCCAAATTAATAAGCTCATATATAATTATATTCTGGTAGTATATTCTTGACAGACTCGACAATACAATTTTTTTTATTCATATATTTGGTGATTAACATGTTGTTGATGTATTTGAAATTTTCATGACCCAGAGTTATTATTTAGATTATAATTATTGTTGCAATCTAATCAGATATTGTAGGAAAAAAAGATTAATATATGTTAAGATTTGGAATACGAATATTCGAATAGCTTCGTGTGTATTCAAATACATTTTCAAATAAGAGTAAGAATCATTTTTTGTATTCGAATATTAAAAAAAATATAAATAAGAATATTATCTAAATAAGCCGAATAAGAATAGAATATCTTAATATTCGACTCAATTCGGTTCATTTACACTCCTACTTGGGAGTCTCCAATCTTGATACCAATTTGGAATTGTAAATTAAAATAAAAAGAAATACATGAAAAAATGCTTCAAATCAGATATTAAAAAAAGGAAAAAAAACACGAAATACTAGTATTGGAACTTTATAAAATCATTAACATACCAGGATACTTCCTAATGAGATAAAATAAGCCATATCAAAATAAATAGATCATGTACTCAAAAATATTATATATATATATATATATATATATAGGGATATGATCAAATGAGACCAGGGCCTTTAGGTAAGAACATGAGACCACATCTAGACCATTTGATTTAATATTCAATGGCCGATTTTACCCATCTATTTTAGTCATGGTGTGGCAAACAAGGGTAGGAAAGTAATCTATCTTTTTATTCCAAGGATATAATTGTAAACCCCTAATTTTTGAATTTGGTAAGTCTATCGATTCTTATTCATATCCCGCGATTTTCTCAACCTCTCCCCCACGACACCGATTCTTCTCTTCCTTCATCCGTGCTTCAAACCATTGGCCGTCTCCTAATTCTCGAATTCGCTGGAATAGGTTTATTCATCTTTCCACCACAACAGGGGCCGGAATAGTTATCTTAAATCTTTCTGATCTCCTCCACGACCACGATCCGTCGGTCATTTTTCAAAGGATAATTAAACCTGGTTTGATTTTTTTCATATATTCAACACGGTGAGGACTCAATTTGCAACCGCACGAATCATCTCCTATTTTCATCACGGTTATCGCACAAAATATTGTAAGTTATCCGTGATTTTTATTTCTTTTTTATTTTTGTGTTTGTTGATATTAGGGTTCCAATTTGGGTTTTATTATTAATTTCTATTGTTCTTATTTGTTTAATTTTAGGAATAAACTTCTAGGTGTAAGAACATGAGACCACATCTAGTGTTTGAAATATGTGTAATTAGTGTTTTGAATCATGTGAACTTAGATTTAGAATTATGTGTGTTTAGGTATATAATAATGTGTTTATGGTTTATGTGTTGCATTTCCTTGCTCGGTTTGCCCTCTTGGATGACGTGGACTTAGATATAGAATTAGTGTATTTAGCTATAGAGTCTCGTGTGTTTAGTTTTAGAATCCTCGTGCGTAGGTATATTTGATTCGGATTCATGTGAACTTAGATATAGAATTCTGTTTGTTTAGCTATAGAATTCTGTGTTTAGTTATATAATATTGTGTATATGGTTTATGCTAATGGACGAGTTAGTTGTATATTTTTGTAAATACTTGGTTCATTTCAAAAGGAATTTATGCTAATTGATAATGTGTTAAGGGGATTAATTTAGCGATCCTTGGGCATGTATAATGTTCTATTTTATGTGGGTTTTAATTTTGGGGATTGTTGAATGAGATATAATTGGTGGGGGCATGTATATTTGATTTAGAATCATGTGAACTTAGATATAGAATTCGTGTGTTTAGGTATATAATAATGTGTTTATGGTTTATGTGTTGCATTTCCTTGCTCGGTTTCCTTTTGGAGGATGTGAACTTAGATATAGCATTACGTGTGTTTAGTTATAGAAGTCAGTGTGAGTTTGTATATTTGATTTGGAATCATGTGAACTTAGCTATAGAATTCTGTGTGTTTAGCTATATAATTTCGTGTGTTCGATTTATACAATATTGTGTATATGGTTTATGCTAATGGACAGTTAGTTGTATATTTTGGTAAATAATTGGTTCTATTTTTCAGAGGTCTTGTTTTACCAACTAAATGGCAAAAACAAGGGGAAAAGGGCTGCGGGGAGTGGGGACGAAGGCGATGGTGGGGAAGAGGAAAAAGAATTTATATACGACATTATCGACCAGTCGAACGAGGGTGTTGGTGAATGCCCTTGCAAATCTTTCCTGCTTCGTTGATGCCATTGTTGATATGGGATTTGAAAGTTTGCTTTCCTTTCAATTGTTGACTTCCCATCTCGGCTAATGTATTGGTTAGTTGCAAATTTTAACCCGGCTAGCTCGGAGTTATTGTTGGATAGTATGAGGCGCATTCGCATTGAACCGAATGATGTGCGAGAGTATTGGGGTTCCCAATGGGCGAGGAGCAATAGTGAAGAAAACAAAATCGGAGACTTGCGATTTGTACACTGGATGGCTGCTATGTTCGGTAGGGAGGATTACAAGGTAACACCGAAGCAAAGTGGGCGATAAAATCTTGAGTTTTGTGGATGGCGGTGATTGGTTTAGAAGGTTGTTCTTGATATTGGTCGAGTACCTTATCATTGGTAATTTTTCAAGCGCATACGTGTATCCTCACTTGCTTAAAAGCCATGTAGACGTCGAAATGTTAGGAACTTAGCATGGTGTGAGCATACATTGACTACACTTGGTTGAAAAGAGAAGCCGCCTGGTCACGAAGAAGATATCTTGAATTTAATGGGCCCTCTTTGTTTTTGGCGGTATTATTTCCCACAATTGTTTATTGTTTTTTGATTTTTTTGGAGTATGTTCTTTTTGATGTAATCTATGTAATTGCACAGGTATTTTATGTTGTGAGTTAAGTGCGTGAGGCGGAGTGTTCCAGGGCGGTCCCCATCGTGAAACCGCTTGGAGGGACAAACTAAAGGAAAGGAACAATAAGGAAATTGACCTCGCGGGTTTGGGATGGGGTTTATCGAGCCCCGTTTGATGGGGAAGCACAAAATGAGCCGCAATCGAATTTGGGTTGGAAGGAGAAGGATCTTTACTGGTCGGGGGACCTCGTCATCCCGGTCCGATCGAAGGTTGTTCATCTGCATGTGTATCTTAGTTTTATGTTATGTGCATTCGGAAGATAATTTTGTGTATTTAGTTTTAGAATCATGTGCATTTAGTGTTTCAAATATGTGTAATTAGTGTTAAATTATGTATATCCTATTTATGCACATTCAGGTTAGTGACTATGTGCATTTAGGTGTATATTATGTGCATTTAGTGTTTCAAATATGTGTCATTAGTGGTTAAATATGTGTATTCTAATTATGTACATTCAGGTTAGTGATTTTGTGTATTCAGTAATTATGTGTAGTTAGTTTTATATTATGTGCATTTAGTGGTTCAAATATGTGTAATTAGTGTTTAAATTATGTTTCTTCTATTTATGTACATCCAGGTTAGTGATTATGTGTATTCAAGTTTATATTATGTGCATTTAGTGTACGAAATATGTGTAATTAGTGTTTAAATTATGTATATTATAATTATGTACATTCGAGTTAGTGATTATGTGTATTTAGTTTGTAAATCTTGTGCATGTACACTTCGATTTAATACACATATTTTTGATGTGCGAGGGGATTCCGGGTCAATTACTTGATAGATTAAAATGTTTGTCCTCCGATGTTGTCGAGATTATATCTATTCTTGATCTGCTCCAAAGGACTTGGTCGAGACGCAGAATTTGCCATGGTTGGGAATGTTGCGAAGGGTTTCTTATGCTGTTGCACACGGGTGGGGTTCGCGTTCGGACGATGGTATGGAAGGGACTGAAAGTCGTGAGAATGAAGCCTTTTGGAGCAAGCGGAGAATATTGCTGCAATTGAGGCAATCGAAAGTGCATTTAGAGAGATGAATTCAAGAAATGGTGTGATGAGGCGCAAGCTTTTCTATTGGCTTGACTCAAGATACCAATGTTGGTAGATGGGAGGACATTCTTGACACGTCTCACTTTATGAGAAGAGTGTCAACGAAGACGGAGATGTGCGAGATGGTGGTATGGCAAGCGTGGAGGTTGGGTTATTATATATGTTTGCATTACTTATATAGTATTATTAATCGAGTTTTGCTTTAAGTATTTTTTTAGTTCACACTATTGTATGTTTTGCGGGTTCGAAATGAATGTTGGAATTTGTGATGCAAGTGGGGATCGAAAAACCAACATCTTTGTATGTTTAAATTAGTAAAATATTATGTGCATTTAGGGTTGTAATTATGTTTATTTAGTTACATTTTTATGTTTAGTTAGTTACATTATGTATAGGTAGTTTTATTTTGTGTATAAGTAGCTTTATTTTTTATATATTTTTGGTTTATAGGTGGAAGATTCTCGAGATTGGTGGTTAAGGGGGCATGATGCGCCTTTGAGTGAGAATCCAAAGACCGTAAGTATTTTTTCCCCATCTTTTATGATTTACTTCATCAATGTGTATACGAGTTCATAATTATTCTTATTGGGTTCGTAGGATGTCGAAACGGAGGTTGGTGGCGTGAAACCCAGTGGCTGCAGGGAGGTCGGGCGTGCGATATTGCGCTTTAGAAAGATCTAAGAAGGTTTTTTCCGTAGAGCTACTAGGAAGACAAAGCAAAAGTGCGATCTTGTCTTCGCCATTTGTGACTAGACAGATCGATGTCGCATCAAGCCAAATCAAAATGAGAACATGATTGCGAAATGGCTTTTGAAAATCCTGGGTCGAACAAGTAAGGATTCGTTTATCATCCAACTAATTAGTTTCATTTGTTTTATCTACGCTGTAAATGTTTTTTTCCATATAGAGATGACATTGTATTTAACGCCAGGGCGACAAACTTTTGTCGAGGGAAATTGTGGAGACAATGCGTCCTGGAGGTTACATTAATGTTTCTATTTTGGACCTTTGGGCATGGATGTTGAATGGTATGGAGGGGGCGAGGAGTAGCGATTCGAAACGATTTTTGCTTCTTTTTTTTGACGGTATGGTAATCCTATTTTTATTTTCCTGTTTTCATTTTTCTTTGGTGTTTTCAAGTCTTAAAATCGTGGTTTATTTTTTTATATTTGTGTATATGTGTTGTAGTTGTTCACGATCGTTAGTCCGGGGATGGCTTAGATGAGAACACATGTGTATCGATCGTTTGTGCAAGGACTGACCACGAGCTCGGTGACCCGAAACTCCGATAAATTGAACAACTTTGACATGGTAAGTAATGGTAATTAATCTCATTATTTTTCCAAATCTTTTATGTTAATTACCAAGACCTAATGTATAGCTTGTTTTGATTTTTCTTCCCGATTTGTAAGAGCGAGCACATCTTTCTCGGTGACCTTTGATGTCAAGAGGTTTCACTGCCATATTATCGACAACTCGTCTGTCGGTGGAAGCGATCGGGAGAAATATGGAGACTTTAGGACAAGTTGGTGAGCTTTTTTTTTTTTTTTTGTTGCATTTCTTGCTCGGTTGCCCTTTTGACGATGTGAACTTAGATATAGAATTCGGGTTTTTAGCTATGGAATTATGTGTGTTTAGTTATAGAATTCTGCGTCTGTAGGAATTTTTGATTTGGAATCATGTGGACTTAGATATATAATTCGTTTTGTTTAGGTATATAATAATGTGTTTATGGTTTATGTGTTGCATTTCCTTGCTCGAGTTCCCCTTTTAGATGATGTGAACTTAGATATATAATTCTCGTGTGTTTAGCTATTAAATTCTCTGTGTGTTTAGTTATAGAATTATGTGTGGGTAGGTATATTTGATTCGGAATCATGTGAACCTAGCTATAGAATTTCGTGTGTTTAGTTATATAATATTGGGTATATGGTTTATGCTAATGGACGATTAGTTGTATGTTTTGGTAAATAATTTTGTTTTACTCAAAGATCTATATGCCTTGGATAGCATCTTGTCATGGAATTATGTGTTTTAGTTGTAGAATTATGTTTTTAGTTGTTGAATTTGTTTTCCATGGTATATTGTGCGAGGTTCGGATGTTTGCAAACTACTTGAGACTAAAGGTCGCCCGCAAATGGCTAGTCTTTGTCGGAAGTTCTCCGTCTGCGCACTATGCATGCCTTGGAGAGACACCACAAACAAAGTTGATTGTGGTATATATGCCATGAGGCATATGGAGAGCTACATGGGTGGTGGCACCAAGGATGGGATTGTGGTTTGGAGAAGAATAATGCGTCCCAACGTCTAACTTACGCCACGAAGTACTCACCGCAATAATCCCGCACCATAGCAATGAGCAAAATGATAGATGTTTGGAAGAAGCGAGAAAGTTTTGGACGGGAAGATCGTATTGTAGTTTTGTTTTAAATAGAGAATGTAGTATGCGTAACCGTGCTCATCATTTTTGTATAGTTAGGTTACTATCGTTGGTGTTTTTGTCTTTGGGAGCCATTTGCATATTGTTAGGAATTTTATTGTTTAGATTTTGATGAATGCCATGTAAAACTTAGAATAGAAAGTTGGCACCCCAATTCTTGTTGTAAAATGCATTGTAACAATTAGAGTGGCCAAGCCAAGCCGAGTTAAGTCGGCCTACGCCCTAACATGCAAGAAGACACCAAGACCGGAAGGAAGACCTTGTTGTGAAATAATTGAATATGGCAAAGAAGAGTAGACGGGAACTCTATGAAGAAAGCGGTGAGATGCGGTGAGTGGAGCATCATCCAAGTCAACTCAAGAAAAGCCAAGTCTCAAGTTGAAGTGACAAGAGTCATCCATGATTGGAAGCGACTCTAAGTCACCTGGGAAAGCAAGGAAATGCATCAACTCGAGATAATCGTAAAAGAACCATTGCATTAAATCAAGAGATTTACTTAAACAAGTAATATCTCCATACCACCTTTCTTGGAGTGCTCGAGTCTTAAGCGTGCAAAAGGAAATGAACCAATGGGAAGCACTACACCGTGTCGAACTCAAAAGATGAAAGAACAATTCATACGAGGAAATGGCAATTCCAAGAACTCGCAACAAGACAAGCCAACGATGCAAGTGACTTTCAAAAATAAGCTATCTCTTCAACGGGCAAATTTTTGAAAGTTCACTATAAAAGGCGAGGAGTTTGTTTGAGAAAGAAAATATGGGGATACATGTATGACACATACGTGAGATAAACAAGCATATTAGAATAATGAAACATTCTCAATCCTCAAGCCTACATTACGAAGTACATCAATCCAACACTCACCTGTGAAGGAAAAAGAGAACTTCAATCGGTTGAAGAGGAAAATCAAAACAAGGGGTCTACATTCGGAAGGATTGTAGAAAGGTTCAAGGTTGAACCAAGTCTTAAGCTTTTGGAGGGCTTCGTGATCAAATCCAAAGAGCTTGAGCAAGTGAGCTGTAGTAACAAAGCACTGCCTGTGAAGAAGTCGAGTCGCGACGAGAAGCCGGTGAGTGATCAAGCGTCTCCTGATCGAGTCCCTAAGGATCAAGTCCTGTTGTGATCAAGACTTGTATCCGGACTATTACCACTTTGTAAACTTGATCATTACTTAGTGGATTCTCCGGGAGTTGGAGAAGAGAGGAGTAGAAGAATTACCCCATCTTCGAACCTCTATAAAAACTTCACATTTGTGTCATTTACATTTCAAAGATTTAAATTCTCGCACTTTTAATCGCTTATATCTCACGATAAATTTGCTATCCATTTGATAATTTATAAGTACTAAATCAAGCTCAAATCTTGCTTAATCAAACTTAAGGGTGTTAAGTCTTCCATTTAAAAAGAAAACCACAATTGAGTTAAATTATAGTCGGGTGAGTTACTCCATCAACAACTCAATTTCAGTGAAATTTGGAGAGATTAACTCTTGAGTGACTAATTCGATTGTCCATCAAGGACACATTTGTGTAGAATCAACTCGTAGATTTAAAAGGACTAAATCGAAAATTTGGTAAAGGTTTATTCAACCCCCTTCTAAACCTTACACTTACACCCCTTGGGACCTACAAGTGGTATCGGAGCGGTTGGTTCATTGAACCCTCCGCATGCCAGTTCTTGAACTAGATCTCCAAACTTTTCAAAGTCCGCTTTAGTACTTGAACTTTCAAAACTCTTCTTTATCATTAAAAGTTATTATCATGGAAGCAAATTTGACACGCATCCCTATGTTCACTATCAAGAATTTGATGATTGGAAAATTGTATGCGCAGGCTCATCTATCAAAGATTACATGATGAGATGTGGATAGTGATAGAAGATGGGCCTCTGCAAATCTTAAAGGTGAAACAATTTTGTCACGAAGAAGAGTTGTGAAGGAGGAGAAGATGTTGCTCTAGACAGTACCATGGTTGAAAAACCAAGAAGCGAGTGGACAAATGATGACGAGAAAAAGATATAACCTGGACAATGTAGCCAAGGACATCCTCTACAAAACCTGGACAAAGCCATGTTCAACAAAGTCAAATCATGCAAAACGGCTAAAGAAATCGGGGAAGTCGACATTGATTTGTGAAGGCTCGAAGCAAATCAAAGAAAACAAATTATCGGTGTCTGATCTAAATTTGAGAACTTCAAAATGATCTCGGGAGAGAACCTGGATCAACTAGACGCTCGATTCACGTAAATCACAAATGAGTCTGTTATGCACTTGGAAAGGAATATACACGAGAAGGAAATGTGTATAAAGATCCTAAAAAGTCTTCCCAAATGAATGGGAAATGAAGGTCATGGCACCGAGACATTCCATGGACCTATCAAAGACATCCAACCATGAGTTATTCTCGGACCTCAAAGCCTACGAGTTTGAGTGAGAAGAAAAGACGAGGAAGAGACAAATTTGTACCCCAAAACGGTGCTCTAATTGTTAAAGATGGGAAAGAGAGCGAGGTCAAAGAAGTCATTAACCCGGAAGAAAATAGCCCCGATGGTTAAAAGATTCAACAAGTTCTTTAATAAGAACTACAAAGAGGAAAGGGTGAATCTTCAGAAGACACTCGACTCCTCCAAATCAAGGGAAGACAGACCAACCAAGAGAACGGATCATCAAAAAGTTGAGTATCAAAGGGTGACAACTCAAGAATGGAAAGAGCTGATCAAAAGGTTGAGTATCTATGTTGGGAATCAGACAACCAGGTCACTATGCCATTGATTGCCCATATCCTCGTAGTCAACAAGTACAGGGGATGAAGAAGAAAGGAAGATCTTGAGAGAAAGAAGACAAGAAAAGAAAAAGGCAATGATGGTGCTGAGATCGTTGAAACACCAAGTCAAGAGAGACAGTGATTCGAGAGCGGTGAAGTTCGACTACTCAAGTGACTCACGAAGAAGAAGCCTGATCCGCTTGATGGCCAAAGAACAAGATCAAGAAGATGAGGTACAATCTAACTCAACAAACTCACACTAGTGATAGTGGTCGTGACACACACACTTCATCACCCACTAATCTTTATGATTCATTAGGCAAAATGATGAAAGATTTTGAACACATTAAATCCTCACACACACTATTGAATGAGGAAAACACTACTCAAAAGTCAAAACTCAAAGTCGACTAAGGAGCCGAGTACCCTAAGTCAAATAGCCGATGAGAATGAAAGTTTAAAAAAATTTGAAAATGCTAAATTAGTAGCGTAAAAATTTTTTATAGAAAAGAGGGAGAATGACCTCAAGAATGTTATTGCCTCATTCACTAAGGCATCTAAATCATTGGATGATCTTATCATGAGTCAAAGAGAATGTGGAGACAAGACAGCTTAAGATTTAATTCCTCTCGTGCCATGTCAAACCTCAAGAGTAATTTTGGAAAAAGGATCTTCAAATCATGAAGAGTCCGAAAAAATCCAAAACTCTAAATCTCGCACACACGTTCACTCCAAAGCACAATACTAAGCAAACCGGCCTTGGTTACAAAGGAAAAGGAAATGCGGCCGAGTTGAGTGTCTTGAAAGGAATTTGAGAAAAGATTCAATGAGTTCCTCGGCCTAACTCCAAACGAGAAAATACTCACGTAAAGAAGAAGCGAGCTACCAAAAATCCGAAGAAAACCCACAAAAGAAATACATATGATGGGAATGGTAGAAAATATCCAAGCCAAGCCGATTGGAATAATGTGAACTATCGGACTTATGGAATATAAGCCCAAATGGCAAAGCCACAGAACTCAAGAAAGGCCATTCCAAAAGCATAAGAGCTTTCATCAAAGACACATATGCACCTAGGCACTACACTCAAAAAACACCACAATTACCCAAGGAAGGCAATTGCTAAAACACATACGCAGCATACAGGACAAAAGAGACCGTTGTATGAACTAGAATCCCCAAACAATTTGCCAGGATTAATTATGATTATGGCACGATAGATGGCAACCCCTTAGAGTCAAATTATTTGGCTATAAGTTGGTTGGATCATCTTACAATTCTAACCCCTCGGACCCGGACAAGTATGGGTACCTAAAACTTAATTTCCTTGATTGCAAGGTTCAAGGAAGTGAGTGCCAAGGAACCTGGTACATGGATAGAACATTCCCGGACATATGACAGAAATAAGAGAAATCTGTCAAAATTCAAGGAAGTCAAAGGAGCAAAAGTCATATTTGGAGGAAATGAAGCTCTGGTGAAATAAGAGGCATTGGATCCATCAAGAGGAATGGATTAGAAATCACGAGATGTTGCATATGTTGAAGGACTCAACTTCAACTTATCGAGTATCGATCCTCGCGTGACAAGGGCTACAATGTTGGATTCAACATGGGTATATGCCAAATCAAGGATATTGAATCAAATGAAGTTGTCTTTTGCAAGGATGTAGACGAGAAAAATATGTATGTAGTGGATTGGTCAACCGCAACACCCAAAGACTCTCTTTCAGCAAAGAGCACAATTGGTGAATCAAGTTGGCCGTGGCACAAAAAGTTGAGTCACCCTGAATTTCAAAACAATCAACAAGTCGGCAAGAAGTCATCTTGTAGAAGGACTTGATTTCGAGATACAAGAAGGAAAGTATATGTGATGCATGTCGAAGGAAAGCAAATCAAGTCGTCATTCAAAGAAAAGACATGCCCATCCTCAACAAGAATATTGCATCTACTTCATATGGATCTATTTGGCCCGGTGGAACGGCCGGCATAAGTGGAAAGAAATACACCTTGGTGGTAGTAGATGACTATTCAAGATATACATGGACAATATTCATGTGCAAGAAGAAAGAAACTCTACAAAAACTACCACGGTGATGAAGAGGATTCAAAATGAGAAGAGTCAAACCATTATCAAAATAAGATCGGATAGAGGAACCGAGTTTGTCAATGGAATAATAATTGATTGTATTGAGAATGGTATTGGTCATGAACTATCGGCAGCAAGGACTCCGTGAGAATGGAGTTGCGAGAAAGAAGGAACAGAACCCTCAAAGAAGCGTGCAAGGACCATGCTAGTGAAGCGGGGGTTACCAAAAAGATTTTGGGTCAAGCAATCAACACACTTGCTACACCCAAAACAGGATGTATAATAATATACACAACGCAAAACAAGAGATCACAAGGAGGATTATCACAAGTTGTTGGACATAGTTGCCAAATGTATCGACATCAAATTTGCGACCTTTGACCAACTGTCAAAGGCAAAGCGATTGTAATGGCCGCAATCATCGAAGAAAAGAAGATAAACCGGCCGAGTTTGTCTCACAGCAGACTCTGCCCGTAACGTGGGAAACAAGTCCTTCAAAGAAGATGGCTCATTTGGAGGATCCCTAGGATATGGCCTGGTGATTGGCCGGCTATTGGAGGTGAAAGAGTCCCTCTTAGACATGGGAAGGCATTCCATGTTAACAAGAGGATGTTGAGCAAACCCTCTCGGCGCACTGAAGAGAGCTTACGCCAAAGAGGCGACACGGTGAGGGGGAATCGGTGACCCTGAAGATCTGTTGCTTTCCTCTCCACCAAGAAAGAGAGCGCTCAAAGACAGCTACTAAGAAGACTACGCCCTGCTGCAAAGAAAACCAAACATGCTCCCGCCCCCGCAGCGGAGTCACACTGCCCCCGTGTCTCCCGCCCCTGGCCCTAGCCGGTCGAGAAGGACTCACAAATACCTTCTCCGATCGTCAAAAGAGGAGAACCGAGAAGCCACGATGGCCTGCTCCTCGAGAAAAAGACACAAAGACGGCCCTGCCCGCCCAAGACTCGAAGACACTCTCTCTCGAACCAGAAATCCCTCTCCGGTACAAACTAGGGAGACGAAGAAGAATCGTCAAGCGATCAATCGAGAAACCGGTGAGTCGATTACTCGGCTAGCACAAATATCCAGGAGACTATCGGAGAAGTAGAGTCTCCGGATGTAGTTGATGAAACAGCCAAGTCTCTTGAGGCGTCGAGGGCGTCAGAGGCAACCCGAAGACACAAACTGTAGTAGCTCACACGGTGAAGCACAAGAAGAACGCGGAGCGGATAGTGATGTAATGATTCTATCTCCACCTTACCCGGACATCCAAAATCGTCTGCGTGAGTGGAGGAAATGGAAGTTGAGTAAGTCGAGGAACAGTTCCAACGGCCACGAGTTCATAGAAGAAGAAGAGGAAGCTGCTAAATTTCCTTGGATTAACTCATGTGCAAAACTACTGGATGAAGACAAGCGCACGGACATCCTGCAGGATCTACAAGGACAAGGAGAGAGAAAAGGAAGAAGAAGAAGCCGAAGCACGTGAGAAGGCAAGCATCGCCCTATCTCGGCACCCTTTAACACACACATCCTCTCCTTGATGTCTTCTCCGATGTGACAAGGAGCAGGAGAATCTGCCTTGGCCGCCAGAGAAGAGTTGCAAAATGCAGCAAGCATTGCACGAATCAAGAATCCTTCACGAGCAAAGATTGATGGAGGGACCAGGAGAGTCCTCGAACACACCGAAATTGATCCAATGGGAGTGGTTGACAAATCGCCAATGTTGTTCTTGCTACCACTTGACTCACTCGGAAGAAAGCGATAAGGAAATGGCGATGAAAGCGGGACAATGGGGACCCGATCGAGCCAACCCCTATTGAAGGTGTGTTACCACCTGCCCCAACTACTGAACAATCAATCGAAACAGTAGGGAGTTTGGAGACGAGTGACCCATTACAAGTCACTCGGTGGTGCGCCCGGTGAGGGGGAAACTCCTCCACTGCAGCAAGGTCGGAGGATGCTCGAGATGACTCCACAAGCGAATCAAGGAGGCAAAGTAGAGAAAATACAAACACAAGAAGAAAGACAAGTTGCCATCAACGAAGCTCAGGCGATTGAGATCTGTCTCGGTGACCGAGGTGCCAATCGCTTTCGAAGGCTCATGACGCTGGCGATGCGATCGAGCCTGAGATGGAACGGCCACAGGAGTTAACACTATGGGCGATGAAAGTGCAATCCATGGGGTTGAGACTCCAATGGATGCCACCGCTGAGAAGACCCTAAGACAGTGACATCGAAAGGGAGGACTAAGACACCTCGCTGCAGAGAGACTGCTGGAGGTAATGAAGGCCCAGGGAGGTTGAGACTTCCAGGGTAAAGAAAAGCGATGTAGAGAACATCCCTCCCGCCATCATCGACCCATCGAGAAGGAGATAAGCGCACTTCATGATTCCCAGGACAACCCCGATATCACTTTTCCGGGATCGGAAGGCGAAGAAGAAGCTGAGTCATCCCCATGACAAATCCAAAAGACTCACTGCGGATGTTCCAAGCACGAGCAAGTTCGATCCCAAGACTACTCGTCAAACTTTTAAATTTGATGATGAGCCACCATCGAAATCTCATCATCGTCCGATGACGCTTCGATAAGGCCGAAGACCGATCATGAAATGGAAAAATCGGTGAGACCAACGGTTAAGACTGTTGAGGCTCGGCAAGCGGGTCTACTTCACAACAAAACCGGTGAACCGGAGACCTTTGCTCGGGCTCCTCAAGCTGCAGCAGGATCGATTCCCAAAAGAACTTCACGCACCGCTCATCATTGAACAGATCCTAGTTGGCGGTGATGAAACTTTTGTAGAATCTTTTCCGTTTTCCCGGAGGTACCCGAACTCCATGAAGAGTCGAAGAATGAACGCGCACGCTATCACGCACCAGCTCCGTTTTCTCTTGGATACCATTGTTCGGTGATTATGATTTTGATGTTGCATGGCCATCGCCTTCAACGTAAGAATCGGTCAATACGAAAGTGTTCAAGGCACTATTTGCCGAGGTTGACGGATGGAGAGGCATCAGGCCTCTTTGGATATGCGATTGGACAAAGAGATGCCACCCCATACGGCCGACTTGAGAGGCATACTTGATCGAGAATAAGGGAATGGTGGCAACAAAGAAGAAACAATGCGCGTGGAACAAGTCGATTCTTCAGTGACAATCGCTCAATTTGGTATGGGAGAGTGAAAATGCCGATGCAAAAACAAAGCCGAGAGAGAACATATTGAGCATATGCATGAAGCTCATCTTGCCCGAAATAAAGCTCTCTGCGTGAGCGAAATACAAATGATCTACGAGCGTTTGGAAGAACACATGACTAGAAAATTCAGCCTTCTCATGGTGAGATGAAGCCGATTTGTGAGAGTCCAACGCTACTCGATCCGAATTCGTGTCTTTGCTTACAACGCAGCCAGACTTGAAGCAGAACTTCGACTATCCGCAGCTCGACTTCATGCTTGCCAAAGATGTTCCTCGGGGTTCTCTATCCTTTGATGATGCCAAAAAGGGGGAAGAGGAATACCTTAAAGCGACAAAATCAAGTTGAAAAGAAAGGAGCGGTGAGAAGGAACAATTTGAGAAGGAAAATCAGTGAGGAAATTTTGAAACAAAAGAAAGGAAAATGTTGAGGGGGAAGGATCAAAAGATATGACTTTGATGATTGCACAAACCCCTCAACAGGTCCGTCACGGTGACATTATAAGCAAAAACTCCCAGTGACTCTGCCACTCCAACACTCTGTGTATCTATGGCCGAGAAGAGAAAAGCAATTGAAGCGGGGATGAAGGAAGTGGAAGGAAGAATGGATGCGAGTTATGAACATCTTGAAAGAACACGGAGGCATTCCGGTGAGACAGAGACACGTATGCCATTTTAGATGTCGGAGACGAGCCACGATCGTTGACGAATTCAAAACGCTCGAATCAAGGATATTTTGCAAATATGTCCATGGCTCAAGCTTGGGACTTATATTGGGAAAAGGGTCTCACGTTATGTGAAGAAGGCGACAGCAACAGACTTCCTAAGATCACTCTGCTGGTCACTCGCTAGTCACTCATTTTGGGAAGAAGAAGACCCCGATGACAAGATACGCCCGGAGGTAGAGGAAGAAGCGATGAGTGGAGGAAGAAGTTTGGACTCCAGGCCTCTCGCCCAAGAATATTGAATACGTAGATCCGGGAAAGAAAGGAGGGATCTCTGGCTGGGCTTGACCAAGTGGCAAATTTATAAGTGGCTAAAACTAACGCCGAGTATGCAAAAAGAATAGAAGAAGAAAACAAGAGACAAACTCGGCTATGGCGGGAGAGACAGAAAGAATAAGAAAAGATGAAGCCGGGAAGGCATATGAAAAGAAAAAAGGCGGTGACGACGAGAAGAAGAGAAGAAGAGAAGAAGATCTTGAACAAGATGAAAAAAAAGAAGACAAACGAAGGAGATGAAGTGTTCTTTGTCCAACCCTTCGTGTATTTTATTATGCAAATACATACAATGTAAGTCTTTACGTAATAAAGCTATAAATTCTTTATTTTTTTGTGAAGACAATTATATACTACGATACACCTTGTTGATTGTGTTAAGTACAAGAATGATATGATCAATAAAAAGATTGATTCTGCGCATACATTCTATGTCAATACACTATCTGTATGTATCTTTGTTATTTGCATCTTTGTATGGTTTAAGTTTTGGCATCATCAAAAGGGGGAAATTGTTAGGAATTTTATTGTTTAGATTTTGATGAATGCCATGTAAAACTTAGAATAGAAAGTTGGCACCCCAATTCTTGTTGTAAAATGCATTGTAACAATTAGAGTGGCCAAGCCGAGTTAAGTCGCCACGCCCTAACATGCAAGAAGAAAACAAGATGGAAGGAAGACCTTGCCGTGAAACAGTGAATATGGCAAAGAAGAGTAGACGGGAACTCTATCAAGAAGAAGCGGTGAGATGCGGTGAGTGGAGCATCGATCAAGTCAACTCAAGAAAAGCCAAGTCTCAAGTTGAAGTGATGAAGAGTCATCCATGATTGGAAGGCGACTCTAAGTCACCTGGGGAAAGCAAGGAAATGCAATCAAGTCGAGATAATCGAAAAGAACCGCAAGAAAATCAAGAGATTTACTTAAACAAGTAATATCTCCATACCACCTTTCTTGGAGTGCTCGACCCCGAGGAAGCGTGCAAAAGGAATGAACCAATGGGAAGCACTACACCGTGTCGAACTCGAAAAAGATGAAAGAACAATTCATACGAGGAAATGGCAATTCCAAGAACTCGCAACAAGACAAGCCAACGATCGCAAGTGACTTTCAAAAATAAGCCTATCTCTTCAACGGGCAAATTTTTGAAAGTTCACTATAAAAGGCCGAGGAGTTTGTTTGAGAAAGAAAATACGGGGGATACATGTATGACACATACGTGAGATAAACAAGCATATTAGAAAAATCAAACATTCTCAATCCTCAAGCCTACATTACGAAGTACATCAATCCAACACTCACTGTGAAGGAAAGAGAACTTCAATCAGTTGAAGAGGAAAATATCGAAAACAAGGGGTCTACATTCCGGGAAGGATTGTAGAAAGGTTCAAGGTTGAACCAAGTCTTAAGCTTTTGGAGGCTTCGTGATCAAATCCAAAGAGCTTGAGCAAGTGAGTTGTAGTAACAAAGCGCGTTTTGCCCCGTGAAGAAGCCGAGTCGCACGAGAAGCCGGTGAGTGATCAAGGCGTCTCGGCATCGAGTCCTAAGGATCAAGTCGGTTGTGATCAAGACTTGTATCCGGACTCACATTACCACTTTGTAAACCGATCATTACTTAGTGGATTCCTCCGGGAGTTGGAGAAGAGAGGAGTAGAAGAATTACCCCATCTTGAACCTCTATAAAAACTTCACTTTGTGTCATTTACATTTCAAAGCATTTAAATTCTGCACTTTTAATCGCTTATATCTCACGATAAATTTGCTATCCATTTGATAATTTATAAGTACTAAATCAAGCTCTAAAATCTTGCTTAATCAAACTTAAGGGTGTTAAGTCTTCCGCTGAAAAAAAAAACCACAATTGAGTTAAATTTATAACAAGTGAGTTACTCCATCAACAAACTCAAATTGAGTGCATTGAGAGATTAACTCTACTAAGTGACTAATTCGATTGTCCATCAAGGACACGGTTGTGTAGAATCAACTCGTAGAGATTTAAAAGGACTAAATCGAAAATTTGGTAAGGTTTATTCAACCCCCTTCTAAACCTTACACTTACACCCCCTTGGGACCTACACATATGACTTAGATGGTCTTGAATTGTGGATATGAATGATTCGACGTGGGGTGTTTTCTCTTTAATCATTATAAATTTGTATTTTTCACATACATATGGTCGGAATGTTGGTATACAGCGTTAATATTGTATTGTAGTTATTACATTGTATGTCTTACGCACAAAATTATGTACAGTTAAGTATCCACTAACCCAAAACTATATACACACTATTATATAACTTAACACACATTATTATCTTTGCTAAATACACATGTTTCCAAAACAAGTATACATGCTTGCACAAAAAAAACAAAAAAACAGTGCTACTACTAAACAAACATTATTGCGAAACTAAAAACACATAATTTTACATCTAAAAACACATAATCCCAAACCAAAATATACTTGCACTAAATATCAAAAAACAATATGCTATTACTAAACAAACATTATTGAAAAACTAAAAACACATAATTCTACATCTAAAAACACATAACGCCAAAACCAAATATACATGCTTGCACAAAATAACAAAAAAACATTATGCTATTACTAAACAAACATTATTACATAACTAAATTCACATAATTCTACATCTTTAAACACATAATTCCAAAACATACTTGTATTGATCTTGATGTTGTCATTGAAGGACGATGTGTGTTTAATACACAGATAATGTGTAAATAGGGTGCAGATATTGTATGTTTATGTTGAAATTATGTAAACAAATCATAAATTGCCTCGGGGGTGCTTGTGCGGGTCGGGCATGTCCCTGTTATGTTGCAACCTTACCGCATGTCCCACATTTTCTTTTCAGTTTTGTGCTTGCTTTTATGGCTTTTTCTATTTGGCTTTGGATCCTCGCCAGATGACTACCACTTCCTTTGTTCTTGGCTTGCTTTAGCGGTAGCACGGAAATGTTTAATTGTGAGGTTGAGCCGCAATAGGTTTCCATTACTGATTGTTTGCTAGGCACTGTAGTTCCGTGTTGTTCCTCTAATAGCTTAGCTTTCTCGTTCGATATGATACTAGATAGACTTGACAATTTTTCAATATCCCTTGTGCAAGACCGATGCACTGTGAAAATCCGCCCACAGGGGGTGTTTAATGTCCTTGCAGCCTCTATCCCTCCCGGAAATTGGTACATGTGCCCATTCTTACCTAAAGAATTATAAAGTTGCTTTCATCCAACGTCGCCAAATATAGAGCTGGAATTTCATCGCAATCCTTGAGTATTACAAATATATGTCGCCACAGAGTCGATCTGTTCAAACAATTTGCAACTACATTTCGCGATGCATCTACCTTGCATTTTGTTACTTGAAACACCCCACTTTCTTCCTTTATTGTGTATGAGATCTCGTTTGTATTGTCATTGATCTGTATAATTGAGCAATGGTAACACGCTTCTTTAATTTCCTTGCTCACTTCATAAAATATGGCGTGCGTGTATACTAAAGAAGCATGCTTTTCAATTTTCAATGGTGTCTGGCAATCCGGAAGGGAGGTTTGGCACTGATTATTCAACTTATCACTAGAATGTCGTTGGGATTCCATTGCGCTCTCGAAATGCATCACAAATTCCACCAAGTTTGATTGGGGATTTGTAAAATTACCAAACCAGCTATTTGTGCTTTCTGAGAGTGACGTAGTTTTCAGAAGTCCACTCATGGGCACGTCTCTAAAATAGGCGGGAATCCAGCTCTGTCGTATATCATACATAACTGTGAACCATGGGTGTGATGCTAGATTGAAATCATCCATAATTTCGTGCCACTGTTTTTCAAATTCAGCTGTTGTAATGTAGTTATCCCACACGATTGATTTAAACCGATTGATGAAAATTTTATCTTTGAACAGGTTGGGGCCGGCTTTGACACTGACTTTCTCCATTATGTGCCACATACACAATCTGTGTTTTGCTGTCTTGAAGACGGATTTTATGGCATTCTTCATGGCCGGGTCTTGGTCTGTTACTATATAATATGGTTCCTTAGCAACAACATCTAAGAATCGCCACGAACAACCACGTATAAGACTCCTCATCCTCTTTCAAAATAAGGCCACCGCAAAAAGTTACACACCTACGATGGTTATCTACGGTGAATGGAGCGAACACCATCTTATACCTGCGTTTGAAATCTATCATTAGTACACGATTTTAATAACTATGTTAACATTTTTAAGAGTATAAGTGTACACAATTACATTATTATATACACATGTATGAAATCTATTTTGAGTATACAGATTTCAATAACTATCTAAACATTTTTATGAGTATAAGTGTACACAATTACATTATTATGTACACATATTAACTTAAATATGTACACACACCAACGTAATAAAATAACATGTTACCCAGATTTATGTAACTAAATGGACAGTTATATAAGGATAAATGTAAACTATTGTAATCACAAATATGCAAGATAAATTAGTGCAAGTGAATTATATTACGGTTGGTATTGTACGTAGCATCAAATGATATCACATCGCCAAATGCCGCATAGTTCATTATAGTCTGCTGGTCCGCCCAAAAGAGTCGCGTTAGTTGTTCATCTTGATCAACGTCATAATCGAATACCATTCCCGGATTTGCCTTTTTGCCGCCAAAGGAATTTGTCTATCACCAATTGTGCATCCGCACCGCATATGTATGCCTTCAGGTCTCGTTTGAAATTTTTAAAATCAATTTTGAGCGCCCCAACCCGTGAATAACCGCGGCCATTTATCTATAAAGCTCGTGTTGTTTTGCACTCCCAATGTTTGCCCTTGTGCAATTTATGATAAATTGTGGTGCCCAAGTTTAGGTTCCTATTCACCTTCAAGAATTGCTTGTGTTCATCAATTGTCATCGGATGAGTGTGTCTTTCCTCAAACGTCTTTACCTTATATGAACCGGCGCTAGTGTATTCAAAAATACAGCGTGCATTGCACCCAAATCGTTCGAGGCTCTCTTTCGTGCCCCCTGTTTTGGGATGTTGCCGTCATGCTCGATGCCTCACAGGTATGGGTTTTTTAGAGTTCTTGTAGCCCTCTCTATTGCAAACCACGATTGCACGCGAATATCCTCGTTCTTGAATTTCTTCGTAGTGCTTCTTCTAACGTCGAAGCCACTACACAAACCATAATCCTTATAAAATTGTATTCCCGCCTCCAATGTACGGAAATGCATGTTGGCACGAGGGATTTTTCTTGCTCAACCTCACGGAATCCAATATTTAGTTGATCCAGGTGAGATTTCGAGCCTCCGACCAACGTGAGCGTGTAACTGGATCTTCATCTTCAAAAACACAATATTTAGATATTAAAACAACAAATTCTGAATACTATTTATATCTGATTTTAAATGTATTGTGTAAATCCATATTTGAGAACATGAATGTATGGTGCAAAATTGAACTCACCAATATTTGTTGTATAAGTACACATATTTATTGCCATTTTTGTTCATAATTAATACTTTAAACATATATTAGATGCATTGTTAATAGGCAAAAACGTTTTTAGGTAATACATTATATGTGAGACACTATTATATAGAAGCTAATGTACTACATATATTTCATTCTAAATACACACATTTGAGACACTATGCGCACATTTAATTAATACCAACCGAACTCACATATGTATGTAAGGAAGCTATTTTGGATATATTATAGGTGATACACATGTTTACCAATAAATACACTGATTCGAGACACTATATACACATTTCATTAATACTAACTAAACACACATATGTACGGAAGCTATATGTGTTACATTATATGTGTTACATATTCTCATAATAAATACACAAATTCAAACACTATACACGGATATCATTAATACGAACTAAACACACATGCTCTAAGCATATAATATACACGAGTTCTGATTTGCAAAGCTATATACACGAATTACAAAGCTATATGCAATTAATTATAAAGCTATATGCAGAATTACAAAGCTATATGCACAGAATTCAAAAGCTATATGCACAGAATTACAAAGCTATATGCACAAAATTCCAAAGCTATATGCACATAATTCCAAAGCTATATGTACATAATTAATTGGAGAATTTTTTATTGTGCAACATTACATGCATTCGAACCACACATTTTTTCCGATGAATTGGTGTCAAATATTACCTTGTTGTGACTGTTTTGTGGAGGGGTATCGTGTGTCCTGCGACATTGCAATCGATCCCGTTGATGTGGATTTTTGGTGTTTTTGATCACGAGAATTTTGTTGGTTCGATATTTGCGTGGGATTTTCGTGTTTTTACGTTGCTTTGATCGTGGGGAGAAGATGATGTTGAAGTCCGATATTTGGACGATGGGAGGAGAAGTTTCTTTGTGATCGTGGGTTTTTTCTCGGCTTTTGGACGATGCTTTCACGTTGGGACTGGAAGATGGAGAATTTGGTAATATTCTATTCCTTGATTTTAGGAAGACAGTTATTTGGCTGATTTTAACATTCCAATTGTACCCTATTTGGTCCCCACTATTTTTAATTACTTTAAAATGCCATTAAATCCTAGCCTTTTAATTTAGTTGTGATTATTTGGTTGAAGGGTGTGGATTGAGTCTCATGTTCCTACCTATAGCTATGGTCTCATAGGATCTCATCCCTAGGGATATGATCAAATGAGACCAAGCCCTTTAAGTAAGAACATGAGACTACATCTGCACCATTTGATGTAATAATCAATGGTCCGATTTTACTCTCCATTTTAGGCATGGGTGGTGGCAAGCAAGGGTATGAAAGTAATCTGTCATTTAAGTTTCACGATATAATTGTAAATCCCTAATTTTCGAATTTGGTAACTGAATTCTGATTATCTTCATCCACGGTTTTCTCTCTTTCTCTTTTCAAAATACACAGAACTTCTTCTATGCTCCTTCTCCATCTCCCTCGTTCTCCATCTGTAAAAAATCGAAACAACTGAAATTTTGCTTCCTCTATCTCTCTGCTTCCTCTATCGATCACCGGCATATTAAAGTGCTCAAACATCTCTAATTTTTGGCGACTACTCGTGGATATGGTTCAACACAAGCATCTAGGGTTCAAGTTGAGTGTAAGTTTTCTGGTTGATTTTTGTTAGGGTTCCAATTTGTGTTTCTTGATATTAGGGTTCCAATTTGTGTTTCTATCATCGATTTTATTGTTCTTATTCTGTTCAATTAGGGAATAAACATTTATTGCATTCGTTCTTGCCTATAGGGTTGATGAATGGTTTTTGGTTGTGATTTTTGTTTGTTCTCATGTTCTTGTGATTTATCTTGGTCGATTTCGCACTTAGTTGACAGTGAGTTGTTAGTTGTGTAATGATGTATAAATAATTACGTAATTATGATTATTTAGTTTTGTATTTTTGTATATTTTAGACTTTGTGTTAATGTTCTTGTATGTTTTGAATAATGTATGCTCAGTTGAACGGTAATGTATTTTAGGTGTACAATAATGTGTGTTTAGTTTTGTAATAATGTGTATTTAGTTATAGAACACTGTATTTTGTTACTTTATGCAAGCATGTATATATGTTTTGGAATTATGTGTATTTAGCTATAGAATAATGTGTGTTTAGTTATGTAATAATGTGTATTTAGTTATAGAACATTGTATTTTGTTGCTTTGTGCGAGCATCGATCTCTATATATGTTTTGGAATTATGTGTTTTTAGCTATAGAATTATGTGTTTTTAGTTATGTAATAATGTGTATTTAGTTATAGAACACTGTTTTTTGTTACTTTGTGCGAGAAATTATGTATATTTAGCTATAGAATAATGTATATTTAGTCTTGTTAAAATGTGTTTTTGTTGTATTTTTTTGTATAATAATTGGTGCTATATTTTTTTGTAGGTTTGTTTGATCAACTAAATGGCAGATAATAATGGGAAAAAGGATGTCTGCAAATGGCGAGTGTTGTCCGTAAATGCACCCCGTCTAGACTGTGCATGCCTTGGAGAGACACCACAAACAAAGTTGATTGTAGTATATGCTATGAGGCATATGGAGAGCTACATGGGCGGTGGCACCAAGGGATGAGAATATAGTTTGGAGAAGAACAATTCTTCTCAACTGTCTATGTTGCGCTCGAAGTATGCGGCTGCAATAATCCTCCACCACAACAATGAGCAAAAGGACAGGTGTTTGGAAGAAGCCAGAAAGTTTTGGACTGGGAAGAAAATATTGTAGTGCTATTTTAATAGACAATGTACAATGTATATTTTCGCTCATCTTTTTGTACGGTTAGTGTTCTATGCTTTTTTTTTTGTATATGACTTAGATGTTTCGTTGAATTATGGATATGAATGGATCACGACATGGGTTGTTTTCTTTTTAATCAATATAACTTTGCATTTTTTATGTACACTTGGTCCGTATGTTGTCATTTAACTTTATTATTGTATATGTAGTTACAACGTTTTATGTGCTTACGAATAAAATTATGTATAGTCAAGTAGGCTATATATTTTGGTTAAGTAGTTATTAAATTCCGTATATTTACGCATAGGATTATGTATAAAATCCATACAATGTATATTAGATGTGTTTTGTACAAATAGTCAATAAAATTGTATAAGTGGTTATAGAAATTTGTTCATTTACACATAAGAATGTTATTTAAACACTTGTGCATATATTGGTTCTGCTATTTTCACATAGAAATGATGTATAGTGTAAACACATATAATGTATAAATAGTTTGCAGATATTGTGGGTTTAGGCATAAAATTATGTACAACACCTATAAATTGCCATAGTGTATAGGATATGTATATTTCAACATCCGATTATGTGTGTTTAGTTTGCCAATGTCGTATACATTATTGATGACAAGATCTCATTCCCTGATTTCAGGGAAACGGTTATTGATGGTAAGATTCCATTCCCTGATTTCAGGGACACGGTTTTTTAGGCTGAAATTGATGTTCCTATTGTACCCCTATTTGGTCCCTACCATTTTTTTATTACTAAAAAATCTCATTAAATCCTAACTTTTTATTTTATTTTGTTGAATGGTATGGATTGGGTCTTATATTCTTACCTATAGCTATGGTCTCATAGGATCTCCTCCCTGTGTATATATATATATATATATATATATATATATATAGGGATGGGATCTCATGTGGCAGCCTCTTACCATGTGGCAGTGTGGACAGATCCCATCTCTACATCCTAAACAATCAACGGTTTAGATTAGCCCTACAAAACACCATTTTATAATTATTTTTAATGCCAAAAGGGCATTTCCGTAATCCACAAAAAATGGGTAAATTAATACCATAATTAATAACCTAAAATCAAGGGATCTTCTTGATTGCAATCTTGCCATAACAGAAAAAACGTTAATATAGCAACAAAAACACACGTTTCCTATCATCTTCTTCATTCTGCATCCATCCAAAATTCAGCAGCAAGACCGAGGTTTGCGTCCCAAAACACAAAAAAACCACCTATAGTCGAAAAAAAGAGCACAAAAACCTTGCGAAATGGGCGATGAGTGCGATGAATCACAACATGATGAAGTGTTGACGGACAAGCCTGATGAAAGCTGGGTTTCAGGCGTTTTTTTTCCTGGTATGTGTATGTTTCGAAAAATCGCGCAATATCCTTATTCATCCTGTTGGTGTTTTTGTTAGAAAATGTGGAATCATAATTGATGTTTATCTTAGTATAAAGAAATGTACAGAAATGTACACATTATATATGGGGTTGGTGTACACATATATTTACTATTGTGTACATATAAACATGTAGTATATGTTTTGGGATGGCAGGGGTGATGATGAATCTTTTATGTGAAATCGTTGTATACACAATATTGCACTATATATGCCTGTAAAGCAATTTTTTGTGTATAGATATGTATATTTTTGTGTTAATTTAAAATATGATATTATGTGTTTGAATGTTTATTTGAAGCTATACATTAACACATATAGTTGTATACAACATTCGACAATCTTGTGTATTTGCAACATATTATGGTGTATATATACGAATACTTTGGTGATTTAGAATGAGAACAAACAATGGTGTTCAAATAATTCCATAATAGTATAAAGACATCTTATTTTGGTATACATTGGCTTCAATAATGGTGTGATAGTATAAACATTCAGTGGATATTGTTAGATTTTTTATTTAGGAAAATGTACGCTAATATTGAAACTATTGTGCAATTTGAAAAATATTTTTGTGTATACATTTCACTTATATGGTGTGCATATACTTTGCAGATACTAGTGACGAAACAATCCAGCACGTCAAAATACGAGAGTGCCTGGTAATATCACCCGACAACACCAAATATTGGATACCTGAAGTTGAATAGGATAAAATACCGCGAGTGGGTATTCATTTTGGGAGTTTGGACAAGGGTGTGGAGTTTTATAGGGATTATGGTAAATAATGCGGCTTTGAAGATGGACAACATGACCGGGGCATTGAAGAACTCTTTGAGAATTACTGCGGCTCTACTTCTCAAATGGAGATCTCAGTATTGCCACCGCAACAAGCTCGTAACAAGGGCAGTGGGAGCGCGGGTTAAAAGCATACTACAAAGCCAAAGGGAAAAGGCAATCCGTGCAAGCACGAAACTAAACAGGAAGTGTGGCACGTGTGGCAAAATTGTATCCCACAACAGCCGAACATGTCCCGAGCAACCTACATAATACAACTACACTTTTCCCAGCATTTTCAAAATTCGTACACTCCAAAAATTGTTATAAGATTTTTGACTTATGTTAAATGAATGTCATTTATATTATAATTGAATGACATTTATATTATAATTGAATGTTATTTATATTATAACTGAATGTCATTTATATTCTAAGTTTACATCGTTTTTGAGTCCATCTGACTTTTAATAAAAAAAAATACCCTGTAATCTAAACACTTTTATGTTATAATGACTATTGAGATAACATGATGTAATCTAAACACTTTTATGTTATAATTGCTATTGAGTGCCTGCTATCTGTTGATGATACACAACTTTTCAAAGGATTACAATGACTTCCAAAGAGTAAAAATAATTGTAGTACTTCAACAAAATATCGAAAATATAGTGAATTTGGGGCATATTGTGGTGTATATATATGAATGCTTTGGTGGTTTATAATCAGGAAATTCTGGTGTACAAATAATTATATTACAGTATCATAAACTCTTATTTTGGTATAGATTGGCTTGACATTTCGTGATAAATGTAACATTGAAGAGTACATTGTTACATTGAGTTCCAAAATAAAAAGTAATTATAGTACTTCAACACAAACTGCTTAAGAATTATGCATACACATGATTCGATAAAACATCTTCAACTGAAAAACGAAAAGTACTTGCATATGAACGTATATAAACCAAAGCAGTAACAAACATATTTTGCATCCTGACAAAATGTGCACTGTTTACACACTAACAATACGCATAAACAGGAAAACATGTTTGCTTAAGATCGTTCAGAAATAAGTAACACATAATGTTGACAGAAATGCACGGGTAAAAAATATTCTAGTCTGATGTAATAAATAAAGTGTACTTAGAAGCTCCGTCTAACAAAATGAACTCCTCAATCGATAACCAACTACATTCCACTAACAAATTTTTTTGCCAAACCAAGCACCCTGTCTTTCTCTTGGTTCAAGTCGTGCATCAGAATTGTGTGAGAGAGTTGAAGTTATCTACCAACCAATAGATAAATCTCCCCGATAATTCTTCAAAGTTTATCCCCAACAAGCTCCTGAATCCCATTTCAATAACAACTCTTGTCTGAAAATTGTTGAGTCGAACCAATGCGTCCGATATAACATTAGGGACGGATCTTGTCCTCAGTTTGGGCAACGAAGCTTTGAGGGCAGATTTTGCGCTCTTTGCCCTCTGATTAATGTCACTCGGACCCTCGCTCGGGCCTGGGGAAGCAGGTCTCTTCCTATTTCCACTTGCCATTTAACCTGTAATTGAGAAAAATTAAATAACACATCACATTATATACGTAATACGAAAATGGATAAAATAGCAGGCCACAAAAACACTGTGTCAAAAAAAGACACATCTAAACTAAATATGTACTGTATGTAGTCCAACTGTGTACAAAAATAAAATTATCCAAACACCATTGTATGCCATATATGTACAATTCACCATACTAGTGCAAAAACACAATACCCGGGTACCTATGTGCCAAAATTAGCAAAAAAACACCAAAACACTGTCTACGAACATTACGTGTATATATCCCACTACATATCTTCCGTTTTTTACCCTATTTCAGTCATTGTGCAAAAAATGAACAACAAAAAGATTTATGTATATACCAAAATCACTAAGAAAATTGTCATGCTTGCGTAAGATTACACCAAATATGAATGAAAAAGCACAAATTCAATAACATACGCATTATACAATTCATTATCTAAGTGTACATCGTTTTTCCGTAAATTTATACTATATAGATCGCAACCCATTACAGTCAATGATATAATTCCACATAACCAAATACAAAAGGCGTCTGTAAAAATCGAGTGTGAAAACCCTAGAAAATTCAAAATAAAAAAAATAAATGTGTCCTACAACTAGGTCAACAAAACTAAAGAAAACCCATAAATAATCATCTTCAATTGATATAAAACATATTGTCGGAATTGGGTAAAAACCCTTTGCATGGTGAACTACGAGAACCAAAGAATCGAAAAAATGGAAATAGGGGCTTACCTTAATATGGAGTTCTGAGATGCTTTTTGGAGATTTAATGCCCAATTGAGTTCCGCCCGTACTAGAAGAATCTCTTTGGCTCGATTTTTGCAAGAGAAAAATGGTGTCGTGTGTGAGAGGAAATTTTAGGGGATGAAGTATCCGGAGACGTGTGATAGTGGGGGGTTGTGGGGGAAGAAATCTTTTAGAATTTTGGGTGAAAATACAGGACCAAAATAATGGGAGAAGTTTGGTGATTGAATCCCAAAAAAATAGAAAATTGTGGGGAGTTATCAAATTGGACGTTACCTAATGTTTATAATTTGTCTATTTTGCCCTTAAATGGGCTGATTTCAATTTTTTTAAAAAATATTTGAAAAAAATCAGGCCTTTGGATTAAATATGTTAACGGTCTAGATCCGTCCACACCGCCACATATTAAGGGCCTTGCCACATATGATCCTATACTATATATATATATATATATATATATATATATATAGGCGAGGATCAAGTGAGACCATGTCTCAGGTGAGACACAATGGACTAATCTCAACCATTCCCCACTATTAATCAATGGGTATGATTTAATGGATAAAAATATATTAAAATATTAATTTAATCAATATAAGGGTAGTAGGGTAAAATAACATAACAAGTTAGTTACAAAAATGGAATCAAATCTCTTTCTCACTCATACATCTCCCAATTTCCCCAATCTCATGTCTCTTTTCTCTCTTTCTCTCTCTATCTCTCTCATTCCTCCATTAACGCAAATAAAGAAAACGTGAAGAACTCGAAAATTACAGAGAAAAATAAGAAATATCGGTGCAATATTACAGAGAAATAACGAAGTGAGTTCAAAACTAAATATGCAACAAAACTCAACTAAATATGCATTATCCGAAAACTATCTATGCAAACAAGCAAAAACTAATATGTAGTACAAGATATCCAACTATGCAAGACGTCATAAACTATGCAACAAAATCAACTAACTATGTATTATCTAAAAACTATCTATGCATTGTGGAATAACTAAATATACGAGACATTATGTAACATCCCATTTTTATAATTTCTAAAAGCAACATCTCATTTTCATAACTAAATATACATTATATTGAACATATTTATGCGTGTAGTATAACTACATATGCAAAGACGTTATATTCAATTATGTCTTGTTTTCGTAAAACAGTGCCAACAAAATAACTAAATATGCATTATTTGATGTCTAATTATGCAAAGTAGAAGAACCCTAACTATCTTTCAGAAAATAAAAATATTTGAAAAGAAAACAGTTCCTTAAATTTCGCCACAAAATTCGGCAAAGTGCCAATTTCAACCCATAAAATCACCGGGACCACTAATTTGAATTACAAAATTACAATCTTACCCTTAAAATCAGCGAAAATTAGGAAATAATTAAAAAAACTGAATTAATCACATCCCTTCATTTTTAAGACCAATGGGTAAGATGAGTCTACACTGTCTCACCTAGAGAGGGTGGTCTCATTTGAACCAAATCTTATATATATATATATATATATATATATATATATATATATATATATAGTTTGGATCAAATGAGTCCAAAGATCATGTGATGAGCACGTGCGAATAACTGATTTGCTTTTTCTTTTTAACGAACATGCAAGATTTAAACCGCATTTTTCGATATTAGTTTACTTTTTAATATTATTATAAGGGTATTCTAGTAACTTTTCGTTATTTGGATAAGTAATGAGGGCATCGTAGTAATTCGATTTACACGATTGGGGCGGACTTTTAAATCTTTTGATAACTACCTTCTATGAGAATCTTAAGGGAGGATTTTTCGCTATTCATATAAACAACTCTTTATTTTTTTCTCTCTCAAATACTTTAACTTCATTTGCTTGGGTTGGAATCGTTTTTTCTTTTGCTGCATATTTCGATAGTAACTGCGGGCATCGAGATTGAATATTCTAAGCGACTTGGGTTCTTGTAGAGGTATGTTTTTCTTTTTGATTAAAGTTTTTAACCCTAGTTTTTTTAGTTTAGTTTTTTCATCTATAATTATTATAGAACAGTTAAGTACTAGTTTTTTATCCGTGCGATGCACGGAGTGTATATCTATAAGATCTCTATTTTTGTATAGTTACATGCACATTTTTTACACATACATTTTTTCTAAAAGTTATATGAATTCTATCGCCTGCATTTAGGGATGACAACATCTCTGTGGGGAACCATCCCCATTGGTAACTGAATAGAATGTGACGAGGAATCCCCGGTTAATTCACAATTGGTAACTAATAGATCATAAATCCATGGTCCTTCTCCTAACCAAAAAAGAAAAAAAAGAAAAAAAGAAAAATGAAAACATACATCGATTATCCTGCTTGAAAACCAGCAGATAGACTTGAATAAACATTCTAGTTGCACGTGTCTATATTCATTCATGAGAAAAGTTACAATAATAATAGGCAAAATATAGAGATTCATTTTAATCTGTCGTCTGTCCTCATAAATTTCTGGCAATTACAGACACGTAGAAATAAAATTTACTAAACATATGTCGAATTAATATTCATCATTTTCAAATGGGGAATAAAAAATACATTCATGAGAAAAGTTACAATAAGAAAATTGAATCCAATTAATTCCCCCGACTCGTTATATATCTCTTTTTTTGGCGTTTGGCTGTCTCATGCACCACATCCAGCCCTTCTCGCGATTCGAGTCTTCCCTGCATTAACTTTTGACAGCTTGGTGAAAACGTAAATCACTCGGTTAACTTTATTAACCTTCGATTCCTGAGAAATTTCCCTATGAGATTCGTTCACATCGCCGAAAACATCCCACGGATTTGCTTTTTCATCGTAAAGATCTTTTTTCCAAAATAGGACTCCATGGCAATATCGGTAATCCCATTGCCCTTCTGAACATGTAGGATTTGATGAGTTCTTGATCAGTAGGTTGAAAGCGCTAGCCGAAAGGGACGATTTTGTGAAGCCCTCGAATTTTTATTCGAACATATACTTGTATCACGTATCGTCTTTGTACTATTTGACAATTCTACCGCCGTCGCTTTGACGGGTAAATATTAATGATAAATATATTTTGCATTTAATTCTTTTAATTTCTATTTGTGATCATAATCATTTATTAATTTTAATTCGCATTTATGATCACTTGGTTGATCATCATTATTATTATTGGTGTATTATTAGTCACCTTAGAATTTTAAGAGACTATTTATTTTAGGGATTATAATTTATAGAATTAAGAATTCGATTTAGATTAAGTGATCATGAGACTTATAAGTGATCAAGGACATCACTAATTATTTTGGAGATTGATATTTATTCATCTATTATCATCAATTTTGGAAAAAAAATATATGGAATTACCAAAATACCCTTAGGGGACGGCATTGGTGTAATTTTTGGTGTAGAAATATCTCTCAACTCTTGTACATGTACACCTTGTGTATTCCTCTTGTGTATTTATACACCATTAATTCAAACCTACATCTTAAATTAATCCCACCATTTCAATCATCCAATTGGTCAAACAAGACCAAATTAAAAATTTCCCTAAGCTTAGCATTTTGGCCCATTGTCCCTAATAAAGATACCTAAATATTACTTTCTTCCCCAATTCCCTCAATTATTACTCTAACTTATCATTTAATCAAAACAAAACAAAATTTTTATTCTTCCCATTTCATTTCACCAACACCAAATTTCTTCTAAGTCTTGAAATTTCTCTTACCTCTCTGTAAATTTCGATTTTTGGGACTGTACTCAGGTTCAAAAATGTTGTTTTGACATTTTAATAAAGTTTTAAGAGTTTTTAGATAAATAAAATCAACCCTTAAAAGCCCAAGGACTAGATTGTAAAATTTGAGAAGTTTAAGGGCTATTTTGCAAATTTTCGAAACTGTACCAGACCCTAAATTTAAAATTTGAAATTTTAACTCTTAAGGGACTGGAAATAACATATTTTATGTGTATTCCAAAAATCCAAGTGTTTAGAGCTTGGAAAGTAATTTTATAAAACTTGAGGGACCAAATTGTAAAAGATTAAACTTGAGGACCCAAATGAAATTTCCAGGACTTATACAGCCATGTACCTGGAAATACTAATTTACCTATAACATAATTATATTTTGGACCCAAGGTTCAAATTTCATAACAATTGGACCCCTAAAAGCCTTAAAGGCAATTATTTCAAAATGGGACAAAAATGAGATTTTCAAAAGTTAAGGGACCTATACTTATGACGTTTTAAAACTGTTTTTGTTCCAATATCCCACTAACCTTAGTGACATTTTCCAACTGGAATCACATTAAAAGCCCTCCCGGTTTGTGAGTTCCGATTATTTTAAACTTAAGGCCCGAAATGACAATTTTAACAAATTTGGGGCCAATGTGAGAATTTTATAAAAACTCGACCTCAAAACTTTAAAAACCTGAATCTCTGAACAATTTAGAGATTTTAGGAACTGACCTCATAATTTTTCAAGGTCGGGATATTTATTTATTCAATTTTTAACCCCAAAAGTATTGGTTTTTACAAAACGGGCTAATTGTAAATTTTTCTTTTTATCAAGGACCTAACTTAAATTATTTTTCATTTACTAAAACAGCCCTGGACCCTCTGACTTTAATATTTAATTAAAATATTTTATTTTCTTAAAAATCCCTTGACTTATCGAATCGTCTTGACCGATTAATACCCGATCGCGGGGCGATTTCCTTGTCTCGCGATTTGAATTCATAACGGAACTTATGTTCCTCCTAATCCTTAAGATATCGAAGACTACTTATCCTCCCGATAATTATCTTCATCCCAATAACTCCACCAACGCCATAACTATCTTGTGCAAATTTTTGAGAACTTTTCATGAACTGCTTCCCGAATCAATAATACTCGACTGCCTGGTTGACTACCTGAACTTGTGTTTACTTTCTGCTGAGTCAACTTGGTGTGTCGAGCTCACGATCGGAATGGATACGCGGGGGATGGAACCGGCAGCTCTGGCCGCTATTTCACTCTCCGGCCCCATCGCCCTAATCCCGCAACCGAGGGACGGAGTTTGTCCAAGGGAAGCGGGTCGTAGTACTTGAGGTATAATCATGATTATGACAAACCGAGCCTTGCTAGCTCCACTGTGGATTTTGTCTTTGCCTACGGAGCGATAAGGACAGTCTTGGACCATCTTGCTCGGGGAGTTACAAGGAAGAACGAAGGAATCATGTCTCGATCCACACGATTCCGGAGTTAATCGGACCCGTTTGGTTGGCGCTACAAACCGCACGCAACCGCTTACTTGTATTGCATAGGTTGGCGCTACAAACCGTGACGCAACCGCTACTTGTATTGCATAGGTTGGCGCTACAAACCGCACGCAACCGCTACTTGTATTGCATAGGTTGGCGCTACAAACCGTGACGCAATCGCTACTTGTCTTGCATAGGATTGGCGTTACAAACCGCACGCAATCCTCCCTTTTGCTTGGACCATAGTGCACCGCTTGACCATGAATCGCTTTTCTTAATCAGTATAAGTATATTAATTAAATATATTTATCACGACGCTTGTGGTCGTGTGTGAAATCATGCATCATCTCTCATGCGTTTTCATACAACTAAATTTCTCGCATTAACTAATTATATCGCCACACTTACACACGATCACCCCATCCACCGAGATTTTGTCTCATTCCCTCCTCGTTTTCTAACCTTTAGATGAAGAGTTCCAAGACATCGAACCTACCGCAGATTGAATCTCTATCGGCGATGTGGAGCGATATTTCCTTTTACTTTTTTTTTTTGTTGTTGTTGTTGGACTCCTTCATTTTATTTCCATTTGACCGTAAGTTAATTAAGATAATCTTTTGGGTTGTATTCGGATCTTTGCGGACCTTAAGATATAATTTGTACTCGTGGTTGTTATAATTCATTGCATTAGACTCTATTTCACTTGGAGTTTGGTACCTTTGGATTGGGATCGTTGATTAATTCTCATTTAAGTGATTGATCGTTGTCGCGTCACGTTTGGGCGTGCGATTTATGGTATCGTCGAGCTCGGTTGGTAAGATGGAAACTTACACCGAAATGACCCAGGATAGGACCCTCGGATTGTGTTGGGTAGTACCGCAACTTGACTAATTAAGTGTGAAATTGATTTCAATAATGGCATAGAACCATATTATCGACGTTTATGTTAAGTCGAATTTATACTTGGAGAACCATAGTCGCACTTGATTTGACTTAGTTGACTCTTGACTAACTTTCCTTAGTCATTCTTTTCTTGTTCTTCCTTATCTTTTCCTTACATTCGTCTAATACGCCTTAGTTTTGTTTGACCAGGATAGGTTCCTCTGCGTTGGATTGGGTACCACTACTAGATGACCTAAGTTGAATCTTGGATGGATATTTGAACTCTTTTGGGTTGTTATAGTGTTAAGATATCCTGGATATTCCTCTATTTGGACATTAGGTGATTTAGAAAATTCGTGATTTAGAAGTTATAATGCCTGATATGGTGAGACTCGAAGAATATGAGGATATCTCTTAATGAGTATATGATTTGGATGTGATATATTATGGGATCTAGACACCTAATGATATTATTTTGGGAAAATGATAGTAGGGGAATCACTAAGTATAATGATCAATGATAATACCCTTGTGTTATTCATTCTCGACTTTCATTCTCAGTACTTGCACAAGCTTAAGTAAGGGAATTTGACTTGTGATTTAGGTATCACGGATAAGATACATTAAGGATGTGACTATTATATGGTCTCGACTAGATGTTACCACTAAATATCTCCTCCCGAGGATAGACGAATGTTTAATCAACTTCAAGGAGTGACGGTGTACTCAAGTTTGATTTACAACAAGGATATTAACAATTGAAGATCCATGAAGAAGGCGTTTCCAAAACAAAGATTTCGGATCGATATGGACACTACGAGTTTGTAGTGATGCCTTTTCGGTCCGACAAAAAATGCACCAGGCGTTTATGGATCTAATGCATCGAGTCTTTCAACCTTATTTGGATCAATTCGTAGTGATATTCATTGATGACACACTCGTATACTCTAAGTCTAAAGAGGAGCATGAGCGTCATCCGAAAATTATTTTAGAGACACTACGAGAGCAAAGCCGTATGCCAAATTCAAAGCAAGTGCGAATTTTGGCTTAGTGAAGTCGCATTCTTAGGACACATAGTATCCGACACTAGGATCATCGTAGACCCTTCAAGGTACAGACAGGTGGTTGAATGGAAACAACCCGAGTCAGAATAGAGATCGAAGTTTCTTAGGACTCGCTGGATATTATCAAAGATTTATCCAGATTTCTCCAAGATAGCCGGACCACTCACTCGACTAACTGAAGTAAGTCAAGTTTGAGTGGAATGACAAGTGTGAGTCTAGTTTCCAAAGGTCAAGAAACGACTCACTACTGACTCGATCTTAGCCCTTACAAAGGGAACAAAGAACTTTGTCGTCTACAAAAGTGATGCATCAAAGGAAGGACTAGGAGCAAGTGCTCATGCGGGAAGGAAAGGTCATAGCTTATGCATCACGAAGATCAAGCCGTATGAGGCCAATTACCCAACGCATGACTTGGAATTGGCAGCAACAATATTCGCGTTAAAGAAATGGAAACACTATCTCTACGGAGCAACCTTCACGATTTTCACGGATCACAAGAGCTTGAAGTACCTATTCTCTCGTAAAGACCTCAACTGAGGCCACGAGATGGGTGGAGTTAATTGAGGACTATCACTTTGATATTCAATACCATCCCGGGAAAGCTAACGTAGTAGCGACGCCTGAGCGTAAAGGCGAGTTTAGCCTTAATAATGATTCGAGAATGGAAATCATTAGAAGAGATGAACACTTGGAATCCGACGAGAACCAAGATTTCGAATTTCATGTGCTAATATTTGCTTAAACCCGATCTACTAAACGAGATCAAAGTAACACGGGGATTGACGTGCAACTTCAAAAACTAAAAGAGAAGATACTCAAAGGAGAGAGATCGGGAATTCTCGATGACGGGAAGATGGGATCATCGATTTGAATAGAATTTGTGTACCGAATGATGAGCAACTTAGGAAAGAATCCTCTCGTAAGCACACCGTTCAAATACACTATACATCCCGGAGGAAACAAGATGTATAAGGACTTGAAACAACATTCTTGGTGGGCAAACATGAAGAACCAGTGCAGCGAGTTCGTTGCGAGATGCCCGACTTGTCAACAAGTAAAAAGCTGAACACCAACGACCATCCGGTTTGTTACAACCGTTGAGAATTCCCAGTGGAAATGGGAACACATAACGATGGACTTCGTGACGGATCTACCAAGGACCAGACGCAGGCGATGATCTTTACATGGGTAGTCGTGAGACCGACTCACAAAATCGCACACTTCCTACCCATGAAGAAAACCGACACTTGCGTAGAAACTTGCGCAAATTTACATCCGAGAGATCATCCGATTGCATGGAGTGCCAATCGACATTGTGTCGACAGACCCGAGGTTTGTCTCCCGATTCTCGGGAAATGCTTACATGAGGAATTGGGTACCTCGCTAAGTTTCAAAGACAACAAAGACATCCGCAAACCGATGGCCATCGGAGCGGACAATTCGACCCTGGAAGACATGTTGCGAGCCTGCACATTGGATTTCCAAGGAAGTTGGGATTCGCACTTACCATTGGCCGAGTTCGCCTATAATAACGATTATCGGCCACGATTGGGATGGCACCTACGAAGCCTTGTATGGACGAAAGTGTAGATCCCCACTACACTGGGAGATTGATGACCAATGGACTCCAAAAGAGAAACGAAAGTCACCATCGATTCCAAAGGTCGACTTAGTTCGGAGGCCATGGAGAAGGTCAAGTTGATCAAGGAACGAATCCGCACACTCGAGCCGCCAAAAGAGTTACGCGGACAAGAGGAGAAAGGACTTGGAATTTGAAGCCGGAGATGAAGTATTTCTCGGACTCTTGCCACGGAAAGGATTGATCAATCCAGAAGGGAGGCAAACTAAGTCCGAGATATATTGGACCTTACAAGATTTTGCGAGAGGATCGGGAAGTTGGCCTACCGACTCGAGTTACCAAGACACGAAGACGCGGGAATGCACGATGTATTCCATGTATCGAGATTGAAAAAGTACCAACCGGATCCCGAGCATATTATCACTCGTGATGCTCCTCCTCTAATGGAGAATTTATCTTACAGGAACCAATCGAATCATTGACCGTAGACATCGATACGGTTGCAACAGAAGAGAGATTCCAATGGTTAAAGTTGTATGGCGGAACCACAACCGAGACGAAGACGCAACATGGGAGAAGGAAGAAGACATGAGGAATCAATACCTTAACTATTCTGAAGAGAATTTGGGGACCAAATTCTTTTAAGGAGGGGAGAATGTGAAGCCCTCGAATTTTTATTCGAACATGTACTTGTATCACGTATCGTCTTTGTACTATTTGACAATTCTACCGCGTCGCTTTGACGGGTAAATATTAATGATAAATATATTTTGCATTTAATTCTTTTAATTTCTATTTGTGATCATAATCATTTATTAATTTTAATTCGCATTTATGATCACTTGGTTGATCATCATTATTATTATTGGTGTATTATTAGTCACCTTAGAATTTTAAGAGACTATTTATTTTAGGGATTATAATTTATAGAATTAAGAATTCGATTTAGATTAAGTGATCATGAGACTTATAAGTGATCAAGGACATCACTAATTATTTTGGAGATTGATATTTATTCATCTATTATCATCAATTTTGGAAAAAAAAATATATGGAATTACCAAAATACCCTTAGGGGACGGCATTGGTGTAATTTTTGGTGTAGAAATATCTCTCAACTCTTGTACATGTACACCTTGTGTATTCCTCTTGTGTATTTATACACCATTAATTCAAACCTACATCTTAAATTAATCCCACCATTTCAATCATCCAATTGGTCAAACAAGACCAAATTAAAAATTTCCCTAAGCTTAGCATTTTGGCCCATTGTCCCTAATAAAGATACCTAAATATTACTTTCTTCCCCAATTCCCTCAATTATTACTCTAACTTATCATTTAATCAAAACAAAACAAAATTTTTATTCTTCCCATTTCATTTCACCAACACCAAATTTCTTCTAAGTCTTGAAATTTCTCTTACCTCTCTGTAAATTTCGATTTTTGGGACTGTACTCAGGTTCAAAAATGTTGTTTTGACATTTTAATAAAGTTTTAAGAGTTTTTAGATAAATAAAATCAACCCTTAAAAGCCCAAGGACTAGATTGTAAAATTTGAGAAGTTTAAGGGCTATTTTGCAAATTTCGAAACTGTACCAGACCCTAAATTTAAAATTTGAAATTTTAACTCTTAAGGGACTGGAAATAACATATTTTATGTGTATTCCAAAAATCCAAGTGTTTAGAGCTTGGAAAGTAATTTTATAAAACTTGAGGGACCAAATTGTAAAAGATTAAACTTGAGGACCCAAATGAAATTTCCAGGACTTATACAGCCATGTACCTGGAAATACTAATTTACCTATAACATAATTATATTTTGGACCCAAGGTTCAAATTTCATAACAATTGGACCCCTAAAAGCCTTAAAGGCAATTATTTCAAAATGGGACAAAAATGAGATTTTCAAAAGTTAAGGGACCTATACTTATGACGTTTTAAAACTGTTTTTGTTCCAATATCCCACTAACCTTAGTGACATTTTCCAACTGGAATCACATTAAAAGCCCTCCCGGTTTGTGAGTTCCGATTATTTTAAACTTAAGGCCGAAATGACAATTTTAACAAATTTGGGGCCAATGTGAGAATTTTATAAAAACTCGACCTCAAAACTTTAAAAACCTGAATCTCTGAACAATTTAGAGATTTTAGGAACTGACCTCATAATTTTTCAAGGTCGGGATATTTATTTATTCAATTTTTAACCCCAAAAGTATTGGTTTTTACAAAACGGGGCTAATTGTAAATTTTTCTTTTTATCAAGGACCTAACTTAAATTATTTTTCATTTACTAAAACAGCCCTGGACCCTCTGACTTTAATATTTAATTAAAATATTTTATTTTCTTAAAAATCCCTTGACTTATCGAATCGTCTTGACCGATTAATACCCGATCGCGGGGGCGATTTCCTTGTCTCGCGATTTTAATTCATAACGGAACTTATGTTCCTCCTAATCCTTAAGATATCGAAGACTACTTATCCTCCCGATAATTATCTTCATCCCAATAACTCCACCAACGCCATAACTATCTTGTGCAAATTTTTGAGAACTTTTCATGAACTCGCTTCCGAATCAATAATACTGATCGCCTGGTTGACTACATGAACTTGTGTTTACTTTCTCGCTGAGTCAACTTGGTGTGTCGAGCTCACGATCGGAATGGATACGTCGGGGGATGGAACCGGCAGCTCGGCCGCTATTTCACTCTCGGCCCCATCGCCCTAATCCCGCAATCGAGGACGGAGTTTGTCCGGGGAAGCGGGTCGTAGTACTTGAGGTATAATCATGATTATGACAAATCCGAGCCTTGCTAGCTCCACGTGGATTTTGTCTTTGCCACGGAGCGATAAGGTGACAGTCTTGGACCATCTTGCTCGGGGAGTTACAAGGAAGAACGAAGGAAATCGCTACGATCCACACGATTTAGGAGTTAATCGGACCCGTTTGGTTGGCGCTACAAATCCGTGCACGCAACCGCTACTTGTATTGCATAGGTTGGCGCTACAAACCGCACGCAACCGCTACTTGTATTGCATAGGTTGGCGCTACAAATCCGCACGCAACCGCTTACTTGTATTGCATAGGTTGGCGCTACAAACCGACGAAACCGCTACTTGTCTTGCATAGGATTGGCGTTACAAATCCGCACGCAATCCTCCTGTTTGCTTGGACCATAGTGCCCGCTTGACCATGAATCTGTTTTCTTAATCGTATAAGTATATTAATTAAATATATTTATCACGACGCTTGTGGATGTGTGTGAAATCATGCATCATCTCTCATGCGTTTTCATACAACTAAATTTCTCGCATTAACTAATTATATCGCCACACTTACACACGATCACCCCATCCACCGAGATTTGTCTCATTCCCTCCATTTTCTAACCTTTAGATGAAGAGTTCGCAAGACATCGAACCTACCGCATGATTGAATCTCTATCGCCCGATGTGGAGCGATATTTCCTTTTACTTTTTTTGTTGTTGTTGTTGGACTCCTTCATTTTATTTCTGTTTGGACTGTAAGTTAATTAAGATAATCTTTTGGGTTGTATTCGGATCGCTGACCTTAAGATATAATTTGTACTCGTGGTTGTTATAATTCCATTTGCATTAGACTCTATTTCACTTGGAGTTTGGTACCTTTGGATTAGGATCGCTGATTAATTCGTTTAAGTGATTGATCGTTGTCGCGTCACGTTTGGGGCGTGATGATTTAATTATATTGTCTTTTTCAATGTCCGCTCGTTCCGATGCGTTCTCGCTTCTCTCGCGTCTCTCTTATCTTTGTAATGGGTACAAAATTTTCTCAAAAAGGGACGATTTAATTATAAGTAGATAAATATTTGTTTTCTTGTGATTTATCCTTGTAGATTGTTTACCATTATTTTAGGAGTTAGCTTTAACAAGTAGATAAGTGAAAAAATTATAGCACGGATAAATAGAAAAAGTTTCGTGAGAGTAAGTATGTGATTGCGGATGTGGTCACATTCACAATCACATGCGCGGAATTTTGAAACCAAAGAATAACAAGACACACGAAATAAAAATTGTCTACAAGCCAACAAGCTTGTAGACGTGCCAATATGACGAAACTTTCCACTACTAAAAATCGTTTGATTCCGTATACAAAAAATACTAAAACCAACTAGTAGAAACTCAACGAAAAACTCCTATCTAGAGTATATCCGATCTATGTAATTCAACTCATCCAACAATATACATCTGTGGACTTCGTTAATCTCAATACTAAAAACAATGGATGAAAAGCTAACAAACACACTGCAGGATGAATGTAATCTCGGATGTAGTCACATTCGAGATTGCATCCGAGCGATGAGACTCTTGTGCTTGAATGACTCTTAACTTTCTCAAGACTCTTGTAACTCTGTGTATTTATTGTGTTCGATTATGCACGTCCTCTTCCCTTTATATAGCCGTCCAAACCCTTCAAGAGACCTAATACACAAGGAAAGAAGATATATACAAATATATGACAAGTAAATCACTTATGTTAGGAAACAAGATAACTATCCCGAGTCCTAATATATCAATACCATATCAATATGATTTTTTTCCTAACTAATCATACCATAAGTCTAGAAAGGCAAAACAAATCAAAATCCAATATTTATAATTTTGGAAATTATTTTCGTGATAAAAATCGCCCAACAATCTCCTCCTTTTTACCTTTCTCGGACAAAACACTTATCAAGCACAAAACAAACAAAATTTCCCTAAATGTAACAACTCCCCCTAAATATCATGTTGAGTAAAAAAATACCAAAGCGGATGTAATCACATTTTAGGTCACATTCATGACTACAGTGAAAATATCATAAGAGAGTTTTAGCAAGTGACCAACAACCAAAAGCAAATAAAACCTAGCTTGAGAATAGTGTTTAGTGCATCCGAGAATCAAAGATTATAAAGTTCATCGGTGGACATATTCACATCCATCCGCCCTTCAAAGTCAAATCAAGACCTTCATTGCCTTCACCCTGTCCACCCAATGGTGCAAGAAGAACAACATCTTGGCCTGGCAGCATTTTCGTGAATTGGAGCATCGATCGGGCGTCTCGATCGCCATAACTCCCCCTCGAGCAGTGCTTGGTCCATTACATTCTCTCCCCTTTTGGCCGTAAATCGAGTCAAGGATAGTCCGCAATTGGGAATGGAGAGCGTGAAATGAGCAACCGGTGCTCAAGCAAAGGCCGATGTACTTGTAAAAAGCCACGAGTAAAACAGGAATACGGGGGATGTTAAAGGAAATGGGAGCCGGGATGTTGCCAACATCCGGAACCACATCCGAGGCCACATTCGGAACAGACCCAGGGACGGGGCATCAACACTTGGAGAGGCAACATAGATAGGAGTTGTAGGAGCATGTGGATCATCTCCCGGATAGACAGGGGAAGATCAACAATGCGATTTTGAGAACTGAACAGGGGTCGAGAAACATGAAAGACCTCGATCTGGTTTGTGAAGTGATCACCCTCCATTGGTTCAAATCCATGAGAGACCAGGATTTTATAGATGGGACCGAGGAACGGCGGGGACCACGATTTGGGCTCACTTGTAGCAAAGAATGTTACCTCCTCGAAAGCCAATTTGCCAAAATTAAAGGCAACCCTTTCCCAATTTGGTATAAAACTCGTGAATGCGTCCTTGTGACAATGGAATTATTCTTAGAATGAGACCAATTTGCACAACGAGATCTTGTGCAAAAACCCATAAAAGGACGTAAAGCGCGTATGAGACGAGTTTCGGGATGGGCAGTCAATCTTGTACACGGCCACCAAAGTGAGAAATCGAGCCATTTCATTGTAATCGAGGGCACCTCACTCTCTTCAAAATCGGCATGTCAAAGAAACGATTGATGATCGAGAGATCAATTCATATATCCTATTGCGAACAAAAACCTTGCCAAACTTAGGTGAATGTCGAAGCAAACCAATTCCGTAAACATGTTGGCATAAAACTCACGCTGCACCACGTTGTCAATATAATAGAGAGCGAGATCAATCGTGGTCAACAAATTTCTTTCCTCAAAAAATCGATTGATTAAACTTTGCAAAGTGCTCATAATCTCTGCATTTTACATTAATAAAAGAACGGGAAAGTAAAGCATGAAACCTGGAAGCTACAACAAGCGTGTAAAATAGCTCGAGATGCGAGAGTGAGAGTCGTCTCCTTCCGTTCTTGACCATCAATTCATCACCCACTTCATCAACCATAGCCTCATAATCAATCTCGGTGTTTGGTTCCTTAGAAGCATCAAAATCCTCATCACTCGAGTCATCAAACTCGAGAACTCGACTCATTGCGGTTGGTGTAGTCAGGATGTGGTCACATCTTGGCCACACCCTTGTCCTTCTTGGCTTTCGAACCATCGTGCCAAAGGAACATCATCATCACTATCTTTGGCGCGGAGGGGCGTATCCACATATACTCAAAGACCGGGCTTAAGCCCCAAAGGCAAATTTTCAAAAGCGTATTTTTAGTATATAATTTTTGCAATATTCAAAATTAGCCCACTCTATGCAAAACTCAAATCTCACCCCCAAAATATAAATTCAATTTAAAAATCAAGAATGAAGGATGTAAAACTTTTTGTGCTATTATGAAATTGATGTTATGTTTAATATATTCGTGATTTTTAGACTATTTTGTGATCCTTATTTATCATTTATATACTTTACTTTTAAACTGTAGTTAACTATTTGTATGGTAGTTTATTATAATATGTATTGATCCTTATTAGTTTAATGACCTAATAGTCCTAACTAAATCAATTTAGCGAGTTTTGCTTATTGTGTCTGTCGTATTGTACCATGTTTTCGTGTTTTTAGCGCGTCGTGTTTGTATTTAAATTTTTGGCCCAATAATGCTAATATAAAAATACCACTTAAAGTAGCTTCTACTCTTTATTGAGAAATAATGTAGTCTTATAATAATTTGTTATATATATAATCTTAGTTCTATATATAGAGATAATTTTTCTAAGGAAATTTTTATTTTTCTTAGCCCACCCTACTACTAATTCCCTGGATCGCCACCGGCGCAGATCGTACATGTTCTCGGAAATTTGAACAACAAATTGGTTCACATTATCATCCGAATCGGGGAAAGTGACGTGAGGAATAGACAAATCGTCCCCCTTGCTTCGAAGTTGCCCCTAAACCATCCTTGTGCTTTTTAGGTGAGATTTGGGGTAGAATCGAATATTCGAAATCCTTAGGGAGTAGCCTCTAAGCCATTTTGACCGTCGAACAGTGGAAGTAAGTGCAAATTACCTCGAAATTACCACGTAGTCCTTGTATTTCAACTCATGTTCCAACAAAATCTCGTCGGCGAATACTCGTGCATGATCCAGTGATCCCGACGTTGACTAATTATGTTTGATCCATTCTTGACTTCAAAAGTAAACATTTTCCTGAATCCATTTGATCCCCCGACTCGTTATATATCTCTTTTTTGGCGTTCGGCCGTCCCATGTTCCACATCTAGCCCTTCTCGTGATTCGAGTTTTCCTGCATTAACTTTTGACCACTTGGTGAAAACGTAAATCACTCGGTTAACTTTATTCTTCGATTCCTGAGAAATTTCCCAATGAGTGTCGTTCACGTCGCCGAAAACATCCCACGGATTTGCTTTTTCACCGTAAAGATCTTTTTCCAATATAGGACTCCATCGCAATATCGGTAACCCCATTGCCCTTCTGAAAAGGTAGGATTTGATGAGTTCTTGATCAGTAGGTTGAAAGCGATAGCCGAAAGGGATCACCATTGTATCCAGCAGTAGTATTATATATATTGTCTTTTTCAATGTCTGTCGTTCCGATGCGTTCTCGCTTCTCTCGTGTCTCTCTTATCTTTGTATTGGTTACAAAATATTCTCAAAAAGGGACGATTTAATTAAAAGTAGATAAGTAAATAAGTATTTGTTTTCTTGTGATTTATCCTTGTAGATTGTTTACCATTATTTTAGGAGTTAGCTTTAACAAGTAGATAAGTATTTGTAACAGATTTCTGTTACCTTTGGTCTGTATATTTACATTACTCTGATAAATGAAATGGGCAACCAAAGATTTATGCCTGCATATTATACTTATGTCATTAGGTCGTCTTATTTATTTTAGAGGATAATTACAAAATGTACCCCTGAGGTTAAATCTAATTATAAAAAAACCTAGGTAACTTTCAAAATTATAAAAAGTACCCCTGAAATTTAATTCAATGTTAAAATTAAGAGGTAATTGTAATATTTTTATAAATACGAGGGGAGATTTTTAAATATTTTTTGCTTATAAAGGAGTAAAAGTTAGATAAAATAATACCCCATGGGTATTTTTGTAATTTTAGAAGTTAGTTGCGGATTTTTTGTATTTAGGTTAAATTTCAAGGGTACTTTTTGTAAGGCAAAATTGCAAAATTAGTCATGTAACTTTAGGCCGGTCGCAAAATAGTCCTGTAAAAATCACAGTTTCCAAATTAGTCCTGTAACTAAACAAAACTCGCGATTTTAGTCCTAATTTTGCCGGAAATTGAAAAATTGCCCGGAATTAGTCACGTGAGGCACATGTGGCCTGAATTCCAGCCAACCAGGCTTATGTGGAAATTATTTGGTGGTTTTTAATTTATTTTTTTAATGATGTGTTGCCTAGGTGGGTTAGGAGCATTTGCATGACAAGAAAAATATGCCAAATCATCCTCCACATCATTAAATTTTATTTTGTATCTATTGAGAAAATAAATATAATCTTATTTTTCTTTTTTCTTTTTCATTTTTCCTTTTCTTTCACTTTTATTTATCTTATTTTTTTCCAGATCTTGTTCCAACCGCACCGTCGCCGACCACCCATTTCTCCGGCCACCACCACGATCGGCGGCACCCTGACGCCGCCACAACCCAGTCGTCCCAGATCCAGACATATTTTAACCAAAACTTCCACTTTGTGCTTGAAACCCACACCGAAGAGAAGAGACTAGAAAATACATTCTTCTGTTGAGGGGTTTTGCTTGAAGCCCATACCAAAAGTACAGAAAATGGAGTTGGAAATTAGCAAAGAGAAGAGGTTATTTATTGTTCAGGGCTCATTGTTTGAATTGATTGAATTGATTGAATATTGGTGTTGTAATTTTAGAGGATTGGGTTTTGTATAGAAAATGAAGGTTTTGTTTGTGAGGGTATGAGTGGATTGGGCGTGAACTCATGGTGGCGTCGTGGAGTGGTACGGTGGCGGTGGTGGGCTTGGAATGGAGGTGGTGGTCGGCAGGGAGGAGAGGTGGTGGTCGGCGGGGAGGAGAGGTCGTATGGTCGGAGGGTCGGCCGACATTGAAGAAGAAGGTGAAAATAAAAAATTAGAAAAATAAATAAAAAAAAAATTTGGTTATACCATTTTCATATTTTTGATTTAACTAAAATATGTTAACATAATAGAGATTATTTATTAATTAATAGAAAAAATATAAGAAAATATAAGTATAAATCTCAGAAAAAAAAATTCCATATATGCTTTTTATATGGTCAGTAATATATTTTAACACAAGTTATGCTATAAATTTTTATTAATTATTTTATCGCTTTTTATATAATTTTAATTTCTATAAAATTAGCTAACTAAAATAATATTCATTAATTTATCTTACTTGATCATTATTATTTAAAATTAGTCAAAAAATCCCTCATTTATTAGTTAATTAAAACACATTTAAATTATTTTTAAAGTTGTATTCTTCAAAGTTAAACATAATTTCCAAAATAAGTACTATAGAATTTATATTTTTTAATTAAAAAATAAACTGAAACAAAAGACATATGTAATATATAATTCCATGTAAGAGCTATGTGTGCACTTCTAAAGTATGTCATTATTCCACCTCATCAAATTGGAGTCCACATCAGCAGTCTTGGCCCACAATGAGGACACGTTGGATTTTCCCAAGCAATTTTTCAATTTCCGGCAAAATTAGGACTAAAATCGCGAGTTTTGTTTAGTTACAGGACTAATTTAGATACTGTGATTTTTAAAGGACTATTTTGCGACCGGCCTAAAGGACTAATTTTGCAATTTTGTCTTTTTGTAATTAACCCTTGTTTTAAGTAAATCCAATATTTTTAATATTTGTCATTATCTACTTTTCTAAATTTTCAAAATGGAAATTTTCAAGTGTGATTTATCGAAGTTTTAATTTTACGAGAATTAGTAATTGTTTAACATTACAGGGAAAAAAAAAGGATAAAGATAATTGGGAACATGTGCATGTCGATAGATTCACCGTCATAGAAACAAGTTTTTTCACAACGGCATTCCCAATTATTTTTTCTAAAGTAAATTACTTTGACATTTTCACATCAAATACCTCACGAGTTAATTTAAGTATCATGAATAGGGGCCCATATAATGATAGTTCCTCACTTTATATGATTTTAGTATATTAACAATTAAAAATTGAAGAAATTTGATCCACCTTTGGCTAGAAATTTAGAATAAAAGAATTAAGGGATGATTTCAGAACTAGTTATCCAAGTTTACCTATTTTTTACTTTTAGTACCCTACTAGAACAATTACCGTGTGTTACATGGGATTTGTCAAAAAGATAAAATTTTAGTGTCTCAAATTTATTTGTGATAGTTAAAAGAGACCGAAAATAATAATTAAAAAAAAAAGGAAATCCAAAACTTAGAAAAGTATCATACAAACAATTCTCTTCAAATTTTAAAACTTTCTACTGTGACGTCCTTATCACAACAAGAAAAATTCAAATCCTTTCTGCTCTTAACTTTCGATATAGCCACATAAAGTTGATCATGACTGAACACCAGTCTTGGTAGGTACAAACCAACATAGGAGAGTATTTGACATTGACTCTTAATTATAGTCATTACAAAACAAACAATAAGTGGAAATTACATTCTTTGAAATTTAAATGGCAATCTGATATCTGAAGGGCTTAATATGATACATTGGATAAAAACATCACTCCCAATATCAGTCTCGGAAAGAATCTTTGCTTCAATAATATGGCCGTCGAGCTGTGTGATCACCAATCTGGTGGTATTACACAATCCTGAAGATTGATCCATATTTCGAATTAGTATCAATGGTACTCCAACCTTCAATTTCAAGATGTGGTTTGGAATTAATCCTGAACACTTGATACTGTTGAAGAAATCGGTTGAGTAGATTTCGTATTCATTTCCAGAATTCCCAAATGTTTTGCATATACTGTCAGAACTAAGATATATCATCTTATCTCCTAGAATCATAGGCATCACATAGTCATTCACCGACTCCACAATATTATTTGCTGGTACAAGTATGATCCTGTCTTAAAAAAAAGAAGGATTGTGAAAGTTACTCAAAATTGAAGGGTAAGTGCTCTCAACAATATCTGCAAATGTATTCTCTATATTTTGGATCAAGATATCATCAGGAATATAAATTAATGTTTCCCCATCAACTTCTACACCATTTCACCATCTCCAATTTTGAGTATCCACTCAGAGAAATCTTTAATTTACCGTAAAATCAAATTTGATATTGATTGTCCTACACTTAATCTTATTTTCTTTGTCAGTCGGAGGATTTTGTAATGATCCCATAGAAGAGAAGAGTTTATACTCGAGTGAACATTACCTTCTCTATTGCCTTTTCGAACAACAGGCAAAATCTGCCTTAAAGTAGTCTCCGGTAAAAACAACTAATTTTCTACCAAATCGTAGGTCATTTGTATTAGAATCACTAATGATATGATTCAAGCTTCGATCTAATGCTTCAAAACAAAATTTGTTCATCATTGGTGCTTCATCCCAAATGAACAGTTTTGTCTTTACAATAAGAGCAACTAAATATGTTCCTGGTGTAATTTCACACATAGAACCCTCTGTGATATTTATTGGTAATCCAAACCATTAATGTGCAGTCCTTTCTGATGGCAATAAAAGTGTTGCAACTCCACTCGAAGCAACATTAAGAACAATCTCACTTTGGGATCGTAATGCAGCAAATAATGTTCTTCATATGAAAGATTTGTATTAATTCTCCTGAAAAGAATTAGTTTTTCTAATAAAAATATTAGTAGTTCCTCGTAAAAGTATTAGTTATTTCCCCAAAAGTATTTGTTTATTCGCTGAAAAGTATTAATATTTCTCACAAAATGTATTAGTTGTCTCACTGAAAAGTATTAGTAGTTTTTCTAAATTAAAAAAAGTATTAGTATTTTCTTTTTAATCTTTCCTTCATTTTCTCAAAATTCATGGTTGTGGCCTATGTGAAGATTTTTTTTTTTGACAACACGAGAATATAACTCCAAAATCCAAATGCATTGAGTTTTCCTTTGGTTAGCAAATCCATCTCTCCATCTTTCCAAGTCAATCGAAATTTCCCACTGGCAATGGTGTATGCCCAATATTAGGAAATGACTGCTTGATTCATCTCCCTATACGGTGGACCAGATATATGTACTTTTATGCTTGAAAAAACACGTTCGTGAAGGTGGTACTAGATAATATGGTTCCAGATGGGTCGCACATCTTTGTCGGTGATGGTGGGGGAGCTGAAAATCTCAAACCAAGCCTCTTAATGGCAAACAGGCTTTTTGGGAGAGGAACTCTGCGAGGGAGAGAGGGCGGCACATTGCTAGTGCACAAACGCGAAGAAGATTATGTAACTTTTGTGTTTATTTTTTTCCTTTTATTGGGTTTGACCGGGTCAGTTGTTGGGGCTCCGTCTTACGGATTACATCCGTTAGACCGTCTGACAAGACACTACCTCATTGAAAAAATAATTAACATGAACTTAGTTTTGAGTTTGCATCGTCTAACCCAACATAATCCACGGTATACTTTAATCAACAATTAATGGATATAGTATTTATTAGAGATGTCAATAAGGATCGGGTCGGGCCGGTCCTACAGCAGCCCTAAAAGGCCCTAGCCCTTAAGGGCTAAGATGCTAAAAAGCCCTAAAGTCATAAGCGCTTGAAAAATCTAGACCCATCCCTAGCCCTACAGGGTCAGATCGGGTTAGGGCTGACCTATATTTTTTTTTCTTTTTGATGAAATTTTGCCCGTATAAGTTTACTATTCCTAACCAAATCAAATACTGATGTAATATAATCTAATAAAAATTAAATAACAATAAATGAACTTTTCTAAATAATTTTGTGAATTAATAAAAAAATCAAGGTTGGCTAGGATTGGCCCTGACCTAGTCCTTATTGACGTCCCTAGTATTTATTTGTAATTATTTCTCTTCATTTTTTTATTATTTCCTTTTTTTTGAAGCAATTGTTTCTTTTGTTTTGTGTCTAACTTTTGTTTTTCTATTTAATGGTTGCTCATTAATGCTTATTTCATAACTACTCGGGACTTGTGATTGTTTTTTTAATAATTATTATAATTATAAAGTCCAGTGTCAAATGTTGTTGCCCATGGGTTGGAATTGGCGATGTGATTGTTTGATAAATGGTTTTTATCATGATTTTGATGATTTTGATTTTACAACAAAACAATGGTTTTAAAGGTTGTACAAATACTCCTAAATGATTTAAAATGGTTTTAATATTTTCCGGAGTATTTCTTCAAGTTTTATTTTCGACTAAATTGGACAACGCTTTTAATGATTTTTTGTTAATGTATTTTTACACCAAAACAATATTTCTAAATGTTGTCCTAATACTCCCGATCGGTCTGAAATATTTTTACTATTTTTTGAGTATTTATTGAAGTTTATTTTCGATATAAAATTGGATAACATTTTTGTTTTGGCTAAAACGGTCGCCCATAGGGCATCCCGCACTGAAAGTTGTGAAAATAAAGTGTATAAGCCATTTGCTAAAAAGGCCTGGTAGACCGGTCATAGGGTGGTAGACCGGTATGGTCGCTGGCCGATCGGCAAGGCGTCGGCCGGTCGACTGTGGGTCGACCTGTTCGGGAGAAATTTCAAACAGAACCTCATGGACTCGTTTTTGGGTTTTGTTCGATCGGCTGGACATAGGGTCGATCGGTCGGACCCCGTCGACTGGGCCGCCTGTGTAAATGTGTTTTCTCATTTTCAAACGTCTATTTGTCTTGTGACGACCGGTCGCTCAAGTTTGACAAAAAAATATAACCGTTGTGCGTGAGACATCTTTTCCTTAATTTGTGGGATTGATTTCTAATGACTCTTTTCTTCATTTGTCTTGCAATTTTTTACGTAATTCATGTCCCCAAGAGGAGCCTATCATGTACAAGACATCTTCTATAAATAGAGGAAGAATTGAAGCAACACTATAAGAGAGAAAACTACAACACAACAAGATACACTCAAGAATACACTTGTTCTTACATTGTCTTATTTCTTGTTGTAATTTGCCTAGCTATTCACTTTCACATTCTTGAGGTCTAGGCTATTCTTGATTACACTTGCACTCAATTGTATAATTCATTATCGAGTTGTAATCTTGAATTTTTGGGTAATCATTCAACACAAGATATCCTTGTGAGTGTTCTTGTGGTAAGAACACACTTGGGTGATCTAGGTGTTAGGTGTGAGAAGATTGTGGTAATCTTCTTGTTGAGGTGTTGAAAAATTTGGTATTCTTCAAGGTTGAAGATTGTGGTAATCTTCACAAGGTGCCGTTGGAGATTGTGGTAATCTTCAAGAGAGATTGTGGTAATCTCAAAGGTGGTGTTGAAGAAGAGTGTGGTGCTCTTCAAGGTGTTGTAAGTTGGTGTTGTATTAATTTGTGGTAAATTAATAAAATCTTTTTTTCTTTTTGAAATCCATCCCGGATATACTGGGGTGGTAGAGGATTAGGCCCTAGGTGGGTTGAACCTCTATAAATCGACGAGTGTTGTTTACATTCCGCACCTTTATTATTGTCTTTGAGCATTCGGTTTGAAAAAGAGGGCGAAATCGAAAAGATGGAGATAATCTATTCACCCCCCCTCTAGATTATCGTAGCCGCTTGGACTTACAAGTGGTATCAGAGCCAAACTCTTTGGCGAGCTCGTTTCACATCGCGAGTGAAGAGGAACGATCGTCGGCTACGAATGAAGCTCACCTTATCGGCACCTCCACCACCAAGCCACCACTATTTGACTCCAAAAATTTTAATTTTTGGAAAGAAAGAATGGAATGCTATTTACAAGGTTGCGGGTTCGACATTTGGAACACCGTCATTAATGGAGAATCCATTCCGATGAAAGATACACCACACACCTCAAAAGGCTTCAAAAAGCTCAATGATGAAGAGAAGAAAATCATCTCCTTAAATGATAAAGCTCTTAATGTTTTACATTGTTCACTTACCACTTTGGAATTTGATCATGTTGTAGGTATTCGATCGGCACATGAAGTATGGCAAAAATTAGAAGCCATCTATGAAGTATATGCAAATGAAAGGAGCAACTCAAAAGCATCTACTTCACAAATGGATACAACATCAAATCCAACAACATGGGATAAGCCTTCTACAACCTCCCATGATGAACAAGTTGAACAATGCCTCATGGGCATCGAAGAAGAAAACGAGGTAAGTTCTAAACCCTCTACTTTTTATGACAATAAATTGCAAAATGAATATAGTAATTTGCAAAATGATTATGATGAGCTACAAGATGAATTCCAAAACTTACTTGTTAAATACAAAAATTTGAAAAAGGAATTCATTGTTTTGAAAAATGATAAGGATAGTTTATTTACTTCCTATGAATCACTATCATGTGCTCACACCACCACTCTTGATAAGGTTAGAAACCTTGAGAAAGATAATAGTACTCTTGTTGAGGATATAATTTTCTTGAAAAATGATTTATCTAAATCCAACTTGAGTACCGATAAGATGACCGATATTGTTGATTGTTGTGATAAATCGAAACTAGAACTTGATCATAAGCCTAAAGGTGTCAATCACATGAAAAAGAAACAAGTCTCTAAGCACATTGGTCATTATGCTTCTAGAATTATTACATGCTTTCATTGCGGTAAAAAGGGTCATACGGTAAATACTTGTCGGGCTAGAAATAGCTCTAATTATTGTTGGAGACCTAAAAGTCTCAAGACTAATCCTAAAGGACCCAAGCACTTGAGGGTACCACAAAATAATGTTGTATTAGGTACCCGGCGGAATAATAATCGAAGGAAATTATTACCGCCAAGAAAACATCAAATGACCATTTCATTTGATCAAAGAAGGAGAAACTATTCTCAACAAAGCAAATTTCCAAGAAGAGGATACAAATGGGAAGAACATAATCCTTGGAAACGGCAAAGACATCATCAACAAGATGATTTTCAAGGAAGAAGAGACCATCAACAATGGGAAGGTAACAAACCTTGGAAATGGAGTGATCAAAGAAACCATCATCAACGAAGTGACTTCTCAAGGGGAAGATATCATCAACAATGGGAACGACACAACCCATGGAAATGGCGTAATTGGTAAACCGTATCTCCCCATTTAAAATATGCATTTTATCTAGTTAGTATGCATGTTTTTATTTGTGCCTATATTGCAAATGAGTTTTCAAGTATTTATTTTTTTAATTAAGGTCTTCAATATATATTTGTGCTTTTAAAATATTTTTGAAAAAGAAGACCTCATATGATGTTTTTAAAACTCTTGTGCATTTTTGTAGACTAGAGTGTGTTATTCTCCTATGGATTTTTATGGCATGAGCTTACTTGTGATATCTCTTAGCCTACACTTTTATCATTATGATTTGTGCTAGATTTGTTTTAAGAATTGTGTAGGATTTACATATTTTCACAAATGGCCATTTACGTCATTATTGGTCAAGAAAGGCATAAACTATCGAGGTACGTTTACTTGTGTTATTCTTACTCTTATAGACTCGATATATGTATTGCCATGTGCCTATATGCTTGTTTTTTATAGTATTTCATACAAGTGCCATTAAGAGGATTTTTAGATTTTTTTAAAGGCACTATTCGATATTTGATTGCACATATTTGCTTTGTCAACTCTTGTTCAAATACTTCTTTTAAATGAGGTCTCAACTATATGTTATCGGATTTTCAAATTTCAAAAGAGACCTTTTATAGCTTTCTTAAGCTTATTTGAACTTGCATGATTTATTAGACCCTTGATGATATTCTAAATGCATAGTATGTGTTTCTGGCTTCATGGTCTATACATATAGTGTCTATTTCTACTATGCTCTTATGCAAGATATTTTGTGATTGATGATTGAGGCATGCTTTTACACTTGAGCTATTTTTCTCTTGCTTTTATAAGCGATGCCGTTAATGAGTTTGATAAGTTGTGTAGATGAGAAATGAAGTACTCCAAATATTGGTTACCTCAAAATATTTGGATGTATATTGTGAACACCTTAGACAAATCGGATGCCCTATGATGATAGTAATGAAGAAGACGAAAAGGGTATTCCGGAACAAACTCGATGACCAAGGCAACATTGGTCGAACTAAGGCGAGGTTAGTAGCTCGAAGGTATTTTCTAGAAGAAGGTAATTGATTTTGATGTAACATTTGCACTCATAGCACATTTAGTAGCTATTTGCATTTTACTTGCCTATTCTTGTCTTAAGAAAATTTCAAGCTTTACCAAATGGATGTTTAATCCTATTTTCTAAATAGCTTTATTCTAGTAAGAGTCTATGTAAAACAACCTCCGGGGTTTAAATTTTTCTAGGCCAAATGATCTTTATAAAAGGCCTTGTATGGTTTCAAACAAGTACCCCATGATTGGTATGATAGACTTAGCTATTTTTGCTAAATGATTTTACAAAAGGTAAAGTTGATACTACTCTCCTTGTTTTTTGAAAAAGGGCAAGATTGTTTGCTTGTGCATATTTATGAGAATATTTTTGGTGCTACTAATGAATATTTTGTGCAAGAGATTCTCCTAAGTTGATGTAGGTGAACTTGAGATGAGCATGGTATCACATAATGGGGGAGCTCAAGTTTCATCATTGGACTTCAAGTTAATCAATGCCAAGAAGGTGGTTATAAATTCACAATCAAAATATACAAAAATATCTTTGAAGATATTAGGCATTGAAGAAGGAAGAATCAACTCAACCTCTATGGCTACCAATGTAGAGATTAACAAAGGTTGAGAAAGACATATCGATTGACAAACAAATTCAAGGTATGTTTTCTTGTATTATTTCTATAGACTCGACATTCCATATGCCTTATGTCTATATGCTCGACTTCAAATTATCCCAACGAATCTCATTAAAGTGCCGTTAAAAGAAATTTTCAAATATTTATAAGGCACTTCTTCTTATGACTTGCTCATCCATAGCTTTAAAAACGTTCTTATTTTTTGGGATAACAAGTCCGGTGAAAATTATTCAAAACATAGTTCGTCATCATCGAACTAAACATATTGAGATTCGAAAAACTTTCTAAGGGATTGCGTTTTTAACAAAAAAAACTTGAGATGTGTCTAAATCCCGTCTCAAAGTTAACTCGCGGACATTTGTTCATTTACCGCTGAGTATTTTACCTCATTTCGAGTTTGATTATGATATAATGTATATTGAATGAGGTCTACGTTTGCATTTGGAACGTCTTTAAAATTTAGGGGCAAAAAATCGGATTTTTGGATCAAACTTCGGTATTTGCAAAACAGAAAGAAGAAGAAGCGGTGGGTGCCAGGCAAGGGTCGACGGCCGCCCACCGCTCGATGGTCGCCCTAGCCCTTGACCGGTCGCCCAATGTGATTTCTTGGCTTAAATCGTCTCTGTTCTTTTACTTAGCCATTTTGGCCCTTTCAACTCTATTTTCGTCCCCTTTGCAAATTTCACACACAATTCACTTCAAATGAGTTTTGATGCATGAATTATATATTTTGGGGACTACTTAGCTCGGTTATCATCATCGATGCTCATATTTACCGATTAAATGGTAAGAGTTCTACTTCCTTAATCTCAATTGGGTTGAACCCTTGAGAACTTGACCTATATGTACTATCTTGATGAAATTAGTATATGTTTGTGATGAGCTTATTGATTGTTGATGAATGATATTTATTAAATTTCATTTGGTGATGAAAAACTTGGCTTGTTTTCTTTTACAAGGGCTATATATGTCTTTTCCAATTTTTGACGCCCGCCAAGTGTTCGATAAAATGTTTCAATGAAAAATTCATCACCTACATGATTCTCTCGTTTTCAAAAGTCTTATATATTTATGGAGATCATGTTTTGCTCATCAAATGAGTTTTCATAAGCTTCTTCAAGTCGTATGATTCGACTTTTCCCTCCTATTTGGTTTATAAGCTTCAATGTTCAAATAGCTCGGTACATCGATTTAGTTGCGCACTTTGATATGTATATATGATGTATTTATCGTGCTAACATTCTTTTTGATGATTCCAAAGGGGGAGAAACAGGTTATGAGCTCTTTAGCTCAAAGAAGCTAAGATAAGCTCAAACGAAAAGAAGCTATAAGCTATGGCTTCCAAAAGCCATAAGTTGTGTATGACTCTTGTTCCATTGGTTGTAGTATGGACTTATATATGTTTCTAATGATGCCTCTTTGACAGGGGGAGCTTTTAAGTCAGTGATACTTAAGCTCAATATCGAAAAGCTAATATTTTAGCTTATGTTTAAGTTGCTTCTATATTACCTTTGTTGCGCATGTTGATAGGGGGAGCATTTGCTATATATGTTTGAATCCATTTGCTATATATGTTTGAATCGCTCTACTCCCATCCTTGTGTTTATTGCACGGAATGTTGTCGCTCACAACGGATAGTTCTCTTTAACCGGTAAAATTGTTTTGTTTTCAAAATCGACCTCGTTAAAATTGTTTTGGTTTGTAATCATCAAAAAGGGGGAGATTGTTTGATAAATGGTTTTATCATGATTTTGATGATTTTGATTTTACACCAAAACAACGGTTTTAAAGGTTGTCCAAATACTCCTAAATGATTTAAAATGGTTTTAATATTTTCCGGAGTATTTCTTCAAGTTTTATTTTCGACTAAATTGGACAACGCTTTTAATGATTTTTTGTTAATGTATTTTTACACCAAAACAATGTTTCTAAATGTTGTCCTAATACTCCCGATCGGTCTAAAATGTTTTTACTATTTTTCGGAGTATTTAATGAAGTTTATTTTCGATATAAAATTGGATAATATTTTTGTTTTGTGGCCAAACGGTCGCCCTATAGGGCATCCCGTACCTGAAAGTTGTGAAAAACAGTGTATAAGCCATTTGCTGAAAAAAGGATGATAGACCGGTCAACAGGGTGGTAGACCGGTATGGTCGACCGGTCGACCGGGGCGTCGACCGGTGGGTGTCGGCCGATCGGCCGACCGAGTCGACGGTGCCTCGGGAGCAATTTCAAACAGAACCTCCTGGACTCGTTTTTGGGTTTGGGTTTTGTTCGATTTGGACATAGGGTCGACTGGTCGGACCCCCGTCGACCGGTCGCCTGTGTAAATGTGTTTTCTCATTTTCAAACGTCTATTTGTGCGCGACCGGTCATCGAAGTTTGACAAAGAAAATGTAACCGTTGTGCGGCAGACATCTTTTCTTTAATTTGTGGGATTGATTTCTAACAGCTCTTTTCTTCATTTGTCTTGCAATGTTTTACAGAATTCATGTCCCCAAGAGGAGACTATCATGTACAAGACATCTTCTATAAATAGAGGAAGAATTGAAGCAACACTATAAGAGAGAAAACTACAGCACAACAAGATACACTCAAGAATACACTTGTTCTTACATTGTCTTATTTCTTGTTGTAATTTGCCTAGCTATTCACTTTCACATTCTTGACGTCTAGGCTATTCTTGATTACACTTGCACTCAATTGTATAATTCATTATCGAGTTGTAATCTTGAATTTTTGGGTAATCATTCAACACAAGATATCATTGTGAGTGTTCTTGTGGTGAGAACACACTTGGGTGATCTAGGTGTTAGGTGTGAGAAGATTGTGGTAATCTTCTTGTTGAGGTGTTGAGGAATTTGGTATTCTTCAAGGTTGAAGATTGTGGTAATCTTCACAAGGTGCCGTTGGAGATTGTGGTAATCTTCAAAAGAGATTGTGGTAATCTCAAAGGTGGTGTTGAAGAAGAGTGTGGTGCTCTTCAAGGTGTTGCAAGTTGGTGTTGTATTAATTTGTGGTAAATTAATAAAATCTTTTTTCTTTTTGAAATTCATCCCGGATATACTGGGGTGGTAGAGGATTAGGCCCTAGGTGGGTTGAACCTCTATAAATCGACGAGTGTTATTTACATTCCGCACCTTTATTATTGTCTTTGAGCATTCGGTTTGAAAAAGAGGGCGAAATCGAAAAGATGGAGATAATCTATTCACCCCCCCTCTTGATTATCGTAGCCGCTTGGACTTACAGCGATGACCTAGCACTGACAAGCTTGTTAGCGCCCAATGACGCTATTATGTTACTAAGCCAATTTGGAATCAACTGAATTTACAACCAAATTAATAAGAATTGCATATAGTAATCATGCGTTATGATTTTACTTAAAGTTTGTTAAACAAATTTATTTGATGACTAAAACATAAAAGAAAATGGGAACTTGACTGTTTAATATTTTTTAGTACACTTAATATTTTCAAAGTACTTGGAAAGTGTTAATAATTATTTTTAGAAGTTGTGATAATGAAGTTATGAAAAATGCGATATTGGTCCGTATGTTGGCATATTCACACATTTGTTCTTTATTTTAAGGTTGTACCAATTTTAGAAAGCTTACTTCAAACAGTAGACAATTTTAGAACAATCTGGCTAGAAGTTTCTGATACGCATATAAAATCAAAAATTTATACATTGCAGTAAAAATATGGTGAATGTACATGGAATCCTATTCATGTGGGCAATTGATGAAGTGCAACACAAATGGGACATCGTGAATCAGTTTGAGCATCCAAAGAAATCTTAATTAATTTGGATAGATTTAGCTTAATGTGTAATTGTGTGTGTGTGTATGTGTGTGGAACTTTTTGCTTCTGCGTGTGCATGTGCATTAAATGTACACAGTGTTTGCTTTGTGGGTTCGTTGTATGTGATTTATGGGTGCATTTGTGTATATAGTGTGTGCGCGTTGTGTTTTCTTCTTTAAATGAGTCGAACAAAGATTCATTCAATTTCAATATTACTGGCTTGAAACATGGAATATGATTAAAACTAATCAATTTATCAACTATTCTCTAAAAATGGCTTACGTGCGTGTTGCTTGTGTGAATATTTTTAGGTGCTTTAGCAACTGAAACTATTTAAGAAATCGGAATTTAAATATTTCAATGATGAAATTAAAGAACCCATTTTGTGATTTTCAAGCATGTAAGGTAAAAATGTTAATTTGAGTGCAGGAAAAGAAAACAAGGCATCAGTCTTGCGATAATTTTTTTTTATTTAAGTTAAAATATAAAAAAACAAAAAAATAAGCTTCATGGTGCAGTTTTTGGTTCATCTGAATCTTCGTCATCATTACTTCCCTTAGCCTTGCTCGTTGATCCTATGAAAAGGGGCCACCTCCAAGACTTAGTCGAGCTTGTAAAAACAGAGAGGCAAAGAATCGCAGGGATCCAAGACTAGTCGAGCGCTTGTAACGTAAACAGAGGCCAGAACCGCAGGGGGTTGGTGAAGGGCTTACCAACATACCTTGTGTTTGATGAATGGTTTTATCATGATTTTGATGATTTTGTTTTTATACCAAAACAATGTTTTTTTTAAAAAGTTGTCCAAATACTTCTAAATGATTTAAAATGGTTTTAATATTTTCTGGAGTATTTCTTCAAGTTTATTTTTCGATACAAAATTGGACAACACATTTAATAATTTTATGTCAATGGGTTTTTACATTGAAACTATGTTTCTAAATGTTGTCCTAATACTCTCGATCGGTCTAAAATATTTTTACTATTTATCGGGGTATTTCTTGAAGTTTATATCGGACAACAGTTTTTGTATTAATATGCTATTTTATCAAAACTATATTTCTAATGTTGTCCTAAATACTCCCGATCGGTTTAAAATGTTTTTACGAATTTTTCGGAGTATTTCTTGAGGTTTATTTTCGACAAAAATCGGACAACATTTTATTTATGAGGTCGACTGGTCGACCATAGAGGCGACCGGTACCTGGGAATGCATTTCACGAAACAGAACTCCCAGAACTCCTAAAATTGGTCAGGGTGACCGGTCACAATGGTGGGCAACCGGTCGCACCCTAGGGCGACCTGTCGACCCCCTAGGACCGGTCACCCTGTTGAAATTTTGCTGCGTTTTTTTCAAATCTTATTTGTGCGCGACCGATCGCCCTCAAGTTTTTGACAAAGAAAATTCTAACCGTTGGCAAATGGATGACTTTTCCCTAATTTGTGGGATTGATTTCTAACAGCTATAATCTTGATTTTAATTGCAATTTTTTTGTAGATATCAGATTCCAAGAGGAGCCTATCAAGTATCAATCATCTCCTATAAATAGAGGAAGATTTGAAGCACAACAAAAAAAAGAGAACAATACAACACAACAAGAAATACTCAAGCAAACACTTGGTCTTATATTGTCATTAATGTTGTTGTAATTTGCATAGCTTATCACTTTCACATTCTTGAGGTCTAGGTTATTCTTGATTACACTTGCACTCAATTGTATTATTCATTATCGAGTTGTAATCTTGAATTTTTGGGTTATCATTCAACACAAGATATCCTTGTGAGTGTTCTTATGGTAAGAACACACTTTGGTGATCTAGGTGTTAGGTGTAAGAAGATTGTGGTAATCTTCTTGTTGAGGTGTTGAAGAATTTGGTATTCTTCAAGATTGAAGATTGTGGTGATCTTCAAAGGTGTCGTTGAAGGAAGATTGTGGTAATCTTCAAAGGGAGATTGTGGTAATCTCCAAAGGTGGTGTTGTTGAAGAGTGTGGTGCTCTTCAAGGTGTTGTAAGTTGAATTTGTATTAATTTTGGTAATTAATAAAATTCTTTTTCTTTTTGAAATCCATCCCGGATATACTGGGGTGGTAGAGGATTAGGCCCTAGGTGGGTTGAACCTCTTTAAATCGACGTGTGTTGTTTACATTCCGCACTTTTATTATTGTCTTTGAGCATTCGGTTCGAAAAAGAGGGTAAAATCGAAAAGATGGAGATAATCTATTCACCCCCCTCTAGATTATCTTAGCCGCTTGGACTTACAAGTGGTATCAGAGCCAAACTCTTTGGCAAGCTCGTTTCACATCGCGAGTGAAGAGGAACGATCGTCGGCTACGAATGAAGCTCATCTTACTGGCACCTCCACCACCAAGCCACCACTATTTGATTCCAAAAATTTTATATTTTGGAAAGAAAGAATGGAATGTTATCTACAAGGTTGCGGGTTGATATTTGGAACATCGTCATAAATGGAGAATCCATTCCGATGATAGACACACCATACACCTCCAAAGCTTTCAAAAAGCTCAATGATGAAGAGAAGAAAATCATCTCCTTAAACGGTAAAGCTCTCAATATTTTGTATTGTTCACTTACTAATTTGGGATATGAACATATTGTAGGAATTCGATCGGCACATAAAGTATGGCAAAAATTAGAAGCCATCTATGGAGTATATGCAAATGAAAGGAGTCAAACAAAAGCATCTACTTCTCAAAGGGATACATGTTCAAATCTAAGGAACAAGCCTTTTACAACTTCCAACTATGAAGTAGTCGAACAATGTTTTATGGGCATCGAAGAAGAAAACGAGGTATGTCTTAAACCCTCTACTTCCTATGATATTGTTATTCAAAATGATTTTGATGATCTTCAAAATGAATTCCAAAATTTACTTGTTAAGTACAAAAATTTGAAAAAGGAATTCAATGTTTTGAAAAATGAAAAGGATAGTTTATTTACTTCCTATGAATCACTATCATGTGCTCACACCACCACACTTGACAAGGTTAGAAACATTGAAAAAGAAAATAGTACTCTTGTTGAGGATATTAATTGCATGAAAAATGATTTATCTAAATCCAACTTGAGTACCAATAAATTGCCCAATGTTGTGAATGTTTATGATTGTGATAATTTGAATAGTAAACTTGATCATGAGCCTATCGGTATAAATCATATGAAAAAAAATCGAGTTCCTATGCATATTAGTGATGTTACTTGCTTTTATTACGGTAAGAAGGGTCATACGGTAAATACTTGTCGGGCTAGAAATAGCTCTAATTATTATTGGAGACCTAAAAGTCTCAAGACTAATCCCAAAGGACCCAAACACTTGAGGGTACCACAAAACAATGTCATTTTAGGTACCCGGCAGATTAATAATCGAAGAAAATTCATGCCGCCAAGGAGACATCAAATGAACATCTCATTTGATCAAAGAAGGAGAAAACATTTTCAACAAAGTAAATTTCCAAGAAGAGGATATAATCAAAAATGGGAAGAACACAATCCTTGAAAATGGCAAAGACATCATAAACAAGATGATTTTCCAAGAGAGAGACATTATCAACAATGGGGAGGACATAATCCTTGGAAATGGAGCAATAGGAAGAGTTATCATCAACAAAATGACTTTCAAAAGGGAAGATACCATCAACAATGGGAACGACACAACCCATGGAAATGGCGAAATTGGTAAACCGTATCTCCCTATTTAAATATGCATTTTATTTTTGCATGTTTTTATTTGTGTCTAAATTGCAAAATGGGTTTTAAAATTGATAAGGTTTTCTATATATATTTTTGTGTTTTTAAAATCCTTTGAAAATGAGATCTTACATGTTGTGGACTTACTTATATGTTTTTATCTTCTATGGATTTCTATAGCGTTAGCAATTTTGTGAAATCTCTTATTGCTTAGCCTACACATGTATTATTATGCTTGTGCAAAATTTGGTTTAAGAATTGTATAGGATTTACATATCTCTTTTCAATAGTTATCTACTCGTAATATATCAAGAGAAATATGAAATATCGAGGTACGCTCATTATTGTTATTCATACCATAGACTCGATACATGTTGTGCCATATGCCTATGTGCTTATTAAGAGGATGTTTTGTTTTTTGAAAAGGCATTATTTGACATAGCTTGCTTTATCCAAGTTTTGTAAAGGGTTATATTTTATTTTGATGAAACTATTGATTCACTAAGTTATGCACTTTATTGCACATATAAATGCCATTTTTCTTGGATGCTTCTGTCAAAGCTCTTGTTCATATGATTCTTATAAATGAAGTCTCAACTATGTGCTCTCACATTTTCATATTTCAAAAGAGACCTTATATAGCTTTCTATAAGCCTATTTGAACTTACATGTTGTATTATATTCTTGATGATTTTCTGTAAGCATAGTATGTGTTACTTGCTATAGTATCTCTATTATTCGATATCACTATGCTTTTGTGCAAGATTCTTTGTTGAGATTTTGCAGAAATTTTTGGTATTTCGTAACAAGTTTGATGAACAAGGCAAGGTTAGTAATTCAAAGGTATTGTCAAGAAGAAGGTATTGATGTAATATTTGCACTCATAGCACATCTAGAAGTTATTTGTACTTTACTTGCCCATTCTTGTTTTGAGAAGATTTCAAGCTTTACCAATTGGATGTTAAATCCAATTTTCTAAATGGTTTTATTCAAATAGAGTCTATCGGAGTTTAAAATTTTAGGCCAAATGATTTTTATAAAAGGCCTTGTACGGTTGATACAAGTATCCCGTATATGGTTTGATAGACTTAGCTATTTTTGCAAAATGATTTTACAAGAGGTAAAGTTGATACTACATTTTTTTAAAAAAGGGCAAGATTGTTTACTTGTGCAAATTTATGTTGATATTTTTGGTGCTACTAATGAATATTTGTGTAAGACATTTTTCTTAGTCAATGCAAGGAGAACCTAAGATGATCATGATGAGAGGAGTTCAAATTTGATCATTGGAATTCAAGTTCAACAATGCCAAGAAGGTGATTATATTCCACACTCAAAAGAAGAAGTGAGACATTAAAGAAGAAAGAACCATTTCAACCTATATGGCCACAAATGCGAAAATTGACAAAATGGTTGAAGTAGGCATTGACAAACGAATTTGAGGTATGTTCATTCGTTTATTACTCCTTAGACTCGATATTCTATATGCCTTACGTCTATATGCTCGACTTCAAAAACTATCCCAACGAATCTCATTAAAGTGCCGTTAAAAGAAATTTTTAAATATTTGTAAAGCACTTCTTCGTATGACTTGTTGTATCCAATATCTTAAAATGCTCTTATTTTCGGGATAACAAGTCCGGTGATAATAATTTTCTTTCAAAATATGGTTCGTCATAATCGAACTAAACATATTGAGATTCGATATTTTTTAGGGATTGCATATTTTAACAAAAACTTGAGATGTGTTTAATTCCGTCTCAAGGATAACTCGCGGACTTTTTAATCGTACACCGCCGAGTATTTTAATCCATTTCGAGCGTGATTATGACATAATGTATATTGAATGATGTCTACGTTTGCATTTTGCACGTTTTTAAAACTTAGGGGCAAAAAATCGGATTTTTGGATCAAATTCGAATTTCAAAACGAACAGTAACAGTGGGCTGCCGGGGCGGGCCGCCGGCCGCCCAAGAGCTCGACCGGTCGCCCTATGCCCTGACCGGTCGCCCACAGCTTAAAATTGGTTAAAACCGTCTCTGTTCTTGTATTTTGGCAGTTTAAGGTTTTTCCTCAATATTTCGTCCCCTTTGCAAATTTCACACACATTTCACTTCAAATGTATTTTATTGCATACATTTCATATCTTAGATGTATTTAGGCTCGATTATCATCATCATTGCTCGTCTTTACCGATTAAATGGTAAGAATTCTACTTCCTTATCTCAATTGGGTTGAACCCTTGAAGAACTTGGCCTATATGTATTTTCTTGACGAAATTTGTATATGTTTGTGATGAGATTGTTATTTATGATATATTGTATTGTGTTTGACATGATTTGGTGATGAAAAACTTGGCTTGATTGCATTTACAAGGGCTATATATATCTTCTTCAATTTTTGACGCCCGCCAAGTGTTCGATAAAATGTCTCAATGAAAAATTCATCACCTACATGATTCTCTTGTTTTCAAATGTCCTATATATTTATAGAGATCATGTTTTGCAAATCAAATGGGTTTTCATAAGCTTCTACAAGTCGTATGATCGACTCTTTCCTCCCATTTGGCCTATAAGATTCATTGTTCAAATAGCTTGATACATCAGTTTAGTTGCGCACTTTGATATAATTATATGATGTTTTTATCATGCTAACATTCTTTTTGATGATTCCAAAGGGGGAGAAACAGGTTATAAGCTCATTAGCTCATAAAAGCTAAGTTAAGCTAAATAAAAGAAGCTATAAGCTATGGCTTCCTAAAGCCATAAGTTGTGCATTATACTTAGTCCAATTGTTGTATGATGGACTTATATACTTGTCTAATGATGTTTTGTTGACAGGGGGAGCTTATAAGCTCTTGTACTTAAGATCAATTTGTAAAAGCTAAGCTTTTAGCTTGTGGTTGATTGCTTTTACATTACTCTTGTTGTGCATATTGATATATTGCGTGGAATGTTGTTGCTCACAACGGATAGTTCTTTTTAACCGGTAAAATTGTTTTGTTTTCAAAATCGACCTCGTTAAAATTGTTTTGGTTTGTAATCATCAAAAAGGGGGAGATTGTTTGATAAATGGTTTTATCATGATTTTGATGATTTTGTTTTTATACCAAAACAATGTTCTTTTTAAAAGGTTGTCCAAATACTCCTAAATGATTTAAAATAGTTTTAATATTTTCCGGAGTATTTCTTCAAGTTTATTTTTCGATACAAAATTTGACAACACATTTAATGATTTTATGTCAATGGGTTTTTACATTGAAACTATGTTTCTAAATGTTGTCCTAATACTCCCGATCGGTCTAAAATATTTTTACTATTTATCGGGGTATTTCTTGAAGTTTATATCGGACAACACTTTTTGTATTAATATGCTATTTCATCAAAACTATATTTCTAATGTTGTTCTAAATACTCCCGATCGGTTTAAAATATTTTTACGAATTTTTCGGAGTATTTCTTGAGGTTTATTTTCGACAAAAATAGGACAACATTTCATTTAGGAGGCCGACTGTTCGACCATAGAGGCAGGTGCACTGGGAACGCATTTCACCAAAAATGTAACTCCCGAACTCCTAAAATTGGTCGGGGTGACCGGTCACCATGGTGGGCGACCGGTCGACCCCCCTAGGACCGGTCACCCTGTTGAAATTTTGCTGCGTTCTTTTCAAATCTTATTTGTGCACGACCGGTCGCCCTCAAGTTTGACAAAGAAAATTCTAACCGTTGTGCGTGCACTGACTTTTCCCTAATTTGTGGGATTGATTTCTAATGACTATAATCTTGATTTTAATTGCAATGTTTTTGTAGATATCAGATTCCAAGAGGAGCCTATCAAGTATTAATCATCTCCTATAAATAGAGAAAGATTTGAAGCACAACAAAAAAGTGAGAACAATACTACACAACAAGAAATACTCAAGCAAACACTTGGTCTTATATTGTCATTATTCTTGTTGTAATTTGCCTAACTTATCACTTTCACATTCTTGAGGTCTAGGCTATTCTTGATTACACTTGCACTCAATTGTATTATTCATTATCGAGTTGTAATCTTGAATTTTTGGGTTATCATTCAACACAAGATATCCTTGTGAGTGTTCTTGTGGTAAGAACACACTTGGGTGATCTAGGTGTTAGGTGTAAGAAGATTGTGGTAATTTTCTTGTTGTGGTGTTGAAGAATTTGGTATTCTTCAAGATTGGAGATTGTGGCGATCTTCAAAGGTGCCGTTGAAGGAAGATTGTGGTAATCTTCAAAGTTAGATTGTGGTAATCTCCAAAGGTGGTGTTGTTGAAGAGTGTGGTGTTGTTCAAGGTGTTATAAGTTGAATTTGTATTAATTTTGGTAATTAATAAAATTCTTTTTCTTTTTGAAATCTATCCCGGATATACTGGGGTGGTAGAGGATTATGCCCTAGGTGGGTTGAACCTATTTAAATCGACGTGTGTTGTTTACATTCCGCACCTTTATTATTGTCTTTGAGCATTCGGTTCGAAAAAGAGGGTAAAATCGAAAACATGGAGATAATCTATTCACCCCCTCTAGATTATCGTAGCCGCTTGGACTTACACCTTGCTGCTGCCGAAATACGATCAATATATATATATATATATATATATATATATATAGAAGAAGAGATGGAAATACCAAAATTTGTTAGTATCGTCAACAACTAAAGACATGAAAAAAATCAAAACAAGAAAAAAGAAAGTAGACTTAATAATTTTAATAGTTAAGAAAATCAAGAATAATGTATGTGGATGCTTACCTCTTCTCTGAGCCGAGCATTTTCCATTCTCAAGGGACGAACATCAAGGGACACATCCCCAATAGCAGCCATGCGACCGCAAGCAGGGCAGCTTGCGTTGCTTAGAACTTCTCTATATCTCATATTCTCGGCCCTAAGTTTTTCGTTCTCAACCTTGAGATGTGCGTTCTCTTGGCGGTCATGCTTTGTCTGCGAATAAAAAAATGTTTTAATTACAATTTTAGTCTTGTAAGAGTTGGCATCTTAGTCTTGTAACTATTTTAATGTGGTAGTTTTGCTCATTGGCGATTTTATCCTTTAGTTAAAATATCATTCCAGTTCTGTAACTTTTAATCGCAACTACCATATGTATTTTGAGTTTTTTTGGCTAAAGGATAAGAGTATTATGAGAACAAATATTGGAATATTCAGTTGGGATCAAAATCGCACAAAATCAAAACTTGTAGCACTAAAATTGCACAAATTTCGAACTTATATGGGATCATATATGCACATAATTAACATCTGAAAACAAAAAAGCTACCTACAATATTTACATAACAAAAATCGCTAGCCCTCCATATATAGTTACGAGATCATATTTTAAATTAAGCCTAAAACAATCATGCGATTTTGTCTGGATGACATGTACAATTCAAGATCATGAGGGATTCAAGTAGATTTTTTTATGGTGACCTTATTATGTCAAACAAATATAATATATGACAACTATGATAATAAAGATTGGGAAAATAACTCTTTTCTTACCTTCATTTGGGTTCGTTTGTTTTGGAACCAAAATTTCACTTGCATTGGATTCATTCCCAACTCTTGGCTAAGTTCGTTTTTCTGTTTGGTGTCGGGGTGAGGATAGTCCCTGAACAACCTATAATCCAATTGGATTGAAAAATTAGTATCGAAAGAGAAGAAATCTGCACAGAAGTGATTTCACAAAATCTACACAAAGTATATCAGTGTTGACATTCACTTTCATATGAGAATTCCAATTAATTGAAAAAATATTTACTGTTCCATTGCTTGGATCTGCTCTGGCGTATGGTGGTGGTATCATTTTCTTTTATTTTGGTTCTCTGGAGAATTCATTTTTGCATTCTCACCACCAGAATTGTTGTTCTCCATTTCTTCGTCTGCCACCTTTCGTAGTTGATCACTTTCTGACCTTTTTGTAACTTTCTTGTGGCAAAATGTATTGTGTTTCATCAGTTTACTTTCTTTCCATGTTGTGTTTTTGGAATAAAATGATACTAAAAAATCAAAATCTTTGTGTCAAACAATCTGCTGTTCAAACGAAAACTAAGTTTATGAAGCTTTTTTGTTGTAAAATATTTTTCTCGGCTATGGTTACTATTATTATTTTTAAAATTTACAACAGCTTTGTTGGTGATAATTTTTTTATCCATGTTTTTTTCTAACCTACTCAAATATTTTTAATGATTATTGTTAATCTACTTTTATCATGAGTAGTCAAAAGAAACCCTTTGATCAATTAAAGTTTGATGTGCATAAATTTCTTGATGCACATAAGGCTCTTGGCATTTTTAAGGTTCGATATACTAACATTTGCAAACACCATAGATCCAAGAATCAAATAACACTAGAAAATTTCTCTAGGAGTAATCCTTTTCAACGAAAATATATGCAAAAAAAAAACAATATATGTGAATGCACCTTTCTCTTAAATCTAGCAATATATAAAATATTTTAAAATTTTGTTTGTGATGTGAAAATATATATGTGACAACAGTGCGTATTTTTTTTTAAGAATGAATAAAACGAATAAATACAAAAGAATTATAACAAAAAAATCTTACTAAAAGAAAGTTATTCTTGTAACTTCAAAAGCTATTTGTAGTGATCTATAAAGCGCTTCCTTGAACTAACTCAAGATTGAGGAACAAGTAGAGTGGATTTTGTGGGCATTTTATACAAAAACTTATAGGATAAAAGAAGCAGGAAGTAAAACAAAATCAGAGGAGAAACATTGAGAAAGGAGACTCAATTGCCAGAACCAATGGGGAGAAATGAAGGGAGAACGAAAGCCGATGGAGAAAATAAGACCAAGAGGATTTAGTATAAGTTGAGGCGATGGTGCAATTATAATAAATATGCTAATTTTATAATCTGAAAAACCAGGGAAGTATGTGTCTTATATATAGGGAAAATGCAATAGAAAATATAAACTCTACTTGATTTCGTATCCAGCCGAGACAAGCAGGCTTAATGCAAAAATCAAGTATGAAAATCTCTTTATAATGGCTCACCCTAATTATTACCAAATAAGAAAAATGAGAAAAATTTCACGATGGACATGCCTCCGGAATGGCAAAAAATCATGTATGACAAGCCAGAAGGTCTTAATGAAATACATATCACAATATTAAATGATTTTTGGCATTATAGATTTTCAAAATCAATGGCGATCATAAATGTCGTGTCTATAAATAGTCGGCACTCCATTATATACGACATTTACGAAGGTCAGATTTTCAAAAATCTAAAATATCATACACCCTTTATTACTGTAATAAAAATTCATTATTATTTGCATTCCTATAGTGTGTGCAGGTAATAAGAAACATAAATCGGATTTTTTTGGTTTTAAGGTTAAAATTAATGTAATAATACATTAAAAACTACCTTATTATTATTATTATTACGTTAGTCTCTCATAAAGTTCGAATCAATTTATGTAGGTGTGATAAATTCTTTCAATAATTATGATAATTATAAATCCAGTAACAAATGATGTTGCCAACAAGTGGGAATTGGCCATGGGCCGGCGGCCATGAATTGGTACTTCATGCATTAATCAAATCAAGGGACTAAAATTGAGTAAGTGGTCATAAAGGACTATTGATATTATCCCATAAAAAAACATTCATGCAGATTAATTTAGATGACTCTCTAAACATGAATTTTTGGTGTATTTATGTTTATTTTTATGGTTAGAACTCAAACATATATACTGTTAATTTTACAATTCTCCCAACAATCTAATTTGAAGAAATTAGCAACAAGTTTCAAGAAAATTCTATGTAATATAACAAGTTAAATGATCTAAAACTATTTCTCCATTCATTTCCCACATAATATGCACTTATACTCCGACACAATATGCACATACATTGCACTTATCTCACAAAACACTGCAAAAAATGTATCAATTTTGAATTTACTTTTAGATGAAAATTCAAATTAAATGAAAAAACACTTTTCAATTGCTTGGATTTGTTGTGGCATGTGACGCTTGTATCACTTTCTCTCAAGTTGATCGTTAGGAGAATTCATATATATCTTCATTTTCACCACCAGATTTATTGTTGGTCTCTTCATCTTTCACCCTTTATGCTTGATCACCTTCGGACATGTTTGATTTCTTCTGAACAATCTATTATATTTCATTAGTTTACTTTCTTTCAGTGTTGTATTTGAGGACTGAAGTGATACTAAACAATCAAAACCTTTATGTCATAAATTTTGGTGTGAAAACAAAAGGTGGGTTAATGTATTGCTTTTGATGTAAATATTTTCTCGACTTTATATTTGTCAGTGACTTTTTAAAATTAATAAAAATTCTTTTGGTAATTATTTTAATTTTCATGCCTTTTTCTTAGCTACTGAATTTAGTAATGCAGAATGTAAATCATTGATCTGATCAATCTTTGATGTGCATAATAAGTATCTTGAAGCACATAAATCTTGTGGCGTTTTAGTAATTTGAAATACTAATATGTGCGTATACTATCAATCCAAAAGAATAAAATAATATGAGAAAGTTCTCGAGTAATATAAGATGAGTAGTAGTCATTTAGTTTTAGTATATTTTCTTTGGACTTGATATCTCAATTTTAACACCAAAATACGGTTATGGTGACATATAGGGGTGAACTCAGAGTGTTAGGATCAAGAACTTGGATTCTTAATAAGTTCTTCACCTTTAATCACAACCCAAAAAACTACTACGAGGTGGGTGAAAAAACTTTCGAAAAATAGGCAAATAATTTTGATAAAATGCATGTAGTACATGAAAATGTCTTAAAATAATATAATATATTACATGTATTTTTGTATATGTATCAAGTTTAAGAAGTTTTACAAAAATGAGCATGATCTTGAATTCTTGCACAATAGGGACATGCTTGCATATATGTCTTGATTTCTTGTTTATCCCTTGATTAATGTGTTAATGAATGTGTTGTATGATCAAAATCATGTTCTATACGTGGTATATATTCTGGAAAACTGACCTTATGTTTGAAATTGAACAAGTGTGCCATTTATGCAATTTTTGCAAAGTTGAGGACTAAACCGTAATTTCGAAACTGTCGTAGGATTAATCTATAAGTTTCGAAATATAGAATGTATTGATTGTAACATTTAATATTTTAAGTTAATAATAATAGTTTAAATGTTTTGAGTTGAGAAAAGCAATCCTTGGAATTTTAGGGACTCAAATGTGGAAACTTTGAAAGTTTGAGGGCCAAAAATTGAAGTTTTAAAACTGTCCAGGGACTCCTCTAAAAATTTCGAATTTTTTGACTTCCTTAAACTGAAAAACTTATATTTTGAGAAATTTAAAAAAGTTAAAGTAGTTGAGAAAACCTATTTTTGAAACTTTAAGTACTAAAGCGTAACAATTCCAAATTCTAAGGACGAAAATGAAATTTCCAAAAAAAGTACATCTCAGGCACCTGAAAATTTACATAGCCTTAATCTTATAATATTTTGAACCCATGGTTCAAGTTTAATAACAAATGAACACCAAATAAGTCTTAAGGACAAAAACCGAATTTTTGGACTAGAAATGAAATTTGTGAAAGTTAAGGGACTTAAACTGAACCTCTTTCAAAACTGATTTTGTCCCAATATCCTACTATCCTATGTAACATTTTAAAATTAAAATCACATCAAAATCCCTCCCGATTTGTGAGATCCAAAAATTTTAAATTCAGGTCCGAAAATGATAATGTTGGCAAAAGAAGTGACCAAACTAAAATTTTCCTAAAACTCGACCCAAACCCTTGGGAAAACTGATTCTTTGGACAATTTGGAGAATTTGAAAACTGACCTTATATTTTTCCGAGATCGAGACCAGGATGTATTCAATTTCAAACCCGATAAGTACTATTTTCCAAAACGGGACTATTTACAAAAAAATTATTTTATCAAGGACTCCAAAATATTTTTTTTTACTACAGTCCTGAAAGTAACTTAATTATATTCTAATTATACATTGATAATCTTCTTAAAAGCCTTCGGACCTTGACGGATCCTATATCGGACCATACGCACTACGCGTGGCGACATCCTCGCCTTATGAAAATTTGAACTTAACAACATAGTTAAAAAAACTCACGCTTAATATATCAAGTCCACCAAATAATTTGAAGTAAAGATTATCCTTCCGGTAATTATCTTCATTAACCTTATTTATACCGCCAATGATACCTCACACTCGCGTTATATAAATTTAACTTGTTGATATCTTGTATTGCTCATATATGTATCGCCATGCTTTTATTCGATTGCCTTGTTGACTTGATATAAACTTCATGAACTTACTTGTACTCGAGTCAACTTGGTGCGTCGAGCTCACAGTCGGAGTGGGCTAGTCGTGTTTTGAAACCGAGCAGCGCGGCTGTGATTCCTTACCGGCCCTACCGTCCTAATCCCACAACTGCGGATGGAGTGTCCAAGGAAAGTGGGTCGTAGTAATGGGCATAATCATGATTAAGACACTATGGGTCTTGCAAGCCATACTTGTTGGAGATGTCGTGCTGCGGGTAGTAATAAGGTAGACATGGCTACGTGCCAAACTTACTTGAGGAGTCATAAGGTAGAATGGATGAATCACTGTCTGATCCACACGGCTCTAACGTTATTTGCTTGGGTTGGCGTTACACTCTGTACGCAACCATTACTTGCTTGGGTTGGTGTCACACTCCGTACGCAACTATTACTTGTTTGGGATGGCACTACACTCCGTACGCAATCTCTACTTGAACTACTTGAATCGCATTCATAGTGCCTGAGTGTTCACGAAATGTTTCATCAAATTATATAAAACTGTATTGTTTTGAATATCACGCTACTTGTGAACCGTGTGTGACGCACGCATCAGAAACCATGCATTCTTCATATAACTATTTTCATGCATCTGTATAAGCCACACTCACACACAAACACCCACCCACTGAGAAATTTTGTCTCACCCCCACCTTTTTCAACGGCCAGTTGTTGATCCACCATATGATGAGGACGTCAATGAAGAAAACCAAGCAACAGAGTAATTCCAAGACTTAGACCGCCGATTTAGACTTAATATTTGTTCGTGTTATGTTAACGAACAATTTATCATGTTGATGTATTAGAAGGGCGTAGGACCCTTCGAATGGATAATTGGCTTGTAATTGGTATTTCCACTGCGACGTTAAATTCTGATTCCAGGATGCTATGTTGAACAATGACTATTTAGGAATTAATGTTGCTTGAATTCTTGGTGGATTATATTATTTAGTATGGTGAACTGGCTTAAGTTAATTGTTTGTGTCACGACTCCACTATTGGGGCGTGAGAATTTTTTTCAACATTATGTTTGTTACTGTCTTTTTAGAGTTTATAAAAGCTTTCTTGTTATTAATTTTCCTCGTCGCTTTTCCTTTTCTGCTCAATTTTTAATGTACAATGTTAATCGATTTTTATCATGAGTAGTCAAGAAATCAAACTTTGACGTGCATTAATCTCTTCATGTACATAAATTTCTTGTCGTTTTACCTTTTACAGGTTTAAAATGTTAACATGTCCATACAACACCAAATCAAGAGCAAATAACAAAACTTGGATTTTCTCAAGTACTGTAACCAAGTGCATTATCTTTGTTTCTTCAATAACAAAGAAACAATTATATATGTGAATTCACCTTTCTCTTAGGTTTACGTACAAGTTATAATATAAAGATAAAAACACTTTGCTACCAAAACTGTGGCCATTTGACACTTTGGGAGCTAAATGTTTTTTTATTACACTTTGCCATCTGAAACACCACGATCGTTCAATTTTTTCACGATTATGCCACATGCATGACACACTTCTTTTTTGATCAATTCAGGTTGTTTTATATATTTAAAAATTAGCCTTATTTTTTTTTCAGAATTAGGCTGAATTAATGGTTGAATTTAACACATGAAACAATCTCAATTGACCAAAAAGTATACAAACAAGATGTATGTCATGTATGTGGTAGAACACGATGAAAAATTCAACAAACGTGGTGCTCCTGAAAATATGCAAAACTGTGCAATTCAGATAACAAAGTATAATAATAAACGATTTATCTTCTAAAGTGCCAAAAAAAGGTCATAGTTTGTACGGAAAAATTGTTTTCCTATAATATATATTAAAGTTGTGTTTGTTTGTGTACATTTATGTCATACACTCACACACACATATGTATACACCTATATACGAGTCATGCAAAATATTTGCGATAGTGACATGAGTCTTTCTGAAGGAACAAATTAAAAAAAAATGAAGAGAAAAAAATTATAACCTAAAATTACTTACTAAAAGGAAAGCTTTTCATAACTTCAAAATCTCTTGGTGGAGATCTATAAAGGCGGTTTTTTGAACTAACCGAACACTGCGAGAAGGGTATGATTTTTGGGGAATTTTATGCAAATTATTAAATGAAAGAGGCAAGAGAAGTGAAACAAATCAAGAGGAGAAACATTGAGGAAAGGGTCCAATTGCAAGAATCGATAGGGAGAAATGAAGAAGATGACTAGAGAATAGAGCATATGGAAAAAATAAAATACTGAAGATTTATTGAAAAATGAATAGCGTGATAGTGCAATTACATTAAATATAAGTGTGTTGCTACTATAATATGGAAAACTAGTCTTATATGGAAAATGTAAAATATATTTGATTTTGAATTCACTGAGACAACCAAGCATTGTGCGAAATTTAACTATGAAAATGAATATACAATGATTCACGCTAATTATTCACTTACCAACTGGAAAGAAAAACAAAGATTTTTCATGATAACATGCCTCTTGAACGGAAAAAAAAATCATGACATGTAGAAGGGTTGAACGAAATACATTATAAAATAATTGTATTATTAATAATTGTATTATTGCCATAAATTAATAATTGTATTATTGCCATAAATGGTTTTTGACATTGTAGAAATTGAAAATCTATCATAAACATAAATACTCCTATATCATATCTAGAAATTAAATAGTTGGTGGCGGTTGAACGATATATACTTTCTATACACCTATATTATAAAAATGAAAAATGGTAAAACGGTAAAACTACAAAGGGCGTTACTTTCTGAAACGACATATGCTTTTAGAGTGTATGAGTGAATTATGAATATCACTGAGATTCTCAAAATCTATATTATTGTAATATAAATTTGTTATAGTTTGCATTCCAATAATGAGGGCATGTCATTTGATAGGAACCATATTTGTTTTTAAGGATAAATGATAGGAAAACAATACAATAAAAACAAGAGAGTCTAGGGTTTTTAACATTTCCTATTATGTCAAAAAAAATAATTAGCCATTTTTTTAAACACATGTTTTTTAGTCATTTGACTATTATACGTGAAAAATTCAATTTTCCTTGAGTCAATTTAATTACACCAAGGCGCAATGTAGCGCCAAGTACTGTAGCTCGACACTGTAGAAATGAGTTATTGTAGCTCGACATTGTAGCGTCGAGTTACTATAACTAGTGGTGTAAAAAATATAATCTTTTTTATTCAACTTGGTATTCGAACTCGTGTATTGATATTCGAATTCAAAAAATTAGAATACGAATCCAAATAAGAATATTTATTTTGATTCGCACATTATACGAATACGAATATGAATATTATTATATATATTCGATTCAAGTATCGAAAGAATATTCGAATAATATTATATATATTTATAATTATATAAATCACTTATATGTAATCTTTATACATATAAGTATATATTTATTTTGGTAGACTATTAATATATAATAAACTATACATTTATTTATAAAAGACCCAAACTAATGAGCTCATATATAATTATATCCTTGTAGTATATTCTTGAAGGACTCGACAATACAATTTTTTTTGTTCATATATTTGGTGATTAACATGTTGATGTATTTGAAATTTTCATGGCCCAGAGTTATTATTTAGATTATAATTATTGTTGCAATCTAATCAGATGTTATAGAAAAAAAAGATTAATATATGTTAAGATTCGGAATACGAATATTCAAATAGCTTCATATGTATTCGAATACATTTTCAAATAAGAGTAAGAATCATTTTTTGTATTCAAACGTTAAAAGAATATAAATAAGAATATTATCTAAATCAGCCGAATAAGAATATAATATCTTAATATTCAATTCGATTTGGTTCGTTTACACCTCTACTTGGGAGTAGGGCTGTAAATGAACAGAGCATTTGACAAATAACTCGTACACATGCTTGGATAACGTTCATTTATGTTCGATTATTTAGTTAACGAGCATATAACGAACAAATTTTAAGGCTCGTCTAATAAACGAACAGAGCTTGAACAATTGTATACTCGTTCGTTAATAGTTTGTGAACAAGCTCGTTTAGTGTTTGTTTATAAAATGTTCATGAACAAGCTCATGTAGCTTAATTTTAAAATAGAAATTTTATATATAAATTAAATATAAATATTAACAAGTTAAACATATATAATTCTAATAGAATTGTATAATATAATGTATAATTTTATATAATATGAAAAAGATTTAAAGTTATAATATTAAAAAAATCATTAACATATAACTTAAAATTGAATTAGTTCGCGAACATGAACTTGTCGAAAGTAGTTCTGCTCGTTTGTTTGTTCATTATTCACGAACAACATTATTCAATATTCATGAACTCATAATGAACAAGAACTCCAATGAATGCGCTCACAAACATGTTCACGAACAAATTCAAACACTAAATAATTTTAACAAACGAACATGAGCAAGGTTTTTAAAATCTGAAGAGAGCTCGAACTCGTATAAAATTAAACAAACATTTGGTAAATAAACTAAAGCTCGGATCGACTCGAATCGTTTACACTCCTACTTGGGAGACTCCAATCTTGATATCGATTTGGATATGTAAATTAAAATAAAAAGAAATATATGAAAAAAGCTTCAAATAAGATATTAAAAAAGGAAAAAAACACAAAATACTAGTATTTGAACTTTATAAGATCATTAACATACCAGGATACTTCCTAATGAGACAAAATAAGCCATATCAAAATAAATAGATCATGTACTCAAAAATATTATACATATATATATATGTTGAAAAGTATTCTTTGTTTACAAAGTGATTACAACGGGAGCCTTCAACAATGGCTTTACAAACAGAAAATGGAAAATTACAAGGAAATAGAAATCTGACTATTACAACTGAAAAAGCCGAGTCGAGTAGAACTCTATCCGCAAGACAAATACGTCCCGGCTAGTGCTCACGGTTTGACGTAATGTCCCCAAAGATAAAACGGCTTTACGTCCCGTATGCAGAAAGTAGCACCCTGGACACAAAGGCACTGTCGAACTCGAAGGAAGCGAGAAGCGGCTGTTGGACTCGAATGCAGAGTGAAATGTTGTTGAAAATGTGATACGAAATATTACGACACTTTCGACGACACCTTTGAAAAATCTTGAATGTATGCGATTTTTCTATGTCCGAAAAATACGCAATGGAACCACTATATATAGGCAAAGCAAAAACTCCACTGCGCAGGAATTAATCATGGTAAGGTAATGGGCATTAACCTCCTTTGTAACTCCCAGGTGTTACAAACACATTGATGACCACAACACGGGGTTACAATCCCACTATCTCGAGGAAGTTACATACTCCATTAGTCAACTATGAATGCGGACACCGCAATGTCCAGGTTCATCCGGCGCCCAACACCCAACAAGCCACCCAACGATCACGAATTTGGGCCAAGCCCATTTTCGAGTGACAAAAGTGTTGTGGACTGGACCCGGCCCAACAGTCCGGCCGCCCGCCTGCACTCCACGCCCAAGCCCAAGCCCACGCCCACGCCGGCCGGGCCGGCGGAGTGCGCAGACGCTGTAGCGTGTGGCCCGCTTGTGATCATCCACTTATGTTATAGTATATCCAACTAATAACATCTTCTAGTTTATAAACTAGGATAAACTTAGCTTTCTAAGCTATGTGGGATGAAGAAAAATCCTTTCAACTCCTTTTCATAATACCCATTTTGTGGCCAACTTCGTGTATTAATTTCTCACTCACCGAAATTCGGTTTTGAGAAATAAAAATACTACGAACATCTACTCGGAAAGTAGATCAATAATATACAATTTAATTCCTCCAAAATTGTTAGGAATTTTATTGTTTAGATTTTGATGAATGCCATGTAAAACTTAGAATAGAAAGTTAGCTCCCAATTCTTGTTGTTAAATGTATTGTAACAATTAGAGCCGGCCAAGCTAAGTTAAGTCGGCCTACGCCCTAACATGCAAGAAGACAATTTGAAGAATGGAAGGAAGACCTATTTGTGAAACATTTGAATGTGGCAAAGAGGAGTAGACGGGAACTCTTTGAAAAGCGGTGAGATGCGGTGAGTGGAGCATCGGTCAAGTCACTCAAGAAAAGCCAAGTCTCAAGTTGAAGTGGAGAAGAGTCATCCAATGATTGGAAGGCGACTCTAAGTCACCTGGGGAAAGCAAGGAAATGCGGTCAAGTCGAGATAATCGTAAAAGAACCCGTTGCCTAAATCAAGAGATTTACTTAAACAAGTAATATCTCCATACCACCTTTCTCGGAGTGCTCGGTCCCGAAGCGTGCAAATGGAATGAACCAATGGGAAGCACTACACCGTGTCAAAACTACGAAAAGGTGAAAGAACAATTCATACGAGGAAATGGCAATTCCAAGAAGCGCAAGCCAACGACCGCAAAGTGACTTTCAAAAATAAGCCTATCTCTTCAATGGGCAAATTTTTGAAAATTCACTATAAAAGGCTGAGGAGTTTGTTTGAGAGAGAAGGATGCATGAATGACACATACGTGAGATATACAAGCACATTAGAAAAAAACTGAAACAATCTCAATCCTCAAGCCTACGTTTCAAGTACATCAATCCAACACTCACTGTGAAGGAAAGAGAACTTCAATTAGTTGAAGAGAAAAATCGAAAACAAGGGGTCTACTTTCCGGGAAGGATTGTAGAAAGGTTCAAGGTTGAACCAAGTCTTAAGCTTTTGGAGGGCTTCGTGATCAAATCCAAAGAGCTTGAGCAAGTGAGTCAGTAGTAACAAAGGGTGCCCCTGTGAAGAAGGCCGAGTCGCACGAGAAGCTGGTGAGTGATCAAGGCATCTCGGCATCGAGTCCCTAAGGATCAAGTCGGTTTGTTGTGATCAAGACTTGTATCCGGACTGCATACCGCTTTGTAAACCGATCATTACTTAGTGGATTCCTCGGGGAGTTGGAGAAGAGAGGAGTAGAAGAATTACCCCATCTTGAACCTCTATAAAAACTTTCTTTGTGTCATTTACATTTCGACTTTTAAATTCCGCACTTTTAATTGCTTATATCTCTGCGATAAATTTGCTATCCATTTGATAATTTATAAGTACTAAATCAAGCTCTAAAATCTTGCTTAATCAAACTTAAGGGTGTTAAGTCTTCCGTGAAAAATAAAACCACAGTTGAGTTAAATCGTAGCCAACAAATTTGAGTTACTCCATCAACGGCTCATTTGAGTCATTTGAGAGATTAACTCTCTTGAGTGACTAATTCGATTGTCCATCAAGGACACAGGTGTGTAGAATTAACTCTGTAGATTTAAAAGGACTAAATCGAAAATTTGGTAAGGTTTATTCAACCCCCTTCTAAACCTTACACTTACACCCCTTGGGACCTACAAGTGGTATCGGAGCGGTTGGTTCATTGAACCCTCCGTGACCGGTTCTGAACTAGATCTCCAAACTTTTCAAAGTCCGCTTTAGTACTTAAACTTTCAAAACTCTTTTTATTTAAAGTCATTATCATGGAAGCAAATTTGACACGCATCCCTATGTTCACTATTGAAGAATTTGATGATTGGAAAATTCGTATGCGGGCTCATCTATCGTTACATGATGAGATGTGGATAGTGATAGAAGATGGGCCTCTACAAATATTAAAGGTGAACACAATTTGTCACGAAGAGTTGCAAAATTTGAAGGAGAAGAAGATGTTGCTCCTAGACAGTCATGGTTGAAAAACCAAGAACGAGTGGACAAATGATGACGAGAAAAGATACAACCTGGATAATGTAGCCAAGGACATCCTTTACAAAACCTTGGACAAAGCCATGTTCAATAAAGTCAAATCATGCAAAACGGCTAAAGAAATGGGGACAAGTGACATTAATTTGTGAAGGCTCGAGCAAATCAAAGAAAACAAATTATCGAGTAGCGGTACAAAAATTTGAAAATTTCAAAATGATCTCGAGGAGAGAACCTGGATCAACCTGGATGCTCGGTTTACGTAAATCACAAATGAGCTGTCTACACTTGGAAAGGAATGTACACGAAGAAATGTGTATGAAGATCCTAAAAAGTCTTCAGTGAATGGGAAATGAAGGTCATGGCTTTGAGACACTCCATGGACCTATCAAAGACATCCAATCATGAGTTATTCTCGGACCTCAAAGCCTACGAGTTTGGCCGAGAAGGAAAGACCGAGGAAGAGACAGTTGTACCCAAAACATTTGCTCTAATTGTCAAAGATGGGAAGAGAGCCGAGGTCAAAGAAGCAATTGACCCGGAAGAAATAGCCCGATGGTTAAAAGATTCAACAAGTTCTTTAACAAGAACTACAAGAGAGGAAAGGGTGAATCTTCCGAGAAGACACTCGGCTCCTCCAAATCAAGGGATGATAGGCCAACCAAGAGAACGGATCATCAACAAGTTGAGTATCAAAGGGTGACAACTCAAGAGTAGAAAGAGGCGATCAAAAAAGGTGAATATCTATGTTGGAATTGTAGACAACAGGTCACTATGCCATTGATCGCTCATATCCTGTAGTCAACAAGACAGAATGAAGAAGAAAGAAAGGTCTTGAGAGAGAGAAGACAAGAAAAGAAAAAGGCAATGATGGCTGCAGAGATCACTTTGAGATAGCCAAGTCAAGAGAGACGGTGATTCGCAGAGCAAGCGAGTGAAGGCCGACTATTCAAGTGACTCGAAGAATAAGCCTTGATCCGCTTAATGGCCAAAGAACAAGATCAAGAAGATGAGGTACAATCTAACTCAACAAGCTCGGACATTTAGTGATAGTGTCGTGACACACACACTTCATCACCCACTTGTCTTTATGATTCATTAGGCAAAATGATGAAAGATTTTGAACATATTAAATCCTCACACACACTATTGAATGAGGAAAACAACCTACTCAAAAGTCAAAACTCAAAGCCGACTAAGGAGCCGAGTACTCTAAGTCAAATAGTTTGTTGAGAATGAAAGGTTAAAAAGTGAAAATGCTAAATTAATAAGCGAGAAATTGCCGCTATAGAAAAGAGGAGAATGACCTCAAGAATGTTATTGCCTCATTCACTAAGGCATCTAAATCATTGGATGATCTTATTATGAGTCAAAGAGAATGTGGAGACAAGACAGGCTTAGGATTTAATTCCTCCGTGCCATGTCAAACCTCAAGAATAATGTTGGAAAAAGGATCTTCAAGTCATGAAGAGTCCGAAAAATCGAAAACTCTAAATGGTGCACACACATTCACTCCAAAGCACAATACTAAGCAAAGCGCCTTGGTTACAAAGGGAAAGAAAAAAATGCCGAGTTGAGTGTCTTTGAAAGATACCAGAAGAGATTCACCGAGTCCTCAAGAAACTCCTAACGAAAAATACTCTGTAAAAAGAAAGCAGAGCTACCAAAAATCCCAGAAAATCCATAAAAGAAATACATATGATGGGAATGGTAGAAAATATCCAAGCCAAGTGATTGGAATAATGTGAACTATCAAAGCATAGACTTATGGAATATAAGCCCAAATGGCAAAGGCCTAGAACTCAAAGAAAGGCCATTCCAAAAGTATAAGAGCTTTCATCAAAGACACACATATGCACCTAGGCACTACACTCAAAAACACCAAAATTACCCAAGGAAGGCAATTGCTAAAACACATATGCAGGCATACAGACAAAAGAGACAATTTGTATGAACCTAGAATCCCCAAGCAATTTGCCAGGATTAATTATGATTATGGCACGATAGATGGCAACCCCTTAGAGTCAAATCATTTGGCTATAGGTTGGTTGGATCATCTTACAATTCTAACCCCTCAGGACCCGGACAAGTATGGGTACCTAAAACTTAATTTCCTTGATTGCAGGTTCAAGGAGCAGTGAGTGCCAAGGAACCTGGTACATGGATAGCGGTACATTCCGGACATATGACAGAAATAAGAGAAATCTGTCAAAATTCAAGGAAGTCAAAGGAGCCAAAGTCATATTTGGAGGAAATGAAGCTCCTGGTGAAATAAGAGGCATTGGATCCATCAAGAAGAATGGATTAGAAATCACGGATGTTGCATATGTTGAAGGACTCAACTTCAACTTATCGAGTATCAATTAGCTCTATGACAAGGGCTACAATGTTGGATTCAACATGGGTATATGCCAAATCAAGGATATTGAATCAAATGAAGTTGTCTTTGCAAGGATGTAGACGAGAAGAATATGTATGTAGTGGATTGGTCAACTCGCAACACCCAAAGACTGCTGTCTACTAGCAAAGAGCACAATCAAATCAAGTTGGGTGGCACAAAAAAAGCCGAGTCACTGAATTTCAAAACAATTAACAAGTGGCAAGAAGCCATCTTGTAGAAGGACTTCGGACTCAGTATACAAGAAGGAGAGTATATGTGATGCATGTCGGAAGGGAAAACAAATCAAGTCGTCATTCAAAGAAAAGACATGCCCATCCTCAACAAGGATATTGCATCGCTTCATATGGATCTATTTGGCCCAGTGGAACCAAAGCCAAAGATAAGTGGAAAGAAATACACCTTGGTGGTAGTAGATGACTACTCAAGATATACATGGACAATATTCATGTGCAAGAAGAAAGAAACTCTACAAAAACTACCACGGTGATGAAGAGGATTCAAAATGAGAAGAGTCAAACCATTATCAAAATAAGATCGGATAGAGGAACCGAGTTTGTCAATGGAATAATAACTCAAGATCTTGTATTGAGAATGGTATTGGTCATGAACTATCGCAGCAAGGACTCCTGTGAGAATGGAGTTGCGAAAGAAGAAGCAGAACCCTCAAAGAAGCAAAGAAGGACCATGTTAGTCAAGCGGGGGTTACAAAAAGATTTTGGGTGAAGCAATCAACACAACTTGCTACACCCAAAACGGATGTATGATAAACAGACGGTGACAAAGACTCCCTATGAGATCCTGGATTTCGAAGAAAACCAAATGTTGCATATTTCGAATATTTGGATGTAAATGCTTCATTCACAACAATGGCAAAGACAACCTAAAGGCTTTTGATGCTAAAGGCGATGAGGGTATCTTCTTAGGATACTCGGTGAAAGCAAAGCCTACTGAGAATACTCAACAAAAGAACTATGGTTACAGAGGAATCCATTCATGTAGTATTTGATGAACCAAATGTAAATGGAGAAGACATTGAAGAGTCGGTGATAAGTGAATCATCCAATCATACGAAGAGTCCCTTATCTTTGTTCAAGTGGGATTATCAATTGAGGAAGAAGATGAGACAGTTGAATCTCAGCGGTGGAAAATTTGCGGCTAAGTGACCACGAAAGAGTCGACCACAAAGAACACAAACCGGTAAGTCGATCGAATCCGGCTAACTTACTCCAACTCGACGTAAGATGGCCGAGAGACCATCCACGAACTTGTCATTGGAGATATAAGAGAAGGTGTCAAGACAAGATCGAACTCAACAAGAAGCAATGTTCACATGCTTCATTTCGCAAATAGAGCCCAAAGATATGTCACAAGCATTGGACGACACACATTGGATTCAAGCTATGCAAGAATAGTTTGAATCGAGTTTGAGAGAAATAAAGTATGGGAACTAGTGCAAAGACCCATACATCAAAATGTTATTGGAACCAAATGGGTATTCGTAAATAAGATGAACGAGGAAGGCTCGTGGTAAGAAACAAAGCAAGACTGGTAGCCAAAGGATATTGCCAAGAAGAAGGGATAGATTTTGATGAAACATTTGCCCTCGTAGCAAGATTGGAAGCTATAAGGATGTTTCTTGCCTATCACGACTCACAAGAATTTCACCGTATATCAAATGGATGTGAAAAGTGCATTCCTAAATGGTTTATTGGAAGAAGAAGTGTATGTTGAACAACCTCCAGGATTTGAGCGGAAGACTCTTGGAGACAAGGTATACAAACTCAAGAAAGCCTTGTATGGATTGAAACAGGCACCCGAGCATGGTATGATACCTGTCACAATTCCTAATCGAAAATGGATTCACAAAAGGAAAAGTAGATAGAACACTTTTCGAGAATTCAAGACAAGAAGAGTATCTTTGCTTGTTCAAATATATGTGGATGACATCATTTTTGGATCCACTAACAAAGAGCTATGTGAAAAATTTTCAAACCTCATGCAAAGTAAATTTGAAATGAGCATGATGGGAGAGTTGACATTCTTCCTTGGACTTCAAGTGAAACAATTTGAAGGATGGAACCTTCATAAGTCAAACAAAATACACCAGAGACTTAATGAAGAAATTTGGTATGGAGGAGAAGTCTTCGTAAAAATACCAATGAACACATCAGTCAAAATGGACATGGATGTAGATGGCAAGCGGTGGATCAAACAAGATCTGAGCACTTATTGGATCATGCTCTATCTCACAAGAAGCGGGCCGGACATCACCTTTCTTTGTAGGTGTATGTGCAAGATTTCAATCTGCTCCTAAAGAGAGCCATATGACAATGACTAAGAGAATATTGAGATATTTGAAAGGAAGCCAAGAAGTAGGCCTATGGTATCCAAAGGAAGGTGGATTCAAGCTAATTGGCTATTCGGACTCGACTATCTTTGGATGCAGAGTGGAGGGGAAGAGCACTTCAGGCACATGTCAAATGCTAGAAACAGACTAATTTCTGGTTTAGCAAGAAGCAAAACTCAATAGCCACCCTCTACGGTGAGGCGAATACATACATAGGGCAGCGTTTGTTGTGCCCAAGTCCTATGGATGAGACAAAGAAAGCTAAGAGACTATGAAGTTGAAGAAAAAGAAATTCCAATCATGTGTGATAACACAAGTGCCATTGCAATCACTCAAAATCTGTGTTGCACTCAAGAACAAAACATATTGATGTCGATATCATTTCATAAGAGATCATGTTGAAAAGAAGGACATTATCTTGGAATATATCTCAATCGATAAACAACTAGCCGACATCTTCACAAAACCATTATGTGAGTCAAGATTTGAAGAACTCAAGCATGAGTTGGGGTTAATTGGTGGTGACACTCGAGACGAATCAAAGAAGATTATTAGAACAGAAAATGAGTGAAAAAGAGCCGAAAACAAAAATCATTTCAAGAATCGATTGTATCGGAAAGAACTGACTACACCAAGTCGGTGATATTTGAGTCACTAAGAGAAGCTGCGAGGAGTAGAGTTAAATCGGCCTAAGAGATAATTTGAATAACTTATGAGCAAAGTGACAAAAACGATCGTTTTGACTTAGCGGGAATGTTTTAAGGAACACGTCAAAGCATAATGATGATGTGTACGGACATAAAGCCGCACACTAAGCTTATGATTGGATATAAATCTGCCGCATTAAATACGAGGACGTGAAATGCTCAATAGGCGTGCGAAATCCAAGCCGTTGATTTCGATCACAATTCAAAAACCGTCCGCACGCCCTTTCATAAACCATATTTAAACCATTTTCGCCCGTTTTCTCTCACACTTCTAAAACTGTTCATCTTTTTCTCTCAAAAGCAAAGGCAAACTACTACTCAAAACCCTATCAACCTTCAAATCAATTTCGAGATTTTTCTTGATATAATTCTGAGAAATGGCACCAACTTATGACTTTACTAAGTTAGGAAAGCAAATCCACACCGGTTCGACGGTGGATTTCGACGGAATGGTGAAGCAGGGTCCGACGACACCCTGGTGAAGAAAATTGCCGAGAAGTTGAAACGCCCAGGACTAAAACCGTTTCTAACGCTGGAATATCCGATGACCTATGTGGAGGAGGTCGCACAATTCTACATGAATCCGAGATTCACGATGAAGGAATCAAGTCATCATTCACGGAAGCGGTGACTACTATCACCGCCAAGGACTTGGTGAATATTGCTCACTACCGTGAAGGAGCATCCGAGATCAAAGAAAGGTTGATGTAAACTTGGGGCCGACGCATGGAAAGAAATAGCCAAGTCCGACTTTCTTTGATAAAATAATATACACAACAAAACAAGAGCTGCTATTTGAAGGAGGATTATCACAAGTTGTTGGATATAGTTGCCAAATGTATCGACATCAAATTTGGCGACTTTGACCAATCAATCAAAAGGCAAAGCCGATTGTGATGGCTGCAATCATCGAAGAAAAGAAGATAAACTGGCCGAGTTTATCTACGCAGGACTTCTAACGCGTGGGAACAAGTCCTTCAAAGAAGATGGCACATTTGGAGGATCCCCGGGATATGGCCTGGTAATTGGCGGCTATTGGAGGTGAAAGGAGTCCTCTTAGACATGGGAAGGCCTTCCATGTTAACAAGAGGATGTTGAGCTAACCTGCGGTGCTCGAAGCGAGCTTACGCCAAGAGAGGCGACACACCGGTGAGTGGGGAATCGGTGACCCGAAGATACAAATGCCTCCTCTCCAAAGAGAAGAAAAGCCCCCTGCAGGTGCTAAGAAGATCTTTGCTTGCCCCTGCGGAAAGAAAACCAAACATGCTGCTCGCTCCAAAGTGTCACCTGCCCCTGCGGCGGGTCGAGAAGGACTCACAAATACCTTCTCCGATCGTCAAAAGGAGGAGAAGCCCGACAAACCCAGACGACCGGCTCCTCGAGAAACAAACACCAAAGACGGCCCCTGCCGCCCAAGACTCGAGAGGGACACCGCCCGAACTGAAATTCCCCGGTACAAACCAGGAGACGAAGAAGACTCGTCAGCGGTCGAACAGGAGAAACCGGTGAGTCGATTTACTCGGCTAGCACAAATCGGAGACTACCGGAGAAGTAGAGTCTCCGGATGTAGTTGATGAAACTTGCCCAAGTCTCTTTGAAAGCGTCAAGGCGATCACAGAGGCAACCCAAAGACGACGTTGTAGCCCACACACGGTGAAGCACAAGAAGAACCTGCCCAAGCGGATAGTGATGTAATGATCCTATCTCCACCTTACCCGGACATCCAAAATCGTCTGCGTGAGTGGAGAAAATGGAAGTTGAGCAAGTCAAGGGAACAGTTCCAACGGCCCGAGTTCATAGAAGAAGAAGAGGAAATGCTAAATTTCCTTCGCCTAACTATCGTGCTCCCAAAGACTTGATGAGGACAAGCTGCTTAGACATCCTGTAAATCTACAAGGACGGGGGAGAGAGCCAAGCAAGTGAAGAAGCCGAAGCACATGAGAAGGTAAGCACCGCCCTATCTCGGCACCACAACACACACATCCTCTTCTTGATGTCTTCTCCGAAAGTGACAAGGAACCGAGGAGAATGCTGCCGCTACGGAAGAGTTGCAAATGCAAGCATTGCACGAATCAAGAATTCTTCACGAGCAAAGACTAATGGAGGGACCAGGAGAGTCCTCGAACACACCGAAATCGATCCTATGGGAGTGGTTCAAAGCAAATAGCCGATGATGTTGTTGCTACCACTTCCCGACTCACTCGGAAGAAGGCAATAAGGAAATGGCGATGAAACCGGGCCAATGGGGACCCCGGTCGAGCAACCCCTATTGAAGGTGTGCTACCACCGCCCCAACGGCTGAACTATTAATCAAATCGGGAGTTTGGAGACGAGTGACCCCACTCCAAGTCACTCGGTGGTGCGCCCGGGGGAAACTCCCTCCACCGCAGCAAGGTCGGAGGATCTTTGCAGATGACTCGACAAAGAATCAAGGAGGCGAAGAAGAGAAATTACAATCACAAGAAGAAGAAAACAAGTTGCCATCAACGAAGCTCAGGCGATTGGCTTGAGATCGTCTCGGTGAGGTGCCAACCGCTCGAAGGCTAATGACGCCGCTGGCGATGCGGTCGAGGCACGAGGTGCGAATGTGACCACGGGAGTTAACACTGCAGGCGATGAAAGTGCAATCCATGGGGTTGAGACTCAATGGATGCGTGCCGTAGAAGACCCTAAGACAGTGACCTTTGTCGAAATGGAGGACCAAGGCCTCGCAGCAGCAGAGAGCTATTTGGAGGAAATGAAGGCCACGGGAGGTTGAGACTTCCGGGGTAAAGAAGCTGAAGTAGAGAACATCCCTTCCGCTATCATAGACCCATCCGAGAAGGAGATCGGCGCACTTCATGATTCCCAGGACAACCACGATGTCACTTTTCCGGGGATCGAGAGAAAGAAGTTCGTTGAGTCAACCCCATGACAAATCCAAAAGACTCATTTGCGGATGTTCCAGGCACGAGCAAGTCGATCCCAAGACTACTCGTCAAACTTTTAACTTTGATGATGAGCCACCACTAGAAATCTCATCATCGTCCGATGACGTTCCGATAAGGCCGAGGACAAGTCTCTTGAAAAGGAAAAATCGGCCCGAGACCAACGAAGTCATTAAGACAGTGAGGCTCGCAAGGCAGGGTCTATTTCACAACCAAACCCGGTGAACCGAAAAACCACCGCTCCGGCTCCTCAAGCTACAAAGCAGATTGATTCCCAAAAGAACTTCACGCACACCGCTCATCATCGAGCGGATCCCGGTTGGCGGTGATGAATCTTTGTAGAATCTTTCCCTTTCTCACTTTGGAGATACCGAACTCCACGAAGAGTCGAAAATGAACAAGCACGCTATCACAAACCACCTCCTGTTCTTCCAACAGACACCATTGTTCGGTGACTATGACTTCGATGTTGTATGGCCATCACCGCAATTGAAGAATCAAGTTCGAAAAGTGTTCAAGGCACTCTTTCTTTGAAGTTGAAAGGATGGAGAGGCATCAGGCCTCTTTGGACATGCGATTGGACAACAGAGATGCCACCCACTACGGTGACTTAAGAGGCATAACTTGATTCGAATAAGGGAATGGTGGCAACAAATGACAAACAATGCGTGTGAAACAGTGAGATATTCGGACAATTGTTCAACAAACTGGTGTGGAGAGTGAAAATGCCGATCAAAACGAAGGCGAGGAACACATTGAGCATATGCATGAAGCTCACACTTTGCGAGATCAAGTCGCTGCGTGAGAGCGAAATGCAAATGATATACTGGCGTTTGGAAGAACACATGACAAGAAAATTCAGCCTTCTCATGGTGAGATGAAGCCGATTTGATTTGTGAGAATCCAACGCTACTCGTTCCTCTATCCTTTGATGATGCCAAAAAGGGGAAGAGGAATACCTTAAAGCACAGAAAAATCAATTTCGAAAAGAAAGGAGCGGTGAGAAGGAACAAGTGAGAAGGGAAAAATCGGTGAGGAAATTTTGAAAGCGAAGAAAGGAAAATATTTGAGGGGGAAGGATCAAAAGATATGACCTTGATGATTGCACAAACCCCCAACAGGGTCTGTCACGGTGACATTATAAGCAAAGAAACTCCCCGTGACTCTGCCACTCCAACACTCTCTTTGTATCTATGGTGAAGAAGAAAAGCAATTGAAGCAGGGATGAAGGAAGTGGAAGGAAGAATGGATGCCAGGGTGATGAACATCTTGAAAGAACATGGAGGCATTCCGGTTGACAGAGACACGTATGCCATTTCGGATGTCGGGGACGAGCCACGATCGTTGATGAATTCAAAACGCTCGAATCTAAAGGATATTTTGCAAATATGTCCATGGCTCAAGCTTAGGACTTTGTTGGGAAAAGGGTCTCACATTATGTGAAGAAGGCGACAGACAATGAGACTTAGCGATCGCTCACTGGCCACTCGCTAGTCACTCACAGGAAGAAGAAGACCCGATCTGAGATACGCCCCAGGTAGAGGAAGAAGCGGCGTGGAGGAAGAAGCTTGAGACCAGGCCTCCGCCCAAGAATATTGAATACGTAGATCCGGGAAAGAAATGAGGGATCTCATCAATGGGCTTGACCAAGTGGCAAATTTGAAAGTGGCTAGAACTACGCCGAGTATGCACCGAGAATAGAAGAAGAAAACAAGAGACAAACTCGGCTATGGCGGGAGAGACAGGAAAGATTAAGAAAAGATGAAGGCTGCCAGGAAGGCATATGAAAAGAAAAAGAAGGCGGTGACGACGAGAAGAAGAGGAGAAGAGAAGAAGATCTTGAACAAGATGAAAGAAGGAGACGAAGGAGATGAAGTGTTGTTGTCCAACCGCCCGTGTATTTTATCATGTAAATACATATAATGTAAGTCTTACGTAATAAAGCTAAAAACTTTTTATTTTCAAGTATAGACAAAATGTGCTCGATACACCTTGTGATTGTGTAAAAAGAACAGAATGATATGATCAATAAACAGATCTATTCTATGCATACATTCTATGTCAATACACTATCTGTATGTATCCTTCTTTGTTTGCATTTTTTTAATGATTTAAGTTTTGGCATCATCAAAAAGGGGGAAATTGTTAGGAATTTTATTGTTTAGATTTTGATGAATGCCATGTAAAACTTAGAATAGAAAGTTAGCTCCCAATTCTTTGTAAAATGTATTGTAACAATTAGAGTTTGGTCAAGCTAAGTTAAGTCGGCTACGCCCTAACATGCAAGAAGACAATTTGAAGAATGGAAGGAAGACCTGTTGTGAAACAGTGAATGTGGCAAAGAGGAGTAGACGGGAACTCTCTTGAAGAAGCGGTGAGATGCAAGCGAGTGGAGCATCGGTCAAGTCGGCTCAAGAAAAGCCAAGTCTCAAGTTGAAGTGACGGAAGAGTCATCCAATGATTGGAAGGCGACTCTAAGTCACCTGGGGAAAGCAAGGAAATGCAGTCAAGTCGAGATAACTATAAAAGAACCGTTGTATTTAAATCAAGAGATTTACTTAAACAAGTAATATCTCCATACCACCTTTCTCGGAGTGCTCAGTCCCGAAGCGTGCAAATGGAATGAACAATGGGAAGCACTACACCGTGTCGAACTCGAAAAGGTGAAAGAACAATTCATACGAGGAAATGGCAATTCCAAGAAGCGCAAGCCAACGATCGCAAAGTGACTTTCAAAAATAAGCCTATCTCTTCAACGGGCAAATTTTTGAAAATTCACTATAAAAGGCCGAGGAGTTTGTTTGAGAGAGAAGGATGCATGAATGACACATACGTGAGATATACAAGCACATTAGAAAAAACGAAACAATCTCAATCCTCAAGCCTACGTTTGAAATACATCAATCCAACACTCACTGTGAAGGAAAGAGAACTTCAATCGAGTTGAAGAGAAAATACGAAAACAAGGGTCTACTTTCCAGGAAGATTTGTAGAAAGGTTCAAGGTTGAACCAAGTCTTAAGCTTTTGGAGGGCTTCGTGATCAAATCCAAAGAGCTTGAGCAAGTGAGTTGTAGTAACAAAAGGCAGCCTGCCCTGTGAAGAAGGCGAGTCGTCGAGAAGCCAATTGGTGAGTGATCAAGGCATCTCAGATCGAGTCCCTAAGGATCAAGTCGGTTTGTTGTGATCAAGACTTGTATCCGGATGTTACCGCTTTGTAAACCGATCATTACTTAGTGGATTCCTCCGGGAGTTGGAGAAGAGAGGAGTAGAAGAATTACCCCATCTTGAACCTCTATAAAAACTTTCTTGTGTCATTTACATTTCAACTTTTAAATTCCGCACTTTTAATTGCTTATATCTGTGATAAATTTGCTATCCATTTGATAATTTATAAGTACTAAATCAAGCTCTAAAATCTTGCTTAATCAAACTTAAGGGTGTTAAGTCTTCCGCTGAAAATAAAACCACAAGTTGAGTTAAATCGTAGCTAACATTTGAGTTACTCCATCAATGCTCGGTGAGTCATGTTGAGAGATTAACTCTCTTGAGTGACTAATTCGATTTGTCCATCAAGGACACATTTGTGTAGAATTAACTCAGTAGATTTAAAAGGACTAAATCGAAAATTTGGTAAGGTTTATTCAACCCCTTCTAAACCTTACACTTACACCCCTTGGGACCTACAAAAATTAAATTCTTAGCCACCGAAAATTTGGTCAAAGTCCGGACGACGCCCACTTTCTCAAACCCAAATTTCCAACAATCCCCACATGAGTGGAAATTAATGCATGCATGAATGCGGAGACACGCAACTTGATCCTCAAGAGACAATCTTGCATCGGGATAGGTAGCTTGTGGCTTTGAACCTTCCATAGTCAATACTATCGGGTACACTGGCGGCCTAGTGGATGTAATGCCTTGAACTATTCCTCCACGGTGTATACCGAGACAATAGCATTAACACAGTAAGGTCTCAACCCCTCCTGTTCTCACGTTTGTGTCCGTTTCTGGCCATGGACACCACTTTGGATTCATAAGTGTTACCTTGAAGCGGCCCTCACTTCTCACTTATATAGGTGATCTCCTATCCGAGTATCTGCCATACTCTACCTCAACGAGGTGTAGGAATCATTAAAAGTCAAATGACTTAGCCTCACCACAACTTGCGGTGTTCAACACTTGGCATTGCTCTCAGGGATGGGTTGAAACATTGTTTCCAAGTGTTACAACTCAACCTTCATAGCTTAGTTTTCCCATTGAACCAAGTTCTTTGCGATCTTGATCATCATGGTTGGGTTACCACTATGATGGTTATTTTTACTTTGTGGACTTTAAGCCCATTCCTCTACAGCAATTTACACAATTGATCTCGATTTAATCCTTTCGTCAAAGGATGCCAAATTATCTTTTGACTTTACGTAGTCAATTGACATCACACCACTTGAGATCAATTGTCTAACGGTATTATGTCTCGACGAATATGTCTAGACTTACCGTTATACATATTGCTCTGTGCCCTTCCTATAGCCGTTTGGCTATCACATGGAATGAATCGTCACCGAAGGCACAGGCTTCCTCCAACATGGAATATCTTCCAAAAAGTTTGAAGCCACTCTGCTTCTTCACGGACTTTATCCAAAGCTATAAACTCGATTCCATGGTGGACCAAGCTAGACACGTTTGTTTCGTGGACTTCCACGATACCGCACCACCTCCAATGGTGAATATGTATCCACTAGTGGAATAAGAATCTTTCGAATCCGAAATCAACTAGCATCGCTATACCCTTCAAAATACAGTAGGATATCTCGAGTAGTATAGCCCATACTCCAAGGTATACTTCAAGTACTTTAACACCTTGGTTAACGCTTTCCAATGCTCGTGGCTTGGATTGCTCGTGAACCTACTCAACATATTTGAGGGTAGGCCAAGTCCGGGCGTGTACAATTTGTAATGTACATCGATCGCCTATAATACGTGAGTATTCCATCCGAGCCACTTGGTTACGCTTTATTAGCAACCGATTTACACTTAAATCAATGGGCGTCTTTGACGGTGAATCGTCAAAAGCATTGAATTTCTTGAGCACTTTCTCCACATAGTGGGATTGTGACAAGATAATTCCATCATGAGTTCTGGCGATTTTTATCCCCAGGATCACATCAAAGAATTCCCATATCCTTCATGTCAAAGTTTCTCTTTAACATTCTTTTCGTGTCCATGATAACATCATGACTCACGCCCATGATTAACAAATCGTCTACGTATAGACAAACTATGACAAATGCTTCCGATGTCCCTTTGACATATACACATTTATCACATTCGTTGATTTTATACCCGTTTGACAACATCGTGTTATCAAACTTAAGATGCCATTGTTTTGGAGCTTGTTTGATCCATACAAGGATCTTATCAACTTGCACACCTTCTTTTCTTGACGGGTACAACAAACCCTTCAGGTTGTTCCATATAGATTTCGACATCTATCTCTCCATTGAAACGCCGTTTTGACATCCATCGATGAATCTCTAGATTGTGCAAAGCGGACAATCGCGAGAAGCACCGAATAGACGCAATTCTCGTTCGGAGAATAAGTGTCAAAGAAGTCATACCCTTCTTTTTGTTTAAAGCCTTTGGCTACAAGCCGTGCTTTATACTTATCAATAGTTCCATCGCTTTATATTTCTTCTTTAGGATCCACTTACATCCTAAAGGCTTATGACCAAGAGGAGATCAACCAACTCCACGTATGGTTTTGCGAGAATGGACTCGATTTCACTATTGATTGCTTCTTGCCGGAGCGAGCATCCGGACTACTTGAGAGCCTCCTTAATCGAGTTCGGCTCACCTTCTAACATCAATGTTAGAAAGTCAGTCCAAAGGACTTAACCACCTTTGGCCTTTTACTAAAATCTTAGTTCTTCACCACGGTGTTGAACTCACTATTTGTCAAATGTGACAAAGCGGATGTTGTACGGATATGTCGTTCCGGATGTTATAACATCCGGCGAAGACCTTCATCAACATCTCATGAAGAATAACATCGCATTTTCAGCATGTGATAACACGGAAGCCACATCTCCAAAGAACATCGAATCGATCTTTTCTTTAGACTTACATTTATCCTTTCTTTACAAGGATAAATATTCTTAAAGAATATAGCATTCCTTGACTCAATTATGGTACCAACTGTCATTTCCGAATTTTTCGACTTATGTACCATAAAGCGATATGCACTCTTGTTAAGTGCATAACCAATAAAAACACAATCGACCGTTTTAGGGCCGATTTTCACTTGCTTTTGGTTCGGTACCGCAACCTTAGCCAAACACCCCCACACTTTAAGGTATTTATAAGAAGGCTTACGATTTTTCCACAATTCGTAGGAGTCTTATCTTTCCCTTTAAGTGGGATTTTATTCAATATGTGGTTCGCCGTTAACACACGGCCTCCCCACATATGCAGTGATAATCGGAACTAATCAACATGGCATTCATCATCTCTTTAAGAGTCCGGTTTTTGCGTTCAAAGCAACACCATTAGATTGTGGTGAATATGGAGCCGTTGTTGGATGAATTATTCGATGGGTACATAACTCTTCAAACGGTGCAACATATTCGCCACCTCTATCACTCCGAATTATCTTAATCCGCGCCAAGTTGATTTTCAACTTCATTTTTATAATTTTTGAACGCCTCAAGGCTTCATCTTTGCTTCTTAACAAATATAAGTAGCAAAATCTTGTGCAATCATCAATAAACGTGATGAAATACTTTTTACCACCTTTAGTTTGCACAAACTTGGATCGCACACATCGGTGTGTATCAATTCTAAAGGTGAGGTGCTCCTTTCCACCGTATGAAATGGTAACTTAGCCATTTTGGCTTCAACACAAACTTCACATTTCTTTGTGAGTTTACTTCGCAAATTTATTAATTCCAAATTTACCAATCTTTTTATAGCATTGATTTACATGTCCTAATCTAACATGCCATAAATCGAGCACTCAAGAATGTAAACAGAGGAAGATTCATTCTTATTCATTTTAACATCGCTAAACGGCGACGGTCATTACATTCATTTTGAACAATCCCTTGTCTAGATAACCCCTACCAAGGAACCTGTCCAAACTTGCTCAATACAAACTTTTGATTCAAAACTAGTCTAAACCCATGGTTAACAAAGAATGAACCCGAAACCAGATTTTTCGGATGTCTAGGACATGCAAAGACATCCTTGACTTCAACTCCTTTCCGAAGTAAGCTTCAAGACCACCGTTCAACGCCAACAACATCGAAGAGGCGTGATTCCCCATGTGGAGCTTTCTTCCGGTCGACGGGATGTAGTAAGAATATGCATCCCTTTCGGAAAGCGGACATATGGCAAGTAGCACCGGTATCCACAAACCATTCTTTCGGGTTATCAACCAAATTGGCTTCAAACACCACCGCCGACATATCAACGTCGGTTAGTTCCCTTTGCTCTACCACATTGACATTGGACTGTTGTTTTGTTTTCTTTTTCTTCGGCTGACGACAGTCCTTTGTCATATGCCCCGGTTTGCCACAATTGAAGCAATCCCCTTGGAACTTTCCACTTGCCGGTTTCTTGCCTTTATTCTTAGGTCTTTTCTTCGAATTGCTTGACGAGCCATGCTCCAGCAAATTCGCTTTCGACTCCATTGGCTGAAGCCTGGACTTAGAGTCAATCCTCCTATTGTCTTCCTCAATCCTGAGTTTGACAATCAGATCCTCTAGTCCCATCTCCTTTCGCTTATGCTTGAGATAATTTTTAAAGTCCCTCCAACTAGGAGGCAATTTCTCAATCAACGCGGCCACCTGGAATGCCTCCGGCAAGGCCATCCCCTCGGCAGAGATTTCATGTAGGATCAACTGGAACGTTTGCACTTGTTCCATCACGGTTTTAGAATCAACCATCACAAAATCCAAGAACTTACCGACCACAAATTTCTTTGTGCCGGCATCCTCGGTTTTGTACTTCTTCTCCAAAGATTCCCACAACTCTTTGGAGGATTTCACCGCACAGTACACACTGTAAAGTGCATCACTAAGCCCGTTAAGGACATAGTTCCGGCACAGGAAATCACCCTGGCCCCATGCATCAAACGCAGCGCGTTTTTCAGCATTAGTCTCGTTTTCAGCCACCACTGGAGCGTCCTCAGTCAGATATTTCGCCAAGCTCAGAGTGGTGAGGTAAAATAGCATTTTTTGCTGCCACCTCTTAAAGTCGAAACCCATGAACTTCTCGGGTTTTTCAGCCTGAGCGGGAGGGATGATCGGGGTCCTGCTTGTGCTCGCCATCATGAAGATCGATATTTGTCTTGCGTTTGTTGAAAAGTATGCTTTGTTTACAAAGTGATTACAACGGGAGCCTTCAACAATGGCTTTACAAACAGAAAATGGAAAATTACAAGGAAATAGAAATCTGACTATTACAACTGGAAAAAGCCGAGTCGAGTAGAACTCTATCCGCAAGACAAATACGTCCCGGCTAGTGCTCACGGTTTGACGTAATGTCCCCAAAGATAAAACGGCTTTACGTCCTCTGTGTACAGTAGCACCCCAGACACAAAGGCACCTGTCGAACTCGAAGGAGCGAGAACTGGCTGCTGGACTCGAATGCAGAGTGAAATGTTGTTGAAAATGTGATACGAAATGTTACGACACTTTCGACGACACCTTTGAAAAATGCTGAATGTATGCGATTTTTCTATGTCTGAAATCTGCAATGGAACCAGCTATTTATAGACAGCAAAAACTCCACCTGCAGGGAATTAATCATGGTAAGGTAATGGGCATTAACCTCCTTTGTAACTCCCAGGTGTTACAAACACATTGATGACCACAATCTGGGGGTTACAATCCCACTATCTGAGGAGTTACATACTCCATTAGTCAGAATTTGGGCCAAGCCCATTTTCGAGTGACAAAAGTGTTGTGGACCTGGACCCGGGCCCAATAGGGGCCGCCGCCCGCCTGCACTCCAAGCAAGCCCAAGCCCAAGCCCACGCCAGCCGGGCCGGGCAGCAGCAGCAGCAGCGTGTGGCCCGCTTGTGATCATCCACTTATGTTATAGTATATCCAACTAATAACATCTTCTAGTTTATAAACTAGGATAAACTTAGCTTTCTAAGCTATGTGGGATGAAGAAAAATCCTTTCAACTCCCTTTTCATAATACCCATTTTTGTGGCCAACTTCGTGTATTAATTTCTCACCACCGAAATTCGGTTTTGAGAAATAAAAAATACTACGAACATCTACTCGGAAAGTAGATCAATAATATACAATTTAATTCCTCCAAAATTAAATTCTTAGCCACCGAAAATTTGGTCAAAGTCGGGACGACGCCCACTTTCTCAAACCCAAATTTCCAACAATATATATATATATATATATAATCATGTGAGACCACCCTCCTATGTGAGAACGTAAGTCCATATCTGCACCATCCAAAGAAAATAATGGAAGGCCAAGATCTAGGAAATTTTTGTAGCATTAAAAAATAGGCAAAAAACACCCAGGGGTGGCCAAATGGAACCGAAATTGGGTTCCAAACCGGAATCGAATTCGTGGTCAACGGTTCTAAAACTGGAACCGGAACCATGTAATTCGATTCCGGTTCTGGTTACTTGATCCCAACAACCGTGGAACCGGCGGTTTTAACTATCGGTTAGAACCGTCGATGAAATCGTGGTGGAACCGGTGGTTTTGAGGTTAAAACCGACGATTTTTATTTTTTTGGGTAAAAATATGCTATAAGATATGTTAAATATTTATTATGATGTTTTATATTCGTAACTACATGAGATACGTTTTAAACCAAATGTTGTAAGCGAATTATGTTAACTTTGATTCTTCTATACTCCAATAATATATATATAGAGTTTAATATTATTATTAATATTAAGTTCAAAACTTAATTAAATATTAAGTCAAAGTCTTTTTCTTTCTTTTTCCTTTTTTTATAACTGAAATTGATCAACCATTTTAAAAAAATCAAAAATTATCAAAAGATAAACAAACGGTTCCGATTAAAATCAGAACCGAAACCATGGAAGAACCGGATTCAAAACCGGGCAAAGGACCGTCGGTTCCATTTTTGGAACCGTAACCGTGAGGCAACGGGTCCAGATCCGCTTCCTCCGAAATGAGGAATCGGAACCGGCGGTTCGAGCGGCCACCCCCGCACACACCCCACACATACATATATTATCGGCCACTCACAACACACACACATTTACAATAATATTCACTAACTACTATTAATATAAATATATATAATATTATACCAATGAGACATACATTAAATATATATTATATATAAACATATAAACACACACTCATATTTGGGCTAATTTAAAAAACTAATGTTAATTAAAAATCAATTTAACAAAACGTAAAGATTTTTTTTTTTTTAAATTAGGTGAAAAGGCGTTTGGAACATTTGTTTTCAATTTCGTCGAAATTCTTGAAAAATAAGCGTTCTCAATGCGGTTTGGTTCGTTTTTTAATCTAATAAACCGAATGAATTTTCGGTTCGGTTCGGTTTTGGTCCAAAAATTTATTATATAATTTTTATATTATTATTTTAATTTATATTTTTTAATATATTTTTATATTATTATTTTAATTTTCTATAATATTTTATTGTTAAATTGTTAAATAAATATAAAATATATATATTTTTAGCAAAAAACGTAAAAACCCAAAATAAAGCCCAAACCGAAAAATCGAACCGAACCAAACCGAACTATTTCGATTTGGTTCGGTTCGATTTTTCTAGGATTGCGGTTCGATTTCGGTTTGAAAAACATATAAATTAAAAAAAAGTTTGATGATTGAAAACAGAGCTTACTGACTGTTTTCTAACTTTTTAAAAAAATTAATTTGAGAAAACAAAGATTGACATTGAACGCTGTTTTTTTTCTGAATTTCAGCGAAATTGTAAAAAAGCGTTCAACATTTGTTTTCACCTAATTTTAAAAAAAAAAAAAATTACGATAATTTGTTAAATTGATTTTTAATTAACATTAGTTTTTTAAATTATCCTCATATTTGTGATTCATTGACGTAAAGTAAATTTTAAAACTCTAAGTAACCTTACAAGTGAAATAAGTTTATATTATTAGATAATTAGCGTTAAAGTGTAATTTATGTAATTATTAATTAAGTTATGTATTAACTAAAGTAAGTATTAATTATAGTATAATTTTATTAAGATTTTAATAACGTAAATTTTTACTTAAGTTCAATTTACGTATATTTTAATTAATGTACTACAATTTTATCAGATGTTTTTTTTAAAATTAACAAATAATTATCTTTGATTGGGAAATTAAATATTTTGTAAATCAGAAACTTATCATATTACAAATATGCACACTCAAACACACACACATATATTATTTATACTAAAACACAAATAATAATATTATTATAAGTGAGTGGTTAAAAGTCCCTTTAGATAAGCGACTTTTCATAAATCTCCAATAACCCTAATTTTTCTAGAATTGACTTTTTAGATAACTGAATTATCCAAATCTCATTCTAAGTTAATCATCAAACAAATGTTATCATGGATAATGGACTTTTAGATCCAAAAATCCATTTGAAAAATGTTCCCAAAGAAGCTAAAAATATTTAAACATAATATCTATAATTAATCTATTTCTATGAGCAAATTATTGAAGGGTGTAACCATTTATTATAAAAGTTCAACATATAGTAAATTAACAAATCTTAATGTAATTCAAAAAAAATCAAAGAATAAATTAAGCATTCGTGAGAGTCTTGTCATCAGACACTTGAAGATTAAAACTGGTGTTACCCAAAAAACTCCGATGATAATGCTGGTCGGACTCCACCGTGTACCTGGCCGAGCTCCGCCGTATACACCGAACACCTGCAAAATGGGGGCCGGAGGATTGCTCCGGTGTACCCATTCCGACGCTCAAGTTAGATAGTGCTCAAAAGGTAGAGAGAGTAATTTAAATGTGTATTGAAATATCAGAAATGCATTAAGGGTTAACCATACCTGAGAGATGGGTATTTATAACAATTATAATTAGGATTTCAGATTTTCCGGAGACAGTTATAGGGAATCTGTCAGACTTAGTTATCAAATCTTATCTAACTTATCAAACTTAAGCCAAGGCATCCAATACCGAGCACTTACATTCATCCCGAACACTCAGAGATATATATCTCGAGCATACTCAGAGGACTTCTAGAATGGGCCCTAAGTAGGAGCTCTTTGTGGGCTTAGCCACACCTCGGCCCACTCTATCCCGATTATCCACTCGGCCTATTCTATACCGAATCAATCAGTCCCCCCACTATAGCCGAGCTAATCCTGGAAGGAGCTGTGGTATAGTGCTCAATTATGCATATAGGTCGAGCTCACCCTTGTTTTTATTTGCTTCAATACCAAGCAGTGAAATATTCCTTCAGTTAATTATCCCGAACTAATTCCAGCCCTATCGTTTGAACTTCCCGCCTCTTCGAAGTTCGCACAATCATCATCTTTACCCCTATTGATGAGACGTCTGGTACTCTGCCCAATGTCAATCCAACCGTAGATTTCGACCCTCCTCAACAGCTCAGATTGATGTCCTCGGTACTTGTGCCCATCCTTCTTATCTAAATAAAGGAGCTCTCATTCTCTCTTTTATACTTTTTGCTCTTTTGATCCAAGGCAATTTCCGGCAACTCTTTTCAGTTTTCTGACGACTTCGAGCTCTGATCTCCGGCGTATTACTCTTCTTCCCTTCTTTCTTTACGGTCTACTTCCTCCAATTAGGTACTTTTCTTGCCCTCTTTCTTCTTTTTACTTCTATTTCCTTTCTTAAATTTTGCTTGTATACTATAATAATGTCTTCTCCCACAAGCACCTTCTTCTTCTACGGGTACCTCAACGGACCCTGAAATAACTATTTTTGTTGCCTGGGTGGATAACTCAGAACTTTCTTTTGATAATGAAGCCCCTACTGCCTCCCAAAACTCTGAGGAATCTTCCTCTAATCTCTAAGGAAGCTCGAGCTCCGATTCTGATCGAGATTATTCTAATATAGAAGTCGACCTGCCATCCCGATCTCTCCTTTAGATAGTGCTTTCAATGCTTTGGCTATGTTTGTTAAAAACTTAAAATATCTCTGTAAAAATACCCTTCGACTTTTAGATTAGCTCTTCCTAGTTATTATGATAGGCCGAACCGACCTCCACCAGGCTTCCTAGCTTTCTTTTCTGGACAGATTGATGGTGGACTTTGGTTCCCTATTCACTCTCTTATGACCGAGCTCTTTGTATTATACCAAATCCCTTTGAATCAATTTTCTCCCAATTCTTTCCGACTAATAACTGGCTTCATTATGGTGGTTAAATTCCTCGAGATTGACCCTACTTCCGAGCTCTTTCATTCCCTTTTTCAAATAAAAGTATCCACCACTCGTGGTCTTTTCTATCTTTCATCCCGAGGTGATGCTAGATTCCTCGAGAAATACCCTACCTCCAATAAATTCTGGAAAGATAGGTATTTCTTCATTTCCTCTCCCAAACTGTGGCCCTTTCCTACTAAATGGATTTGGGAAGTTCCCCCTCAAAGGAAGGTCAATATCAGGAGACGCAATCTCGATCTCCAAGCTATCATAGATCGGTTGAATAAACAAGAATACGATCTTTCTCGCCTTTGTTCTTGCCCTACTTTACTATGGTATTTCAAAATGGGTCATACTCCTGCCATGCTCGAGGAGGACCTCGGTATTTCCTTTTATATAATTTTATGTTTGCCACTATTTCACTTGTCGATTTTGCTAATACTCTTTATTTTTTCCTTCTCCAGTTGTCGCCATGAACAAAAGACTTGCTGAACGAGAAGCAGCTCGGAAGAGAAACATCTCTATGAGTCGAGCCCTTCCTCAAGGAACCTCTTTAGCTTCTCAATCCATCAATCCTCCTCCTCCTTCCACTGCTTCCGCTCAATCTACCGAGCGCAGGCTCCCAAGTCCCTCCGTACTATTCGTCCCGACTCAACTCGGGATGTGATCAAAGAACTCACCGACCCTAGTAGCTAGCCGGCATTGAAGAAACGCCTTCTTCCTGCCCTAGATTCAACTCAAAAAAAATCCAAGAACTGCGAGCAGCTCGGGAGACATCACTACCCCCAACCAGACCTTTTTTCCTTCAGTCCCCGGTCCTAGATAATTTTAACCCCCAAACAGCTGTTGAGTTCTTGCAGGGCCTCTGCCCAGCTCGGGAACACCGTCCCCTTCAACAAGCCTCTGCCTCTTACCTGGTGGATAATTTTAGCCTTGATTTTTCCAAGGTAACTACTTCTTTCTTCCATGTTCTCATTTTATTATCTTGAATTTTCACTCATATTTGCTTTCCTTCTTATTCAACAGGCTTTACTCCATCTTTCGAAGATAATAGCCCGGGGTCACGTAGGTTTTACTGATCCCGAACTGATAAATGAGCACAATGACCTCCAGACCCAAGTGGCCAAGCTCAAAGAGAGAGATACCAAGATGCTCAGAATCTAGGATAAAAGTAAGAATGAGGTCGAGCTGCAGAAGGTTGCCCTTGCCCAGAAAGATGAAGAGATAAGTACCCTCAAGGCTGAACTTGAGAAGCTTCAACTTCGAACCGTGAAGCAAATGGCTGAAGCTCGAGAAGAGGGAGCTCGAGCTAGCATTCAGAATTTTCTTCAGCCACTAGAGTGTTGTGCTTTGGTCCAAAAAGCTCGAGAAGTTGCTAAGAGTAGCTTTCTTAGTTCTGAGGAGTTTCTCGATGTACTCTCTGTCGGAGCCCTTCAATATTTTCATCTTGCTTTTGACAAGCCGAAGCCCAAGGTCGAGAGAAAGGTCTTACCAAAGTCTTTGATAGGGATGCGGCTCTTGCTCTTGCCACTGATCCCGAGGGTTACATCCCTTCTGCTGAAGCTAATCAAGCCAACTTGAGCTCACCTCCCGATTTCTTGCGATAGGTTCTCCACCAATTGGAGGTAGACCGAGCTTCTTCCTCAGCTCATCCACCCCCAGGCTCGGGAAGTGTTTCCACTATTGTTCCCCCTTGTGGAGATCCCGAACTAGAAATCCTTGAGGAGCCCCCATTGACTGTGGCAGACTATGGGATCAAAGATACTCCTGCTACCTAGACTATATCTTAGTTTAGGCCTTTGTTCTCTTTCTAATGTAATCACCTTTTGAATCTATGTACTCATCTTCTGTATTTCAATGAAACGTTTATTTTCCCGAACTCTTATTCTCTTGTTTTCTTTGTTCATATATTTTTTGAAGCTCGAGCCGAGATGCAAGTATTTTTAGCTTCAAGTCACCTTGGGGACAAAGCTAAAAATACTTGGACAAATTTTCAATTTTTCGAAGCTCGAGCCAAGCTGCAGGTATTTTTAGCTTCAAGTCACCTCGGGGACAAGGCTAAAAATACTTGGGCAAATTTTCAATTTTCGAAGCTCGAGCCGAGCTGCAGGTATTTTTAGCTTCAAGTCACTCGGGGACAAGGCTATAAATACTTGGGTAAATTTTCAATTTTTCGAAACTCGAGCCGAGCTGCAGGTATTTTTAGCTTCAAGTCACCTCGGGGACAAGGCTAAAAATACTTGGGAAAATTTTTTATTTTTTGAAGCTCGAGCCGAGCTGCAGGTATTTTTAGCTTCAAGTCACCTCGGGACCAAGGCTAAAAATAATTGGACAAATTTTTAATTTTTCGGAGCTCGAGCTGAGCTGCAGGTATTTTTAGTTTCAAGTCACCTCGGGACCAAGGTTAAAAATACTTGGACAAATTTTTAATTTTTCGAAGCTCGAGCCGAGCTACAAGTATTTTTAGCTTCAAGTCACCTCGGGACCAGGCTAAAAATACTTGGACAAATTTTTAATTTTTCGAAGCTCGAGCCGAGCAACAGGTATTTTTAGCTTCCAGTCACCTCGGGGACAAGGCTAAAAATACTTAGTTAGTTTTTAATAAGCCTCGAACTTAGCTTATGGGTGTCCACCCCTTAAGAATTCTAGCATTTGACCATTTCGGTGATCAGGCTAAAATTTCTTAATCTTAGCTCATGGGTATCCACCCCCTTAAGCATTTTAGCTCGGTGTCGACTCATCTTAGTCCAATTCATGTTATATTCACACTATTTTGGTCATGATAAAGCGCGAGCTCTTTCATTCATACGTTTCATCATTACATCAAGATAAACAAAAACTTTGTAGATATTATGGATCTACTACCGAACTTCTCTACTCAAGAGTAATATTTCTTCAAGTTTCCAATGTTCCATGCTTCAGGTAACTTCTTCCCATTTAACTCTTCCAATTCATAAGCACCACCTGCCAACACTGCAGTCACTCTGAGAGGTCCCTCCCAATTAACCTCTAGTTTTCATCGGTTTTTCGTTGCATCCGCTTTTCTCAACACCAAGTCCCCCAGTTGGAAACTCCTCCTGTTTACTCTGCTGTTATAACTAGCTCAGACTCGGCTCCTTGTTCTCTCCATCTGCAAGAATGTCATTTCTCGTTTTTCATTGATCATATCCAAAGCTTCTTGAGTCCTCAACTCATTCTGTTTTTCTTCAAAGTTTTGAATACGGTGGGTTTCCATCCCGATCTCAGCTGGTATGACCGCATCCATTCCATATACCAAACTAAAGTGTGTTTCTCTTGTTGCCTCTTTTGGATTCGTTCTATACGCCCATAATACCAAGCTCAATTCTTTGACTCAAGCTCCTCCAGCCTTCTCTAGCCGACCCTTCAGTCCTTGCATCAAAATTATGTTTGTAACCTCCACCTACCCATTTGCCTGTGGATGGGCCACTGAAGTAAAGTGTTGCCTAATTTTCATTTCTTTGCACCATTCCCGAATTCCCGCTCTGTTAAATTGCGTGCCATTATCTGAAACGATCACTCGGGGTATCCTGAACCTGCAAACTATGTGCTGCCAAATAAATTTCATGACAACTTCTTCAGTTATCTTAGCCATTAGTTCAGCATCCACCCACTTGCTAAAATAATCTATTGCCACTATCAAAAATTTCCTTTGTCCCGAGGTATGAGGGAAAGGCCCCATAATATCAATTCCCCACCTAGCAAATGGACAAGCTGAGCTCATAGTCATTAGTTCCTCAGCTGGTCTATGTATGAAAGATGCATGTACTTGACATTTTTCGCATCGTTTCACCATCTGCTCAGCATCTTTTCTTAAGCTCGGCCAAAAATATCCTACTCTCAATACTTTGTTTGCTAACATCCTAGCTCCCATGTGATTTCCACAACATCCTTCATGTACTTCTTTCATAACATATTCTCCCTCCTTATAACTCACACATCTTAGCAATGGTGCACTAAAACCCTTCTTGTATAGCAATTCTCCCAAGATACAAAAATGAGTCGCCCGTATCTTTACCCGAGCCCTTTCTTTCCTCTCCTTCGTTTACACCCCCTCTTTCAACTATGCTGGGATCGGAATCCTCCAATCCTCATTCTCTTCTATTTCTCCTACTTCTAAACTTAGAATTGTATCCCAATCTATCAATAGAGTAATATTTCTATCATAACCTCCCACAGCCGAACTGGCGATTTTAGATAAAAAAATCCGCCTTCACATTTTCCTCCCTCGGTATATGGCAGATCTCAATTTCTTTCACCTTCTTCTCAAGGATTCTATATTTTTCCACATAATTTTTCATCCTTTCTTCCCGAATTTCAAACTCCCCTCTTACCTGCTTGTATACCAATTGGGAATCTATGTGTATAAGAATTTTAGATGCTCCCATGTCTATTGCTATATGAATTCCTCGTAAAAAGGCCTCATACTCGGCTTCATTATTTGAAAGCTTGAAAATCCAACCTTATGGCAAAGCTACTCTCCACCCCCTCAGGGCTGATCAGTACAATACCTACTCCACCTCCCGAACAACCCACAGATCCATCCACGAATAGTATCCATGCTCCTTCCTCGGTCACATTTTTTGTCAACTCCTGCACAAAGTCTGCTAATGCTTGAGCCTTGATAGCAGTTCGGTATTGAAACTCTATGTCATACTCACTCAGCTCGATTGCCCATTTCACCAGTCTCCCTGACACCTCGGGCTTACTCATTATGGCTTTTAGTGGCAAGTTTGTTCGAACAATCACCTTATGTGACAAAAAATACGGACGCAACCTTCGAGCTGTTATCATCAAAGCTAAGATGGCCTTCTCGATCTCTGCATACTTTACCTCTGCATTTCTCAATACTTTGCTCACATAATATACCGGCATTTGCACCGAACCTTCTTCTCTAATTAATTCAATGTTGACCCCCTGCTCTCCCACCGAGATTTACAAATACAAAGGCTCTCCTGGTATTGGTTTAGTCAACACTGATAATTCAGCCAAGTAATCTTTCAATTCCTCGAATGCCTGCTGGCATTCCTCATCCCACACAAATTTCTTGGCCTTTCTTAATACCTTAATGAAAGGCAAACTTCTTTTTACCGACCTCGAGATAAACCTATTAAGGGCGGCTATCTTCCCTGTTAAGCACTACACATCCGTTTTATCTTTGGGTTGGGCCATCTCCCGTATAGCTCTTACTTTTTCTGGATTAGCTTCAATTCCTTTCTCTGTCACCATATATCCCAAAAACTTCCCCGACTTTGCACCAAAAGCACACTTCTTAGGATTAAGTTTCATCTTTTATCTCCTTAGTGTGTCAAATGTTTCTGCCAGATCTTCCACGTGATCCACTGCTTTCACGCTCTTCACTAGCATGTCATCCACATATACTTCCATGTTCCTTCCGAACTGACCCCTGAACATCTTGTCCACCAATCTCTGATATGTAGCTCCTACATTCTTTAATCCAAAACGCATCACTACATAACATTAAGTACCAAAAGAGGTGGTGAAGCTCACCCTCTTCTGATCCTCTTCTGCTAACCGGATTTGATGATAACCCTGAGAAGCATCCATCATGCTCAACAACTCATACCCAGAGGTCGAATCGACCAGTTGATCTATCCTCGGGAGGGGATAATAGTCTTTCGGACATGCTCTGTTTAAATCCCAAAAATCTACACATATTCTCCAATCATCTTGGGTCTTAGGAACCAAAAATGTGTTGGACAACCATTCCGGGAACTGAATTTCCTAATGTGTCCTGCATTCAGTAACTTTTGCACCTCAGCTCGGATAATTGCATCCTTTTTAGGGCCAAAATTTCTCTTTTTCTGCATCACTGGTTTATGGGAAGGGTTGATGTTGAGCCTATGCTCGGTTATGCTTGGGTCTATTCCTACCAAATCACTAGCAGACCATGCAAACACATCGGCATTACTCCTCAGGAACTCCACCAGCCTTTCTTTAAGATCCCCTAACAAGTTCTTACCTATCTTTGTGACCTTATCAGGTTTCCCCGGCACTAGCTATACCAACATCAGTTCCTCATTCGGATGTACGTGCTCCACCGGATCCTCATCTAGTTTAATGATTTTTTTCTTTCCCCTTCTCATCATCATGGGCCTCTCCCCTTTCAGCCAATCTGGAGGCTCTCTACATACAGACTCCGCGCCATGTGTTGATCTTCCTCTACTTCCCCCACCTTATCATCTACAGGAAATTTCATCTTTAAGTGATATACTGAAACAACAGCTTGGAATGCATTCAAAGAAGGCCTCCTAATCATCACGTTATATGATGAAGGGGCATCTACCACCAAGAATCTCACCATCCTAGTCTTCTTGAATGGCTCCTTACCCAAGGACACATGAAAGGTAACCATCCTCAACAGTTGAATCGTTCCTCCCGCAAAACCAACCAAGGAAGTATCAACCATTTCTAATTCAACCTGCAAATCCATCCGTTTATAGCATTCATAAAAAAGTATGTCAGCTGAGCTACATGTATCAACAAACACCCTCTGCACATCATAATTCGCAATTGTTGTTGTGATTACGAGGGCATCACTGTACGGAGTCACAATGCCTCTCCTGTCCTGTGGCCCAAACTAGATATTTGGTCCCACAACCATCTGCTCAATCCTCATCTGTTCCTAAATTCGCTCAGTTGATGCGGCCCTTATTTAACTCTTCCTAGCCCTCCTAGAATCCTCTCCAGATGGACCCCCGATCACCATTTGAATCACCCCCCTCCTTGGCAGTGGAGAGGGAAGATTCTTACCCTCCTCTGACTTTTTCTCCAGCTCTTGCCTCTGCTGGTAATTATTCGGACCCCTCCGATAATTACCCTTCGATCTCCTTTTATCCACATACACAAATTCTTTCAAATGCCCTGCCTGGATCATCCTTTCAATTTCGTCTTTCAAGTGGGTACACTGCTCCGTTGTATGCCCATATTCATTGTGAAACCGACAAAACTCATTGCTCTTTTCTTTCCTAGGAACTTCCGAATACGCCCCGCCACCTCAAGTCGGGGTGCCTCTCAATTGTGGAAAACACTTCTCCCCCGGAAGCCACTAGCGGAGTGTACTTATCGAATCAGGCCTCCTCCCGATACTTGACTTTTGATTTCTTTTGGGGGGTTTTATCTTATTTGTCCTCTCCCTTATCTCTCTTTTTGCTTCCCCTCTTCCTTCTTCATTCTCCTGGCTTCCTCAAGATTGATATACCTTTCTGCCCTAGCCAAAAGTTCATCGAACGTTTTGGCAGGCTTAATTACCAAAGATTCAAAAAATTCTCCATCCCTCAGTCCCTGAGCCAATTCATTCGTCAAAATCTCAGGGCTAGCCGAGGGTACCTCCAGCTTCGCCGCTATGAAACGTTGGATATAACTCTCGGCTCTTCTCCTCCTTTTTCTTAATCAAAAGTATCAAAAGGGCCTTCGATACTTCCTGCTAGTGAGTGAATCGGTGCATAAATACCGAAAGCGAACTCGTCGAAATTCCTTATGGAGTTCGGGAGGCGTCAAGCTAAACCAACATTTATTCTGATTGACTTGGTGAGAGTCGTCGGGAACACCCTGCACATTACTCCATCCGAGAATCTATGTAGCAACGCCGCATTTTCAAATTGGCAAAGATGATCTCACGGGTTCATCGTGCCGTCATACTCAAAACTCAAGGCTCTGTAAGAAACCGACAGCTCATCAGCCATCACCTCCTTCATGAATGGTGTCCCCCTTCGAACCCGAGTTGAAGCTCCCACAGGTACCCCTGCCACTCTTCTTCGAACCTCCATTACCTCCCTCTGGAGATCATTCATCCGCTCTGACCAGTCTGGATCCTCTGTGGTGGTGTACTCCCTGGCACGAGATGAGTGCTCCTCCTCAACCACCGGAGCCCGTCGTCCTCTATCACCACATCCAGGTTTCTAGCCTCTTGTCCTCCGCCCGGCGAAGTGACAGGGGGTGGTGGTGGCACCAAGTTCCTCAACCTCCGCTCTACAACCTGCTCCACCGCCGTGGTGACAAAGTTGCCCAATTGTTCGGAAAACATGGGCCCCAAAACCCTACTCGCCGAGGATAAGGAACAGGCGACCCCTCCTACTCGAATTCTCATGTCGCACACCCTCCACCGGAGGTGGTGGTCGATGTACACCACCTTCTTGCGTCACTCCCCCGAGGTATCAACCAGGGGAGTACGGTTCAAATCCTCAGTCAAGTTCCTCCGTAGATCCTCCATAACCAACCTTGAAAACTCACGTCTCAGCCCAATATTTCCCACAGACGGTGCCAAATTGGTGTTACCCAAAATCTTCGATGATAATGTTGGTCGAACTCCACCGTACTGGCCGAGCCTCGCCGTATACAGAACACTGCAAAATGGGGCCTGGAGGGTTGCTCCAAGCATACCCACTCCGACGCTCAAGTCGATAGTGCTCAAAAGGTAGAGAGTAATTTAAATGTGTATTGAAATATCGAAATGCATTAGAGGTTAACCATACGAGAGATGGGTATTTATAACAATTATAATTAGGGTTTCGAATTTTTCGGAGACGGTTATAGGAATCACGGACTTAGTTATCAAATCTTATCTAACTTATCAAACTTAAGCCAAGGCATCCAATACCGAGCACTTACATTCATCCCGGACACTCGGAGATATATATCTCGAGCATACTCAGAGGACTTCTAGAAACTGGGCCCAAAGTAGGAGCTCTTTGTGGGCCTTAGTCACACTCGACCCACTCTATCCCGATTATCCACTCGGCCTATTCTATGCCGAATCAAAAACAAAACAAAAATATTTGTGGTTTATAACATGGGAAGTTCCGAGGGGCCGTAACTATTTCCTTGAAAACTAGTCATGTGAGAACATGAAATCTCGGTTAAAAAAAAAAGATTAATACAAATTGATCTAAAGAGTGTTGTTAGTCTTGCAAAATAGATGTGGATTAATATGCTAATTAAATTATTAATTAATTTAAATAGCAATTATTAGTATTATTATTTTTATTTTAGTGTGTTGTGCACTGTGCAGTTAGCATGATACTTTTTTGATGCAGCTTTGGTTTCCTCGTCGCAGTCAAAGATTAAACGCCCCACCATGTGCTCCTAATCTCGGATCACTCGTTATTATAATTATAACTAACCAAATAATTGGTCATCAGATTGAATATTTTATTTTATATGATACTTTATATTTTATTTACTATCAAAATACCTTAATTAGTGCAAAATGACATTATTAAAATACATTTGGACATGTATTAATGGACCCCAATTAAAGAGAGACTGCCGGCAAGCCGGCAACTGGGCCCCACAACTACAACAAAATTAATATAATTATTTATATAACTATTAATTATATTTTATAATTTGTTGTCACAAAAAAAATAAACCTTGGTCCAATTTTTATTTCTGGCTCCGTCTTATTAAAGGTATTCGAATGTAAAGGATGAAATACTTTTGCAATAATAAATTAATAATTTGGCCAGGAAAACTTGTATATTGTACGTATGCCATCTGTATGTTTATTAATTTGAAATGTACAATAAAAATGATGCAATATTGAGACGGTCAGTTCTTGAAAGCTCCTAGCTATAAGAAATACGAAATGGTCGAGGTAATAATAAAGTAGTAATATGGACAAAAGAGCCGGCTCATGCATATATAGGCGGATCCGGGGGACAAGGTGGGGCCACTGTCCCCTAAAATTTTCCAAAAATTTTTTTCCCCCAAAAAAATTTTCCAAATTGTTTTTTAAAACGTAAAAGAAATGAATTAATTTATAGTTGCCCCCAAAATTATCCAAAAAAAAAAATTCCCCACAAAAGTTTTTCAAATTATTTTTTAAATAAAATAAATAAATTAATTTACAATTTCCTCCCAAAATTTGATAAAAACTTCAAATAGTTGTCTTTTACAATATAAAAGTCATTATTATGATTAGTACATGAAAAAAAATCTGCATAGTTTAAATTTATAAACTCGGATCAATTTTTGTCCCCCAAAGGTCGGAATCCTGCGTCCGCCACTGCATATATTTGAATCCATGTGTATAGTGGCGGACACAAGATTTTATATTTGCGGATAAAACTATAGTTATGAGAATAAAATACATTTATGAATAATTTTGTAGGATTGAATATGAAATTTACCTTAGAAATGATTTTAATATTTAAAATGATACCTAGTAGCAGCTCCCCTTGTCCCCCCTTTTGTCCGCCTCTGCATGTGTATTGATGTAATTATATATATTACGATAGAGGTGACCAAATGGAACTGAAATCGTGTTTCAAATTGAACCGTTAGCTGGTTCTTAAATCAGAATAGTGGTCACGGTTCCAAAACCAACCGGAATGTGTAGGCCGGTTCCGATTGTGGTTCTATGTCTCAAAATCGTGGAACCGTGATGGAACCGTTTTTTTAAGATTAAAACCAACAATCTTGTTTTAGTAAATACATGCTAGAAGAAATGTTAAATGTTTATTATGATGTTTTATTTTCATAACTACATGAGACACGTTTTAGACCAAATGTTGTAAGCGAACTACGTAAACTTTGATTCTGTTATACTTTAATAGTATATATAGATAGTTTAATATTATTATTAATATTACTTAATAATAAGTATAAAACTTTATTGAATATTAAGTCCAAGTCTTTTTCTTTATTTTCTTTTTTTTTTAACTGAAATTGATAAACTATTTTAAGAAATCAAAAAAATATCAAAAGATAAACCAACGATTAGGTTAAAGCAGGAACCGGGCGGAGTGGAACGGGTTAAATTGGACGAATCAGTGAGGCAACGGTTCCAGAACCGTGGCCACCCCTATATTAAGACATGCACTCCATCATCTTCTTGCTCTCTGCAAACATAATATGTTCGTCATCTTCTCACGTCATGAGAGCCGAGGAGGTGAAAATTATTTATTTTTCCTGTTTTTCTTCTTCTCTTCTTTTGTATCCTTGTTTTTTTCAATTTCTTCACTTTGTGGAAGCCGGTTTCTCCCCTAAAATGTCCACAATTAGTTCCATCAACGCCTTGAGCTGAAACGAATTTTTAATAGAAAATCGTTATTAACACCCCCAAAACTTATTAATACACCCCTTCTTCTTAATACACCCCCACCCTTCTTTTTACAAGTAACTTATTTACTTAATACACCCCAACAATTCCCAATTTACCCTTCCTCTAAGTAAACCCCCAATCAAACCTCAGTTCTTTGCCCAAAACAAACATTGCTAGCGAAGAGAATTAATTCTGGCAAGCTTCAGAAAAATACTGAAACATCATGATGTGGGTTTTTATTCTCTTCTTTTAGTCCTGTGGTTCTAGGCTCTCCTTTGTTGAGTGTCCTCTTGTTTATCTTATTTGGAAGTGCTTTCTCTGTTTCCAAAAAGATTTAGTAATTGTATCTTCAAACATTTTCTTAGGCTTATTAATACTCCGTGAACAAGAAAAATTTGTAAAAGAAACATTTCCGTAGGCTTATTAACACATTGACGTGCGAAAAGAAAGAAGATTATAAGGATTAAAAAAGGTGGGTGTATCTAGAGATTGGGCATGTGTATTTAGAAAATTACTAGAATACTAAGGGTATTTTAGTCTTTCAAATAATAATATTTTTTATAATTAAATAGGAGGAGTGTATTGATAGATATTGGGGGTGTTAATAGCGACCCCCTTTTTAATAATCAATTTCGAGTTAAATATTGATTAGTTTTATTCATTCCCCACCCCTATCTTCTATTGAAATATTCAATTAGGTAAAACTCCCCCTCTTTTTTTTCTTCTTATTTTGTAAATGTAATATTTTATTTTTGTTGTCTCTATCAAGATGTTAATTATTAAGATATATATTTGAAGCATAAACCTTTCTATAAGTTTGAGTTCATCTTCTATTAAGTTCACTTCATAAACATCATTAGCTATCTTCAATTTTCATCATCATCACATAAAAGAAAAATGGAAAATACTGATGAGGTAATTAATTACCACGAGTCCAAATTCATCGACCAAAACGGTCTCCTTCAAACACTCAAGATTCCAGTCGTTCAAGACTTGGCCCGACTTAAAACCCTGCCCCGTAATTTCATCCGAAACCCGGCCGCGACCGACCCGATTCCAGCGGACACATTATTCGAGGCCATAGACATGGCCAAGCTCCGAGGCGAGTCGGGTCGGGTATCGGAGCTCCGGAAACTGGCCCGAATTTCGAAGGAATGGGGCATGTTTACGATCGAAAACCACGGGTTGGATCCGTGGGTATTGGAGCACGTGAAAAATGTGGTGAAGGGTTTCTTTGAGCTGCCATTCGAGGAAAAGAAATCCAGTGTGGGGACGTACATGAGTACGGATAACATGGGGTATGGACGGAATTTTGTGAAGTCGGAAGATCAGCCGTTGGATTGGATTGATCGGTTGGCTATGAAGGCAGCTCCGGAAGGGGCAACTGATGGGCTTTGTGTTTGGCCTAAGAATCCAGCCAACTTCAGGTAATTAACAAAATTATTATTTTTCTTAACCAATTAAAATTATTTTTTAGACAATTGTATCTATTTTTTTAATTATTTTTTTGTCTTTGTGGAAGTTTTTGTTGAATTTATCTGATTTTTTTAATCTCGTATTCCAAGTTTCGTTAATTTTATTTCAATTTGGTACTTTGTATCATATATCACGTCACAATGCATGTCAATTATTTTTGTTAAATTTATATTCAAGAAAATATTTTATACACTTGACGTGTTATGGAATGCGAGATAAACATCAAATTTTAACAACAAAATTAATATTATGGTATATGATAATAGCTAATTAAGTGCCTGTTTAGTTTCATATTCAAAGTCGTGATATTTATTTTTCAAGCATTTGTAAAGCTGAAAATATTATGATTAGTTTTTTTTTTTGTGTAAAAAAGATATATATATATATATATATATGTTTGGATTAGTACTTATACATTTATGTGACTATATACATGATACATTTGAGAATTAAGATATAGCTATTCTATGGTGTTTTCAGTATGAAATGACATGAGATGTTAAAAAAAAAACGTTTTCATAAATTATATTCATAATAGAAATTATTTTCATACTATCAAATAATAAAAATTGGAAAAAATCTGAAATTGAAATTAAAAACAAATTAATGATTCTTGAACTTGTGAAAATTGTCCAATTATGGTACTCCATAATTAATGGTGGTTGAAAATTGTCCAAATTTAGATTGTTTATTGTTAACGTGATTCAACGAAAGATGACACCGGGATACATGGCGAGATTTGTGGAATCATAGATATTGTTTATTGGTTAGAATTGTCTGTTCAACCATTTAATTATTTGTAATTTTATTGAATACGTCATACGTGTTATGTAAATAAAAAATAATAATAGAATTGACTTGGTAGTTGGTACCATACTATAGTGTAGTTCAGCATGTCTCTTAACAAGTGATACTTTTAATGTAAAAAGTGATACTTTTTCTAATACACTAAAAGTATATCACTGTCTCACGGTTTTACTGACTTTCACCGTTTTACATAAATTTTTGCGAATGTAGATACCACATAACATCGAATTAAAGATATTGAGATGTGTGTTTGAATGGTGGGATGAGAAATTTGAGAAGTGGAAATTAGTTTCATGCTAATTACCAAGTTTATTTTTTATTTTGTTATATAATATTAAAAAAAGATGGCATTCGTTAAATTCTTTGAAAATTGAACATTTTAGCACAAAACACATAATAGAACTATCATTATCATTAGCACATTAAAACGTGTCTGGAGTTTGAATCCACAAACTCATAGGTTACATAGGAATATCCATTGATTTTATGCACAAAAAGTAAAATGAAATACTTAATGCGATCATCACATTGTAATATACATGATAATGTGTAGTATAATCAAATACGTAGTAAAGTTGAAATTTAAAACTTTATCAAACTTGGGGTAAGACCATCTAAAATGCGTGTACTAATATAATTTTGATATTTTGGTATTAATTAGTACACTGATGTAACAATATATTTAAATCTTTTATTGAAAAAGAAAAGAAAAGAAAAACTAGGTATTTATTTACATAAACAAGAAGCAACCAATTAATTTCATAAATCGGATTGAAGTTATATAACCATATAAGTCTTTCTACATCCAAAATCATTTGAACTTTTTATGAGTGTCTTGTAGATGCTACACTTTAAATGACAATTTTATAAAATTGAGCAAATTACCATCATTCATGCACTATATGTAGAAGTGTCAAACAGGCTGGGTCAGTGCCGACCCATCGGGCTAGAGGTCGGGCCAAATAGTAATCGGGCCACGATTTTCGAAGCCCAGTCCGACCTAACTCACGAAAATATAAAGAAAAAATCGGGTTGACTAGGCCGCTTCGGTTTTTCGGTCGAATCAGTCGGGCCAAAAAACTCGGCTCATTTCGAGCCTAAGAAAACGCAGCTCAGTCCGGCCATTTTACGAGGCCGGGCCAAAATTGATAGGTCTACCTATATGTGTTGTACCCATAAACGATCCCATATTAGTTATCCCACAATGTACCTATACATGTTTTACCTACTTGCTACATGTTAAACCTAAAACAATTGTTATTATGCTAAATGTCAGGCAAGTCATAGAGAAATACGTGAAAGCTGCTCGGGAAGTTCTGGATGAGCTACTACAAGCCCTCGCAGAAGCCATCTCACTCGACAAAGGAGCTTTCTCACAATATTTCGATCAAAAATCGAGCGAAATCAACGTTAGGGTGAACTACTACCCGCCCTGCCCCCGGCCCGACTTAGCGTTGGGCATAACGCCCCACACCGACGGCAGTGCCCTCACACTCTTGCTCCAATTCGAATCCTCGAATGGGCTCCAAGTGTGTAAGGATAATCAATGGCTCACGGTGCCATGGCCATGTAACACATTGCTTGTCAATTTGGGAGATTTCATAGAAATAATGAGCAATGGGAGGCTCAAGAGCTCGTGGCACCGGGCCATGACCCAATCGGACACGGACCGGTTTTCAGTGGCGTTGTTTTACATCCCACCGGCCCAAATGGAGATTGGGCCGGTTAAAGATGGGGAGCCCATTGATGAGGAGTACAAGAAAGTTGTGGTAGGGGAATATTTGAAGCACTTTTACAAAGTCAATCCAACGGCTACTAAAGAAGCCATAATGTTTGCTAAGGTAAATTGATGTGGTTACTTGAAGAATTTCAAGGTAAAAGTATGATTTTACTGTGTAGGTAATTTTACTTTGAAAGTTTCTGGCAGAAGTACAATGTATATGTAACACCATAATAAAGTCTGTTGTCTCTAGATGCAATTTGTAAAATATAAACATATCTTAAAGGTATTTGTAATTCAGAAAGATAATTGATTTTTTTTATGTTTAGACGAAATCTCAATTTTATGTGTAAATATTCCTATTGTAATATTTTTTTTTAGGTATTAAGAAATATGCCAAATTTTCCTCAAAAAAAAAAAAGAAAGAAATATGCCAAATATATTTTACAATTTTTTAACATTTAAAATTGCACCTGGTGGAACACTAGACTAAATTGAATGGATAATATCGTGTGAACCATCTTACCCCAATTTTACGTGGAGGCCCAAAAACAAATACGGCCCTTTGTTGATTAGAAGCTTCAAACATGTATGTTTTGGGTCTTAGTCACATCATAATAGCTGACTTTTTATAATATAATTATTAATATTATTAAATGTCAACTATATCGTATCATTTTCATATTAGTATCAGTTGAATCACAGAATCTGTCCATTATAAGGGTGTTTGACTGAGCTTATAAGCTCCTCAAGATAGCTTATAAGATGTTTGAGAGCTTATAAGCTTACAAAATTTGTTTGGTAATTTTTTTCTTAAAGAGCTTATAAGATCTAAAAAAAAGTTGTCTAACATTTTATAAGCTCCTAAAAAAAAGTACTCCCACCCCAACTTATTTTGAGGGATCTTATAAGCTTCTTATAAGCTCCTTCTTTTTAATAATGGAATGACAAAAACACCCTCATTAATTTTTTAATATTCCAGCCCTACGTAAATTCCCAAAACAGAGAATCCTATTGCTTCTGCTCGATTCTTCTCTTCTTCAGCACTCCCATCGTAAAGTTCTCATCGTCTTCAAGTCTCTCTTCCTCAATCAGAATTTTTTGGCGGCGAAAACCCGAGTGTGTAAACCCTATTCTTAGCCCTCAATTTCTCTTTGTATGTTTTGTTTTTTTTGGCTACTCGGTGCAGATGAAGTATTCACTGAGAGCCATTTGTAAGTTAAAAATGTGAAAAGTCTTATGGTATTATTTGCAAAACTATCAATGGTGTCTGTTTGTCTTCATTTTCCTTGGAAATGTAAAACTCTACCAATTTCTAACTATTTGAAAAATGGTGATTTTTTTTTAATTTTTATTTTAAAACATTTTCTAAATAACTTTTATATTAAGCTAAATCATTTTGTATTATTTGATAGAATTCTTTAATCCATTTTAAAACAGAAATATGTAGAAGAATAATTATGTATATGATATCAATGGTGTCATGTCCTTTTTGGTCATTATGACACTGAAAGAGCTTATAATACCAAACGCATTAACAACTTATAAGATTTGAAAACAGCTTATAAGTTTTAAGATCTTATTTTATCTAAACACTTTGAGAGCTTATTTTAAAAATAAGATCTAACAACTTATCAGCTCCTAAAACATCTTATAAGATGTAGGAGCTTATAAGATGTTTAAAATAAGCTTAGCCAAACACCCTCATATATGTCAAGAATTCTGTCGTATGGACTTCCTTTTATTCGACCTTGTTTTCCTCCATAAGCACTCCCCTTGGGCATACATACCTATTATAGGCTAAAAATATTCCTTTAATTTCATTCATTCATCAAAATAAACTTATAACGGAATACAATAATGAGAGAAAAATAGCTGAAAGTCTTATAGGCAACGGCGGAACCAAGGGACAAGAGAGCAAAAAATTTCCCCCAAAAAGTTTTCCCATTTTTTTTTAATAGTTAAGATGAATGACTTAATTTTCAATTCCCCCCCCCCCCCAAGAAAAAGGTTTTTTGTGACGACTTTTTGTCGTCACAAAAGACAAACAATTTTCACAAATAAAGATTGTGTCAACAAACTGTGTCAAAAAAATGGTCACAAACAGTGCGTAGCAAAGCTTTATTTGCAACGACATTATTGTCGTCACAAAAACATTTGTAACGGCAGTCTTTGCAAAAGCCATTTGCAACGAATGTTGTGGAATTTGTTAGAATGGTATTTAAGACCATAGGTTGTTGCAAATTGTTGTCGCAAGTAGAAAGTGTATTTGTGACGACATCTTCATCACAAATACCCATTTTATATTTCAATTATTTTAGTTGTTTGCGACAACATTGTCGACACAAAAAGACTAATTTGAGTTATTTTTCATTATTTTGATTTTTTTCTTTTTTAAACTTGTTATAAACCTATAACACAATATATAATGTATTCCTATATACCAAAAGCAATATTATAAAACGCGAGTTCAATATTATCCACATATAAACAACAAAGCACATAGAGTATAAGTGTAGTACAAAAAAAACAGGTATTATAGTCGAAATGTATTAGTCTAATCATGTGTGTACATCATCATCATCGGGAAAAGAGGGCGGATGTAGCTCACCGGAGCCGAATCAAGATGAAGGCCGAGCACTTGAAGATGATGATGGTGGAACACCAAAGACGCCCAAAGCCTCGGTAAAGACACGCCTGGATGTAATCGAACTATGAGATCATGGAGGGGATGTGTAGGCATTCGTCAACTCATCCAATCGTCCAACCACCTCCCCGATGCTCGTAAGGAAAAGCGTAGGTTTGTAGCATCGGGGCATCGAAGATCTTGCATGTGGTAGGGTGGGTCCAACTCCCGAATACACTACAAGAAAACGCTTAATATTCCGCCGACCCAACACCTCCTCGCATAACAGGCTATCTCGTTTATATGACTGAGGCGAGAATCGGAACAGGATGATTCCATCCGTGTGGCTCTCTCCTCCGACAGTAGCTACACATTTAAGAAGTGAAACTATATATAAATAAATGTAAGTGTGAAATACTCAAACATGTAATTACAACAAAAATGCTTACATAAGTCTCTTGCCTTGAGAATTCACCCAAGTCTCTCGCACGCGTGCATATCTCTCCAATTCTAATGACGGTGAGGCTCATGCGTCCGTTTGTTGGTTGGCCCAACAAAAATAACATATTGGATCCATGACTCTTTTATCCACATGTTTGAAACAAAAAATGTAAGTTGTAAAACACTTGAAGCTATTTGATATTATACGCCATGTTACTAATAACAAAGATAATATCACATTCATAGATCACATACTTGAGGTACAACTTTTGTTCCTTTTGATTGTGTGTGTATTTATTTGTACCACATTCTCGCCTTCATTTTTACAAACCAAAAAAAGCATAACAAACGAAAATACCATATGATGAGGAATTTGCAAAAATTTGATCATCTAGGTGCAACCTGTAGTGTCATTAATCGAGGTTTTGTTTTCTTATATTGATTTGTTTCACAT